>CM035415.1:164691250-165006250 GCA_020310875.1 Ceratopteris richardii
CCTCTGGGTCTATGGACGGTCTGTAACAAGATGGATTAGTGGACGCCTTATTTGCAGTCTTACATGGTCTGCCATGTCCTCTCGGCATTATATTCCTTTTACTGGATTGGTAAACTCATGAAAGCTCACGGAGTCGGAAAATTTATTTCAATGCTCACAGGCATATCTCATCAAGTTGTGTTAACATTACTTTGTCAGTTATGTGTCAGCTTAAATGAACCTCTTCTCAATCTCTAGCGTTGCGGGTATACAGAAAAGAAGAGGAGCTGAAGGAAAGAGAGGAGAATTTAAGGTTGAAGGATCGTGAGCTTCAAGACTCTCTTATTGGTTTTTCGAAATTTTTGCAGGTAAGCATGTGACAGGATCTCATCCACATAGTTTGCGCTCCAGTAGGTGCTCAGACTACATATGAATGACATTCTTTGTACTTTCCTTATGGTATAGGAGAACAATGCCAAGAAAGTTCGGGCAGAAAAGAAGGCCTTGGATGAGGCAAGAATACGGCAAGAGAAGGTGAGCTTACATAAGTAAGGGAAGGGAGATAACTTCCTTATATCGTTCATAAGTCTCGGGTTATATAAATTCCAGGAAATCGAAATTAGAGAACTGGAAAACAAATTAGAAGAATTGCAGAAGGAAAGGGCGACTGCCAAAACAACCCTAGAAAGGATGATGGCTTATCAGAAGTACCTGGAACTTGTGGTTGACGTGACACAAGAGTACCATGAGATCAATGATCTTCTTCTGAGGTTTGGTTCTAGCGCCTGATTAGGTCGTACCTGGGGTTGATAGATCCATCAGCTCATACTTCTGAGTTAAACGTGTGATCTCTTAGCTCTATTGGAAACGAGATGAGTCTCCTTTTTTTTCGTTCCTTGTATTGGCATCGATCTCATTTTCTACTTTCCATTATTGTATGCCCTGTCAACTGTTAGGACCTTGGCTGTTTTCTCAAACTAGACTCTTATTGAATTGCCTTGCTTCAGAACTATAAAGCAGTTGATTTCGCTTTAGGATCTCCTGCCCGTGCTTTCATGAAAGTGTTTACTGTTGTGAGAGTCCATGACTGCTTTTGCTGCAGGCACTCGACTCTCACATCGACATGTGATGATTTGGCAAAACACATTGAGGAATGCTCGGACACGTTGGAAACGCTGCGTGTAGATTTAGTCGCATATCGTAAGGCAAGCAAGGATGAGATCCTTAATTTGGAAAATGATGTTAGCTCTGCAAAACAGATGCACGAGAAGAAGAAGAGAGAAACAGCTGGTATTGAACAGCGAATGGACTCAATCCTTCAAGCTGCAGCATCAAGGACCCTTGCTCGCGGGCAGGTATTTGGACATCCTTGATTTTCCTTTAGCTAGCATGTGAAAGGCATCATGAGAGTTTGAAAATAATCATTATGAAAGGGTTTACATGATCTGTTTTCAGCTGATGCACTGAGATTCTTCTTGAAGCTAAAGAATGAAAATCCTCTCTGTTACTACATGATTTGAACTGTTAACATAGGAGACGTCTGGTGCAGGCTTGTATGGCAGCAGATAATTTATTTTCACGTGTCTGCCATTGCTCAAGGATCAGTCATCCAGTCCATACGAATTCATTGAAGCAACTTGATGTAGTTGGAGACTATATAACCGATATAAATCAGATAATTCGGACTTATAGGGGATCAAGCTTCAGGAATATCTATTGATTCGCAAAGGGAATTGAAGAATCATCCCAGCATAAACCTGCTGTTACCCTTGCAGGTCTAGTGTATTTTATGTATACAAAAGCACAAGCTCTTTCATTATGAAGAGCACTTGTACCATCTAAAGCTATCTACTTGGCACATTTGTACCTATTTGGCCGAATGAAGAAGGATTATCTGGTTGTACTACTGCTGGCCATGTTTAACATTGTTAGCTTTCATTAAAACGAGCTCATAATTCTCTCGCAAATTGCAATCATGAACGACTCACACTGTTCATTTGCCATACCCTCAACCCTCATTATGTTTAAGCATTTTCGACAAATTCAAGATGTACATAATATCAGAAATTTACGACAGCAAAAATCCGGTTCCCTCTTCCCAGAGCAGGTTCCCCAATATGGGGAGCCAAGACAAATTTCTACCTAATCATATACTCTTCAGCATGTCTAATGATCTGGCAAGTTAGAGAGAATTCTTTGGAAAGGCTTTCTTGCAAAATAATCATGGTGCAAATATCAAATGCAATGAAGAAAATATATTGTAGGTGTTCACATTCACAAATATGGAAAACCTGACATCATATCTCTTCATGAATGGATGCAAAGAAGAGTTGGTGATGTAAGTTTTTCAATTTATTCATGTCAAATGTGATGATCATTTGCAACTAAAATTTCATTCGATATGTTTTATTTGAATGATATTAGATGTATTATGTAACCCTTGCTAACATGGCTCCAGTTCATAGATTTTATTTTGGATGCATATGAGAATCATAAAAGAATTACACAAAAGCTGAAATATGGAAAGAGATAATATGCAAGAGGCCAATAATATTGTATTTGAAGCGCAACACATGGAGGAGCATGGGATTGAGCAAGGTATAGTAGAAATGATGGGGGATTTTTTTGTAGATGTATTATCTAATGGGGCTAGACAAGTAAATGAAGCAACAAAAGAGAAAGCCAATCATGTAAGAAGGGAATGAGAAACAAAAAGGGCATGCAATGAAATATACTATACACATGCTTTACTTGCAGTCATGAACTTGTAAATAACTTATCGATGGTCATGTGCCAGTATAATAGCCCATTTTGAGTTGCTTTAGAAGATTTTACTAGAGGGTATGGATAGCTAACATTAAATAACGAGCCAAATAAATCCTAAAGTACAATTGGCCTTATTATGAACATGCATACATACCCAAATGATGATGTAATAATTTGTGTTGTTTTGACTAATGTAGAAATTTATTGAGAATGTGGAGTTGGTTGACCACATAGTTTCTCGCTTGAGGTTGTCATGTGTGCAGCATATGTACTTAACAGGTGTCCCACTAAAGCGCTACAGTCTATCACTCCATATGAGGCTTGGCATGATCGCAAGCCATCTGTTGCTCATCTGCGTGTTTTTGGTTGTTTGGTATATGCATTAGTGCTTGAACAACATCTTAGAAAATTAGATGATAAAGCAGTAAAATGTATTTTTGTTGGGTACAGTTCTGAAAGTAAAGGCTATCATCTGTATCATCCACAGACTAAATGCATTCTGGTTAGCCGTGATGTTGTTTTTGTGGAAGGTGCTATTCAACCATTACTTTCATGTACTAAGGAGACATTTGTTAGCTTCAAAGACATGTATGATACTCTCTTGCCTCTTTTTATAGGTGGACAGTCTAGTGCTAGTCCTAATGAGGCAACTTCTCAACCTTCGCAGGTTTCATGTGATGATGCAGATACTACCATGTCTGATGCAGATATACATGATGCACTTGTTGATGAGAGATCTGATATTGAGGAGGCAAAAACTATGCCAAAATGGTTGGTGTAGACTTTGTGTGACAGCAAATTAGATGAACCTCTGTCATACCATACTCAATCAGGCTCTCATAGTGCATCTTTTGCATTAGATTGCTATGATATGGCTGCATCCAGTGTCTGTGATGAGAATGAGCCTGTTTCATTTGATGAAGCAAAAAATTCAAAAAATTGGATGGCTGCTATGCAATCTGAATATGATGCTATTATGAAGAACAGTACTTGGTCTTTATGTGAATTGCCTCCTAGCAAGAAGGCCATTGGCACTAACTAGGTTTACAAGCTAAAGTGTAAGCTTAATGGAATCGTTGACAGCTATAAGGCTAGGCTTGTTGCAAAGTGTTATGCATAGGAAAGAGGCATTGATTTTGATGAGACCTTTGCACCTACATGTCGTATGACTACTGTTCGGAGCATCTGTGCACTTGCAGCCCATCATGGTTGGAATGTACATTAGTTGGACATTAAAACTGCATTTTTGAATGGTGACTTGAATGAAGAAGTGTATGTTTTTCAGCCCCGTTGGTTTGTGCAAAAAGGGCATGAAAATCATGTGTGTAGGTTAAAGAAGGCATGATATGGTTTAAAGCACGCACCACATGCTTGGTATGAGAAGATACATGCCTATCTGATTGCACATGGTTTTGAGAACAGTCCAATTGAGAGCACCTTATATGTTAAGCATGCTAATGATGTGCTTCTAATCATTGTTGTCTATGTTGATGACATGCTGCTCACTGGTCCTATTGACAAGCATATTGCTGATTTTAAGGCTGATTTGCATGCCTCATTTGAGATGTCTGATTTGGGGCATTTGCATCACTATTTGGGCATTGAGTTTATGCAAGTTGATGGTGGAATGGCTTTGTGTCAAACAAAATATATCGACACATTATTGCAACGTTTTGGCCTTGAAGACTGTAAGCCTATTGCCACTCCTATGGAGATAGGTTTACGATTGAGTCTTTATGATGCTGAATGCATTTGATGTTGTCCTCTATTAGCAGGCTATTGGATGCCTGAAAAACTTATGCATTACTCGGCCAGATATTTAGTTTGTTGTCTCACATATGAGCAGGTTTATGCATTGCCCAAGTGTCAAGCATTGGCAGGTGGTTAAGGGCATCTTTCGCTACTTCAGTGGTACTTGGGTACTTGGGTTGTTTTATCCCAAGGGGGGATCACTACCGCCAAATTTGCATGCTTTTTCTGACTTACACTGGGCTGGTTGCTATGACACTCCTATGTCCACTAATGGCTTTTGCTTCATGCTTGGTAGCTCATGTATATCTTGGTTGAGCAAGAAGCAGCCTACTATGGCCACTTCCACTTGTGAGGCTGAGTATAGAGAAGCTTTCACAACGATTGTTGAGTGTGTGTGGCTCAGACGCCTTATGGCTGATTTGGATGTTGGTGAGTCTTCTGCCACCACCATCTTCACTGACACTCAGAGCGCATTGGCAGTTGTGAGGAACCCTGTGTTCCATGCCCGCACTAAGCACATTGAGGTGCATTATCATTATGTCAGGGAGAGGTTCTTTGCTCGGGAGGTCAGCTTGGCATATGTGCCCATGCAGGAGAACATTGTAGACCTTTTCACGAAGGCTCTGCCTAGGGAGAAGTTTGAAGTTTTCCACAAAGTTTTGGGCTTACTTCCTTTTGTGGAGTGATTTCCACATATCTTGGCACTTCATTATACATGAGTGCCAACTACTTGTTCACCGCATCACTCCCAGGGGGGATTTGTTGATATATTTAGGTAGTAATGTGTGTGAACACTCTAGGATTGCGAGGGCACTTTTTTCCTCTTTAGGAGGTTTTTTCCCCCCGGCTTGTATGTACGCCTATTGCCCTAATGGGCTACTTATCTTTGTACATTCTAGTGGTAATACATTCAGTATTGTGTGTTGTGCTCGAAGCTTCTTCTTCTTCCTTGTGCTGCTTTTGCGCTTCAACAAACGTCTAACTCCAACAATCGCTTCAAGACGATGCTCTCACAATAGACAATCGAGCTTTGGTGGGCATGCACGATATGCTACATAGACTTGCAAAATATGCAATCAAACAATACACACAAACTTCAAACATAGATTTCCTAGGTTTTCCAATATGGTCAAACTTTTAGTGTGTGCTTGAGTAGGCCACTATATGATTTATTAAAGAACATATAAAAAAGTGTTAGGCCACCATTTTTCCTTTCACATGGACACTAGTTGTAACATGTGAGAGCTCACAAGGTGCTTCGTTTCCCCTTTTGGTGCAAAAGATGGGGCACATTTTCTATGCATGTCCCAACAGCGACATGATTGATGCTTGTAGAAAAGATTCCTCAAGTTGGAATCGAAGATCTCTTGGTACCAAATGATCCTCAAGGAAGTGATGGGCTTGTTCAATGGACCTTTGGAATGAAATCAAAAGTGAAGCTCTTTGGAAAATATAGGAGTGTTGCTTGAAAAATTTTGGTGATTCTCGTAAAACCTTTCCCTTGGAAGGTTTGCTTGTTATCTTAGCAAAGATAATCAAGAATAGCAAGAGTTTCCGCCCATTTAGGCACTCAATAATCTTTTTAATCAAAGGAAACAACATGACTCTTGACCATACACCTCACCATCTTTATGAGTGACCTGACTCATGACCATACACCTCACCATCTTCATGAGTGACCTGTTCTTTCGTTCAAAAACTCCATTCTATTGAGGTGTATACGGCACTGTACACTGATGTTTTATCCCACATTCAACCAGAAATGCATTAAAATCAGAAGACATATATCCCCCCCCTCCCCCCCCCCCGGATCAGAATAGAGGGTGCCCATTTTACATGCTGACAGATTTTCAGCCAAAACCAAAAACTGTTTGAAGCACATGAACACTTCGGACTTTGCCTTCAATGGATATACCCATGCATGCTTGGAAAAATCATTGATGAAGTCACCAAGTAAAGATAATTTCCAAAAGAAGGTGTCTGCATAGGACCACAAACATCACTATGTACAAGATGCAATTTCTGAGTAGCCCGAACTAAACCATCTTTTGAAAAGGAGGAACGCTGCATTTTGCCCAAAATACAGCCTTCCAAAACATGTTTTCTTGGTGCCTCAAGTTTGGGCAAAGAGGACACCATTTCAGATTTGTGGGGGCATAGCAAACTAGCAAAATTCAGATGACCAAAGTGTGCATGCCAAAGCTTTGCATCTGACATAGCCTAAGAGTCATGTACTGCACATGCCAAATCATTAACAGATCTTTCATAGACTATGAGCTTATACAACCCACGTCATAAAATGCCAGAAGCAATAATCACGTCGCCATTTGATAGATTATGAACTGTACATCTGTCATCAACAAATTTTCACAACCAAGCCAATCTTGGCTAATGCAAAAAATGATAACAGATTTTTCTTGATCCCTAGCACAAACAAAGCATCTGATAAAGTGAAAGAACTACCATCAGCACTAGTCAAAATGATCTTACCAACTCCTATAACAGGATAAGAGGAGTTGTTGGCGTATGTAACAATATTCCACATAGGGGTAGGCTCGAGTGAAGAGAAGAAACTGCGCTACGAGGTAATATGTTTGGTCGCCCCACTGTCAAAGTTATGCACTGCTCATGAGAAGATGTGTCAAAACTGCAAACAGTAGTAAATGCCGATTCTTCTTCCCGCACAAGATTAGCATACTCTGTTTTTGGTGTAGAGGCCTCTGCAACAACAATTCCAGCCTCTTTCTTCTTTGCCTCTTTAGCAGCCAGTTTTGGAGAGTTCTTTATGATATGATCATTTCCTTATAGTACTTGCAAAACAATTTCTACTTTTTTGATTTCTTTTCATCTTTGTCTTCCCTCTTCGATTGTGCAGAATTAGCAGATTTCTGCTTACTAGTTGAAGAGCTCCATTTTCCTTTGCCCTTCTCACTATCGAGGAAAGCTTGATTTGCAACACGCATAATGGACCTACTCTACTTGGACTGATATTCGTGCAACAGAATAGAGACTAACTCCTCAAATGACAAGGCATTTGGACTGCCTTTCATCATCAACAAAAGAGTAGAAGCAAAACTCTAATATGAATTAGGAAGACCATTCAAAACGGTTTGCACAAGTGAGCTATCTGGTATAACCTCATCAACAGAAACCAACTGTTCCTTCAAGTATTTGATCTTTGTTAGAAAACTGTCCATGGAATCACCTTCGTTCATGTGCTCACTCTCCAACTGTTTTCGGAGGTAAGCAACACGAGCCTCATTCCTAGCTTGGTACAATGTTGTAAGTGTATCCCAAGCATCCTTAGCTGTTCTGCAAGAGCAAATGTGAGGAATAATGGCACGTTTGACAGACAAAGCTATCAATGCATGTGCTTGGGCATCTTTGCCATCCCAACGAATTTACGCTGCAGTACGTGCAACAAAAAACTCACCACAAATTACAAGAATATGCAAAATATCATCATCTTCGACACCTTCTGCCTGAGCTTCAGTACCTGTAGTTGTAACAGTTGCAGGTGTGATAGGACGTTTTTCAACACCTTGCACAATGTTCCATAGTCCTTTTGCAAACAATACATGTTGCATCATATAGGACCACAACAGATAGTTGGTACCATCCAACCTATCCTCAACAGCCACATGCGAAATACATCACTGCTTTTAGCCATGGCCGGTGACTAAAATGCTTTGATGCAGAAAATTGATTGTATCTCAAAAATTTGAACAGAATTGCCCAGACAAATTCTGCTAAATGTTTAGCAGACTTCGAGATGCTTATACTGGAAAACCAAAACTGGTATATACCTTTGGCACAAAAAGATGAAATAGCCTGCAGAAACACTGTGATAGTGCATTCAGAGGCCGAAACGAGCTTAGATCGCGATTTTGGCACTGTAGAATGAAGCTTTTTGATCTCAGAAACACACTGAGTATGCTCACCGAAATTCGTGCGATTCTGAGACTACAATCAAAGAGGAGTCGAGAACGCCCTAAATGAAGCAACAAGCTCTAATACCAATTGTTGGAGTTAGACGTGTGTGGAAGCACGTGAACAACACAAGGAAGAAGAAGAAGCTTGGAGCACAACACACAATATTGAATGTATTACCACTATAATGTACAAAGGTAAGTAGCCCATTAGGGCAATATACATATATACAAGCCGGGGAAAAAACCTTTTAAAGAGGGGAAAAAGTGCCCTGGCGGTCCTAACAAAGATCAAAGACTTGAAGGAATGGTTGTTTTCTGCTGATGAGGTTATACCAGATAGCTCACTTGCGCAGACCGTTCTGAATGGTCTTCCTGATTCATATCAGAGTTTTGCTTCTACTCTTCGTTGATGATAAAAGGCAATCCAAATGCCTTATCATTTGAGGAGATATTCTCTATTCTGTTGTAGGAAGATCAATCCAGGCAGAACAAGTCCATTATGCGAGTTGTAGATCAAGCTTTCCTGGCTAGTCAGAAGGGCAAAGGAAAATGGAGCTCTTCAACTAGTAAGCAGAAATCTGCTAATTCTGCACATTCGAAGAAGGAAGATAAAGATGAGAAGAAATCAGAAAAGCAAAAATTGTTTTGTAAGTGCTGTAGGGGGAATGATCATATCATAAAGGACTGTCCAAAACTGGCTGCTAAAGAGGCAAAGAAGAAAGAGGTTGGAATGGTTGTTGTAGAGGCCTCTACACCAAAAACAGAGTATGCTAATCTTGTGCAGGAAGAAGAATGGGCGTTTACTACTGTCTGCAGTTTTGACCTATCTTCTCATGAGCAATGCATGTCTGCAGTAGACTCAAATGTTTATTTTGACAGTGGGGCAACGAAACATATTACCTCGCAGCGCAGTTTCTTCTCTTCACTCGAGCCTGCCCCTATAGGGAATACTGTTACATGCGCCAACAACTCCTCTTATCCTGTTATGGGAGTTGGAAAGATCATTTTGACTACTGCTGATGGTAGTTCTTTCACTTTGTCAGATGCTTTATTTGTGCCAGGGATCAAGAAGAACCTGTTATCAGTTTCTGCATTAGCCAAGATTGGCTTGGTTGTGAAATTTGTTGATGACAGGTGTACAGTTCATGATCTGTCAAATGGTGATGTGATTATTGCTTCTGGCATTTTATGTCGTGGGCTGTATAAGCTCATAAACTATGAAATATCTATAAATGATTTGGCATGTGTAGTAAATGATTCTCAGGCTATGTCAGATGCAAAGCTTTGGCATGCACGCTTTGGTCATCTGAATTTTGCTAGTTTGTTATGCCTTTAGAAATTTGAAATGGTGTCCTCTTTGCCCAAACTTGACACACCTAGAAAACATGTTTGTGAAGTCTATATTCTGGGCAAAATGCAGCGTTCGTCCTTTCCAAAAGATGGTTCAGTTCGGGCTACTCAGAAATTGTAGCTTGTACATAGTGGTGTCTGTGGTCCTATGCAGAAACCTTCTTTTGGGAATTATCTTTAGTTCGCGACTTTCATTGATGCTTTTTCCAAGCATGCATGGGTATATCCATTGAAGGCAAAGTCCAAAGTGTTCATGTGCTTCAAACAATTTTTTCTTTTGCCTGAAAATCTATCAGCATGTAAAATGGGCACCCTTCGTTTTGACCGAGGGGGGGAATATATGTCTTCTGATTTTAATGCATTTCTAGCTAAACCTGGGATAAAACACTAGTGTACAGTGTCGTATACACCTCAACAGAATGGAGTTGCTGAATGAAAGAACAGGTCACTCATGGAGATGGCGAGGTGTATGGTCAAGAGTCAGGCTTTACCACATAATTTCTGGCTTGAGGCATATGTACTGAACATGTGTCCCACTAAAGCGTTGCAGTCTATCACTCCATATGAGGCTTGGCATGATCGCAAGCCATCTATTGCTCATCTGCGTGTTTTTGGTTGTTTGGCATATGTACTGAACATGTGTCCCACTAAAGCGTTGTAGTCTATCACTCCATATGAGGCTTGGCATGATCGCAAGCCATCTGTTGCTCATCTGCGTGTTTTTGGTTGTTTGGCATATGCATTAGTGCCTGAACAACATCGCAGAAAATTGGATGATAAAGCAAAAAAATGTATTTTTGTTGGGTACAGTTAAGGCTATCGTCTGTATCATCCACAGACTAAACGCATTCTGGTTAGCCGTGATGTTGTTTTCGTGGAAGATGCTATTGAGCCATTGCTTTCATGTACTAAGGAGATATCTGTTAGCTCCAAAGACATGTATGATACTTTGCTACCTCTTTTTACAGGTGGACAATCTAGTGCTGGTCCCAATGAGGCAACTTCTCAGCCTTTGCAAGTTTCATGTGATGATGCAGATTATTCCATTTTTGATGCAAATTTACATGATGCACTAGTTAATGAGAGAGCTCATATTGAGTAGGCAAAAACTATGCCAAAATGGTTGGTGAAGACTTTGTGTGATAGCAAATTAGATGCACCTCTATCATATCGTACTCGTTCAGGCTCTCATAGTGCCTCTTTTGCATCAGATTGCTATGCTATGGCTGCATCTAGTCTCTGTGATGAGAATAAGCCTGTTTCGTTTGATGAAGCACAAAATTCAGAAAATTGGATGGCTACTATGCAATCTGAATATGATGCTATAATGAAGAATGGTACTTGGTCTTTACATGACTTGCCTCCAGGCAATAAGGCCATTCGCACTAAGTGGGTATACAAGCTTAAGCGTAAACCGGATGGTACAGTTGATAGGTATAAGGCTAGGCTTGTTGCAAAGGGTTATGCACAGGAAAGAGGCATTGATTTTGATGAGACCTTTGCCCACCTACATGCCGTATGACTACTGTTCGGAGCATCTGTGCACTTGCAGCTCATCATGGTTGGAATGTACATTAGTTGGACATTAAAATATCATTTCTGAATGGTGACTTGCATGAAGAAGTGTATGTTTTTCAGCCCCATGGCTTTGTGCAGAAAGGGCATGAAAACTAGGTGTGCAGGTTAAAGAAGGCATTATATGGTTTAAAGCAAGCACCACGTGCTTGGTATGAGAAGATACACTCCTATCTGATTGCACATGGTTTTGAGAATAATCCAACTGAAAGCACCTTATATGTCAAGCATGCTGATGATGTGCTTCTGATCATTGTTGTCTATGTTGATGACATGCTGCTCACTGGTCCTATTGAAAAGCATATTGCTGATTTTAAGGTTGATTTTCATGCCTCGTTTGAGGTGTTTGATTTGGGGATTTGCATCACTATTTGGGCATTCAGTTTATGCGAGTTGAAAAGGTGGAATGGCTTTGTGTCAAATGAAATATATTGACACATTATTGCATAATTTTGGCCTTGAAGACTGTAAGCCTATTGCCACTCCTATGGAGACAGGTTTACGATTGAGTCTTCATGATGTTGGAGATGCATTTGATGTTGTTCTCTATCAGCAGGCTGTTGGATGCTTGATTTACTTATGCATTACTCGGCCAGATATTCAGTTTGCTGTCTCACAGATGAGCAGGTTTATGCATTGCCCAAGAGTCAAGCATCGGCAGGCAATTAAGCACATCTTTCGCTATTTGAGTGGTACTTGACTACTTGGGTTGTTTTATCCGAAGGGGGGATCACTACTGCCAGATTTGCATGCTTTTTCTGACTCTGATTGGGCTGGTTGCTATGACACTCGTGTGTCCACTAGTGGCTTTTGCTTCATGCTTGGTAGCTCATGTATATCTTGGTTGAGCAAGAAGCAGCCTACTGTGGCCACTTCTAGTTGTGAGGTTGAGTATAGGGTAGCTTTCACAGTGAGTGTTGAGTGTGTGTGGCTCAGACACCTTATGGATGATTTGGGTGTTGGTGAGACTTTTGCCACCACCATCTTCACTGATAGTCAGAGTGCATTGGTAGTTGCGAGGAACCTTGTGTTCCATGCTCGCACTAAGCACATTGAGGTTCATTATCACTATGTCAGGGATAGGTTCTCTGCTGGGGAGATCATCTTGGCATATGTGCCCATGTAGGAGAAGATTGCAGACCTTTTCACGAAGGCTCTACCTAGGGAGAAGTTTGAGCTTTCTGCAAAGCTTTGGGGTTACTTCCTTTTGTGGAGTGATTTCCACATAACTTGGCACTTCCTTATACATGAGCGCTAGCTCCTTGTTCACCGCATCACTCCCAAGGGGGATTTGTTGATCTGTTTAGGTAGTGATGTGTGTGAACACACTAGGACTGTCGGGCTCTTTTTTCCCTCTTGAGGAGGTTTTTTTCCCTCGGCTTGTATATACGCCTATTGCCCTAATGGGCTACTAATCGTTGTACATTCTCTAGTAATACATTCAGTATTGTGTGTTGGGCTCCAAGGTTCTTCTTCTTCCTTGTGCTGTTCGCGTGCTTCCGAAGACGTCTAATTCCAACACATATGATACATGAATTGATTGGAGATGAAGCTTGGGAAGGAGGACCACACTATGTGCTTCAATACTAGCATAATATTTGGCCAGAACCTCCTCTGAATGTAGCACAAAGATCTGCTCTAAAATGCGACTAATTTTGGGTGTACATATAGATAAATTTGAATTCAAAGCTTGGAGGGATTCCACCTAAAAGCTTCCACAAGTTAAGGGAATATTTGGTCCATAAATTTCTTCTAAATAACCTTGTGGTTCGTGCCAAGCTAGGCTATGAGATTCTCAAGGATTTTACCTTTTGATGTGATTACTTTTCAAGTAATGACTTTTACAAGAGTTGATTTTTATGGCTTCGCTCATTTAGAGTATACATAACAAATGATGAGTGATCAAGCACTAGGATTGGAGAAAAATGCATGAAGAGCTCCCCTCAAGCCTAGCATGCTTGAGTCTTCATTCTTCCTAGATTTCTACCATTCCAATCATTCCTTTGAATCTACTTAGATTGATACCATCCAAAGGTTTTGTCAACATGTCTGCACATTGAAGATTTGTAGGCACATAGAACAATTGAATGTCCTTGCTCAATAACTTCTCTCTTACATAGTCATAATGGACTTCAATATGCTTGGTTCTAGCATGGTAGACAATATTAGCTGCTTACGTGGAGTGAGCTTGTATTATCACCAAAAATATGAGGAGTTGGAGTATGTAATCCCAAATTTCAGTATTGACATTTCAACCACATTGCTTCTTCATATCCTGGTGGTTGTGCCATATACACTTCTTCGGAAATCCATCCATTGAGAAATCCATTTTTCACATCTAATTGGTATAGCTTCCAATTGTTAGATGTAGCAGCGCTAACAAGTACTCTAATGGTAGGCATTTTAGTCAACATGTGAGAAGGTTTCTTCATAATCTATCCCATGGGTTTGTGCAAACCCCTTGGCTACTAACCTTGCCTTGTGTCTATTAATACTACCATCTGGATTCCTTTTAACTTTATAAATCCACATTGATCCAATTACCTTCATTGATGGTTTGTGTGGAACAAGTTCCCACTTTGCGTGACAACAAATTAGATGCACCTCTGTCATATCATACTCGATCAGGCTCTCATAGTGCCTCTTTTGCATCAGATTGCTATGCTATGGTTGCATCCAATCTCTATGATGAGATTGAGCCTGTTTCATTTGATGAAGCACAAAATTCAGAAAATTGGATGGCTACTATGCAATCTGAATATGATGCTATAATGAAGAATGGTACTTCTTCTTTATGTGACTTGCCTCCTGGCAAGAAGGCCATTGGCACTAAGTGGGTATACAAGCTGAAGCATAAACGTGATGGTGCAGTTGACAAGTATAACGCTAGGCTTGTTGCAAAGGGTTACATGCAGGAAAGAGGCATTGATTTTGATGAAACCTTTGCTCCTACTTGCCGAATGACTACTATTCATAGCATCTGTGCACTTGCAGCTCATCATGGTTGGAATGTACATTAGTTGGACAATAAAACAACATTTTTGAGTGGTGACTTGCATGAAGAAGTGTATGATTTTTAGCCCCGTGGCTTTGTGCAAAAAGGGCATGAAAACCAGGTGTGCAAGTTAAAGAAGGCATTATATGGTTTAAAGCAAGCACCATGTGCTTGGTATGAAAAGATACATGCCTATCTGATTGCACATGGTTTTAAGAACAGTCCATTTGAAAGCACCTTATATGTCAAACATGCTAATGATGTACTTCTAATCATTGTGGTGTATGTTGATGACATGTTTCTCACTGGTCCTCATGAGAAGCATATTGTTGATTTCAAGCCTGATTTACATGCCTCATTTGAGATGTCTAATTTGGGCATTTGCATCATTATTTGGGCATTCAGTTTATGCATGTTGATGGTGGAATGGCTTTGTGTCACACAAAATATATTGACACATTATTGCAGCGTTTTGGCCTTGAAGACTCTAAACCTATTGCCACTCCTATGGAGACAGGTTTACAACTGAGTCTTCATGATGCTAGAGATGCATTTGATGATGTTCTCTATCAGCAGGCTGTTGGATGCTGTATTAACTTATGCATTACTTGGCCAGCTATTTAGGTTTTTGTCTCACAGATGAGCAGGTTTATGCATTGCCCAAGAGTCAAGCATTGGCAGGCGGTTAAGCGCATCTTTTGCTACTTAAATGGTAATCGGCTACTTGGGTTGTTTTATCCCAAGGGGGGATCACTACCGCCAGATTTGCATGCTTTTTCTGACTCTGATTGGGCTGGTTGCTATGACACTCGTGTTCCACTAGTGGATTTTGCTTCATGTTTGGTAGCTCATGTATATCTTGGTTGAGCAAGAAGCAGCCTACTATGGCCACTTCCAGTTGTGAGGCTGAGTATAGGGAAGCTTTCAGAGCGACTGCTCAGTGTGTGTGGCTCAAATGCCTTATGGTTGATTTGGGTGTTGGTTAGTCTTTTGCCACCACCATCTTCACTGACAGTCAGAGCGCACTGGCAGTTGTGCGGAACCCTGTGTTCCATGCTCGCACTAAGCACATTGAGGTGCATTATCATTATGTCAGGGAGAGGTTCTCTATTGGGGAGATCAGCTTGGCATATGTGCCCATGCAGGAGAACATTGTAGACCTTTTCATGAAGGCTCTGCCTAGGGAGAAGTTTGAAGCTTTCCACAAAGCTTTGGGCTTACTTCCTTTTGTGGAGTGATTTCCACATAGCTTGGCACTTACTTATACATGAGTGCCAGCTCCTTGTTCTCCGCATCACTCCCAATGGGGGATTTGTTGATATATTTAGGTCGTGATGTGTGTGAACACACTAGGACCACCAGGGCAACTTTTTCCCTCTTTAGGAGTTTTTTCCCCCGGCTTGTATATATGTCTATTGCCCTAATGGGCTACTTATCTTTGTTCATTCTCTAGTAATACAATCAGTATTGTGTGTTGAGCTCCAAGCTTCTTCTTCTTCCTTGTTCTGTTGCATGCTTCTGCAGACGTCTAACTCCAACACCCTATAACTCCAATAGTTGTGTTAGTAATGGGTATGGTATTACCCCTTTGTCCACTAAAGCATGCAATTGCTTGAATACATGAGAACTTCCCAAACTTTCCCCTTAAATAGTACCTGTATATCGTAATGTAAATGGTCCCTCCACTCCAAGTGTTGCATGTACTTCTTGATGTTTTGAGAACCATTTACTTGATCATGTTGGCATACTGCTTCTCCATTGCCAAAAATCCTTTCCTTTGTACCTTCATCACCGATCGTCACTTCATCTTACCATGCATTGTTGATAATACCCCATCCTATCATGGTCGTCAAATGTTTACTCTTATTTTACTTTCATAGTACAGTGGATTTGGGGAATGGGGATTATCATAATTTATTTCTAGTGTGTTTCTATTCCTTGTGAGTACTTTCAAGAATACCACAAATAATGAAGTAGAGGAAATGATGAACAAAGCACTAGAACAAAATTATGGAAAGTGTATTTGAGAAAATAATTTCTATATTAAGATGATGTCACCAGATGACACAGACAAGATACAATTGGGCACAGAAGTAATTGTCTTGGATTCTTCCTTTTGTCAACTACTCTCTCCTTGTTATTTTCTATCTTCTAAATACGAGCCCTCTTTGGTTTAACCTCGCTCTTTTCAGTTACAAAACACTAGACAATGGTTAAGCTCCTAAGAAGTTCTAGAGACATAATTTACATAATTTAGGAAACTAGATTTTTACAAAATCCGGGTAGCCATTCCGAAAGCAGTCTAACATCCGTATTGGAAGGAAGCACTACCATCCACACAGTGTGATGTTCAAGTTGAGTATGTTTTACTGACACTACACTCTAAGGATGATGAGGTTGTTGTCCTAGGATAGGTTAAGGTGGATGGTAGTTCTATTTTTCCCTTATTTTTTGAGCCAAAGGGGTCATTCATATTGGGGATACCTTGGAACCTCCCTTGATTGATCTCTCTTAGAGGATATTGTGGAGCCTGCCTCACTTGCTATCAATTATAGGGACATTATCTATCATGTCATTGGTCAAATTTTGCCCAATATAGCAAAACAAGGCATCTTCTAGCATCTATGGTTTCTCATTAGTAAAATGGGGTACATTGGAGGCTATGTCTCAAGGACACACCTGGGTTGGGTTGCCCCTTTCACACTGTAAACATCTTCTCAATGTAGGCATCCTCATAGGTTGAGGTGGATATGATATAGAAGTATTTGAGTCTACACTCCAATCCATTTGGCCACGAATTCTACCAACTCATTCACATATGGTTTACGAAAAGAGGCTACACTTGAGAAATCCTTTGACTTAAGGGAGCTTTGGTGTAGCTTCAAGTTAGCTAAGTATTCCTCTAGGTTTATACACTCTTTTAGACACACATCAATGTTGTCAAATCTTTTAATATATACCAAAGTCCTTAATCCTCCATTTGAAACTACTTCTAAAAACAAAGAGATCATTTTTTCTTGAGAAGGTCGTTCTATCTTTGGGAATCTATCCACATACTTCTTGAAATGCCTGGCTTCTAGCATTACATTCTCATGCTTGGCCTATTTAAAACTATGGATTAAAGATGAAGTGTCATGACTGAATTCTCCCTTTACAAATTCACCAATAAACTCATCCAAGAGATGAACTATGTTGGCAAAGACAACCTTGTTCAGTGCATAAAACCAAGCTAAAAGTAGTACCAAACAAGGTTAGACCAAAGGCTTCATAGAGAGTGAGAAAATTATCTACTTTCTTAGCCCTCATCACTTGTTTGAATTATGCCACATGGTCATATGGATCTACTGAACCATCGTAATGGTTCTTCATGCATTTGGCTATGTGAGAATTTATAAGTTTCCTTCCTCCTTGGAACTACTAGAATCCATGGATGCATTGCTTGAACATGACCCATGATAGGTCTATTGGGAAGTGGTGGTCTCATCGGAATAGATTCCCCAAATTGGATTTGACATAATAGTTAATATGGGTACATCTGTGTGTGAGGTGGAATTCTAACCCACTAAAGTTACCCCTAATTAGGGTTTCTTTGTTCATTTTTGTTTTGAGTCTTATTGCCAAATTTTTGAAGTTGGTTTCTTGAGAGGAAATATAGCTTGACCAATGTAAGTATATCTATCCTTGTCTGACTCCTCCATCTCCTTGTATTTCCTCTTTGATCTATGTAGATTTGTCAATCTTGCAGTCTCCTCTAGATGTTGTAACTCATAAATGGTGACAAATTTGGGGCCACTCCCCATGAAAGGAGGTTCAACACACAACACCTTGTTTGTGCCCTCAATCAAGTACAAATTTGCTAATTGTCATCTTGAGGAATCAAATGACTCTCATGAATCTTACTACTACTTACTTTCCCCCTAGACATGGGGATTAGTTCTTTATTTTCCATAGGGTTATCCCATGGCTCATCTTCAACATGTCCAAACTCATTGATTTCTTTTGGTTGATCAATTACCATGCAAAGGCTAACTTGTCTATGTAAAAACCTCCCTCAAGCTCAGTTGACAGTCAAGAGATGACCTCAGTTCCTTGAGTGCTGGATTTTAACCACTAATTGATTGAGTTTGTCTACATACATAGAAGCATCATGAGAGTCTGTTGAGACAAACTACAAGGAGGTGTGTTAGTTCCCCTCTATGGTAGACATATATTCCACGTTTAAATGGATATTTGAGTGAAAAGGTAGGTAAAATGAGGCTTTTGGGGGTCAAAAGAGGTAAATAAGACTTTCAAAGGATCCTTGTGTGTCCAAATCCACGCAATTTTCCCTTAAAAATATATATCTTAGCCCCTCAAATCCTCAAAAAAGATATTTCAAATAAAGGTGACACGAGATCATATGAAACTTGACACCTAGGTGTCGACAATATCATGTCACTAGGGGTGTTGGAGATATTTGACCCATGATACTATGGTGTCACAATACCATCGAATTGTCATGATATCTAGGAGGTTTCAATGATACCCAAGTGTGGATGACACTCAGATGTCAACAATATCTCCAAGATATCAGTCATACTTAGTAGGTATCAGTGATACTACCTAAATTTCATGACACTTGATGAGTGTTGGAGACATTGGCCAAGCCGGTAATACTCCAGGAATCAAGTGTTGGTGATACTTGACTCAACCTAAGTGTTGTGAAACTTAGATTTATGTGAGTAAAAAGAAATTGAGACATATGTGCTCTCCCACTCTTTTTTATCTCTCGATGAGATTAATTTCTCAGACAAACACACTAGAAAATAGAAATATGGGTGTACATCTTTAGGGTTTCACTCAATACTCTTTGTGAAGTGTCATTTTGGAAAACATGATTTTAATTGCTTGAAATGATTACCTTGAGGATACTATGTCTCAATTTTCAACTCCTTTGAGCCACTATGCAAGCTATGTATGCAATTTGAAAATCCATGATACATGTCGCTCTCTCTCACACTCAACAATGGATACACACAAATGAGAAGTGCTTGGGTTTTTGGAGGTATCTACAAATGATGGAAATTCTAACCTACTATCACTGACTCACTCTAACTCACCTCACTCTACACTCTTATGGTTCTAACTACACTAACCCTAAAAAACCCAATGTACACCAAACTAAGTAGCTAGATGTATGGCAAGTGCAAGAAAATGAACTAAGATACTGGCCCATGTAACCTTTCATGCACATGTTCTCCACAATAGAGTTATAACCATCACATAGGTACCCTGACATAGGCACTCTCCTTGACAATGGTGCCAAAAAAGTGTAGCATTTGTCAAAATGTGATCCTAGCTACTATCCACATGTTGTACAAGCATAATCAAGTGTTGACTTTACCCAAACATGCTAAATTGTCAAACCGAGAGCTGGCCCGATCAAGAGCATAAAAGCACCTACCCAAATCATGGTTAACAAATGGAATGGATAAAGAGATTCCTGAGGCAAGTAAACTTACACTCACACCACCTCCTGCTCACTCAACCATGAAATCCAACACACACACACACACATCAATCAACAATAAAATGAACATATATCCTAGTTTAGATACCAAAATATAGCCAATGGTAGGTTCATTTCGAAGTTATCAATAGAAACCTTCGTTAAAGAGGTTCTACAACCATTCAAACTCTCTTGCACAAAGTTATGGCAAAAAAATCAGGTGTTAAGAATCCCTTACCTACATTTTGATGCTCCTTACACCTAGAATACATGAGGGAATGATGAAAAAGAATGAGAAAGGATAGAAAAATTAGCTTAGCATGCATGTCATGCCGTAGAAATGCATAAGAGCTCATGAAGAAGGAGAAAAGAGTCAAAGAAAGAGGAGTTATACTGCACTTCTTCTAGTTTATTTCTCTATTAAAAAATGACAAGAACCTCTACAAAATGAGAAGAGTTTCACTTATACACATGCGCCCTTAATTAACTACTTTCACAAAAATGGACCCAACATTTCAAAAAGCTAGCCATAGAGCTAAAATCATTTAAAAAAGTACTATATACATGGTCAGGATTATGCAACTAGAGGACTCCTCTAACGCATTCTCAAGGCTTGTTATACATCATGATAAGCTTTGTTTATAAGTGATGAGCAATTCTTTGAAAAAAAAATGATCCACTTTTAAGCTTCCTCTCCATTTTGTAGCTCCTTTTTGCTTCACTTCAATGCTCCATGCAACAATTGAAGAGGATATCTATTCTTTATAGTGATTTTATGTAGGTCACAATAATATACACCCATATGGAGGGTTTTGTTCTTCTTCTTTACAAATAGAATAGGATACCCCTTGGCTAGATTGACCTCAATGTTCTTGCATAATTCTATAAGTTCCTCTAGGGGTCTATTGATTGGTCCAAAGGTTGGTTGTGGAGCCCCTCTTGAAGCTCTATGACACAATGATAGTGTCTATGCACAAGCAAGATATTCCCAATCTTCTTTTCAAAAACATCTTGAAAACCTTGATATTGGCTTGATAACTTTATTGGATCATCTCTCTTGGACTCTTGAGTTGGTATGTCATAGATCATATATGTCAATTTTTCCCTTACTACACGTATGAAGGCTTTGGCTGTTGGAAGTGGGGTGGCCCTCAATAACAATTAATCACATGTTTACACGATCTTCCACCACATGAACCTTAGCATACACACCTTAATACAAAAAAAGAAGATGAGTGAGAGATAGAGAGAGAATAGATAGGATCTTCAAAGTGTAATGGTATAGGATGCTCACCTACACTATCTTATATTCCAATGTCAAATTACAATGTGTGAATATGATACAAATTGTTAATATCTGAATCTAGGAAAAAATAAGAACTAAATACAATAGACTGTGCGACTAAGAGGTATGAAGAGTGTGTGTGTGAATATGGAGAGAATATGAATAGTTTAGAACTGTTTTAGAACAAACCCCAATTCAGACTATCTAAATCAAAAACTAGTGAATGAACAAGTGGGGATAGATGTAGACTTGTTACTCAAACATGTTGCTGATAAGAAATCCTCCAAATGTCTCCAAATGTAGAGCACACCTCCTCCAAGATTCTGAAACTTCCTCCTCACATAGAGGACTTCATCCTTGATCATCTCCAAGATCTCAACCATGACCTCAATGTGATTTTATGGTAGTGAATGTACTAAAATCTCATCATAAGATAGGTGTTGGACTTTTTATTGACATTGTTTCCAACAATCCCCCCCTTCAATGTCACAATGGTACAAGGTTCAATAACCTGCAAAACTTTTGATGTCTGCAAATATCTCTTAACTAGAATCCATTGAATCTTCAACTGACTGTGCATAAACCTGGATACTTTAGAAACTGCAAAATGAATTTTTGGATGTGTGTTACATAGATATATCAAGCAACCTACTACTTGACTATATAATGTAGCATCAAATGGTTCTTAATCTGCTTTTGACTATAACGACACATTGACATCCATAGGTGTCTGCATAAGCTTGGAATCTATCATCTCAAACCTTTCGAATAATTTCTCAATGTATTTCTACTATGGCATGTAGATACACTCATCCTTGTACATGAATTCAATCCCAAGATAATAATGTAAAATACCTAAGTCATTTACATCAAATGTATGCTTAAATTGTCCTTTAAACAATTGAAGATCTGAATCATTGGGACCTGTGATAATCATATTACTTTGTAGTGCATCTTGAACACTAGCTAGTCCATTCTCATATGAAGTAAGAGCTAAAATATTATGAACCTCAAAATGTTCTGCATAATTTACTTGGTCTTCTTGTTGTCTCCTTGTTTGACTTCTCATTTTTCCAAGGGTATTCTTATATACCACTGTCCTTCTAGATTTGATATAACCACTTTGGCATATTCTTGAAAAGTGATGGTGTCATTTCCGGTTCTTCAGTATGTCTTTTTTTTGGAACTCTAGAACCTTCTCCAACTTCATAAGTCAGAACTTCAAGAGGTACTGATGACGGGCTAGGTACTAATTTAGGTAATGAAATTCTCTCTTCACGTGCACCTTCTAGGTTTTGAGTAGGTCCATCACCACCCTTGTATGGCAATTCCTTCTAAAAAATGCATAGTCATATACTTTTATGAAATCCAGAATTTAGATTCCTTCTTATCATAAATATGGATTTCTGCAATATATGCATTGTGTGAGAGTAGGATATCACCTGTATTTGGAACATAGAATCTGTATCCTTTTGCTTTCAATTGCATAGCCTATAAAGACAACTTTAATGGCTTTTACATTAAGCTTAACATGATCCTTCTTCTCAATATGAACATAAGCAAGGGAACTAAAAACTTTGAAGTAACTCATGTTGGGCTTCTTCCCATAGTAAGCTTCATATGGTGTAATGGCCTTTACAAATTTTATGGAAGACCTATTCAAAATGTGATTAGCTATATGTACTATATCAAACCAAAAATTGGGAGAAAGCTGTGAGATTTGAACTCATGACCTACCGGCTAAGAGTATGATGGGCTAACCACTTGCCCCAAAAGCCATGGTTGAGGATTAATTCCTAATCCTCCCTCTTAGGGTGTGGTTCAACCATCTCCTGTGTATCATTCTTGAGTCTAACACTCTCTTCCCCTTCTAGAGATCATTGTCCTCAATGATCAATCCTTGATCTCCCCATCAATTGATGTCCTCACCCTCGCACAATCTCTTGAACCTTGTTGTTCTTAACCTTGGTCTCTTGAACCCTTGCTCTCACCCTTGGTCTCTTGAACCTTGCCTTTCCACTTCCTGGCCACTTGCCTATGGACTTGCCTTGTTTGCAACCTTGGTCTCTTGAGCACCTTGTTCTCAACCTCAGTATCTTGAACCTAGTTCTCACCCATGCTAGGTATCTTGGATCCTCAATCTTGTGCTTCTATTGGACTAATCGTTCGAAGAGCTTTCCAATGGTATCTTAGATGTCTAAATCCGACCTACGGATTGGGAGATACAATCTAATCTTTTGATGGGCTCACCTTTGAAAGCGACACACGTGCCTTCCTTGCCCATGCCTACTTCCTAGGCCCTGATACCAATTGTGGGATTTGAACTCATGACCTACTGGCTAGGAGCATGATGGGCTAATTGCTTGCCCCAAAATCCATGGTTGAGGATTACTTCCTAATCCTCCCTCTTAGGGTGTGGTTCAACCATCTCCTGCATGTCATTCTTAAGTCTAACAAAAGATTTTTGGATGACATCATACTATGCATCATCTCAGCCAGTATCCTATTCTTTCTCTCTGCAATACCATTGTGTTCTGGCATATAAGAAATAGTGAGTTGATGAGAAATACCTTTTTCTTTGAAAAAAGATCTAAAGTCTCTTTACATGTACTCTCCTCCTCTATCACTTCTCAAAATTTGGATCTTTGACTAATTGAAACCTTGAATAGAATTTGTTGTCATTGGACCATTCACATATGAATGTATGATTTGAAACTTCCTTGTGGCAATGATGTATCCATGCCTCTTGAAAAGTAGTTTGTGCAGCTTTCCTTCAAGAAATCCTTCACATGACTCTGCATCATCTAGTAAAGCAAAAGTAGGCAATTTCTCTACCATACCTTGATCTTTGTATGCTTGAAAGCTATGTAATTAATGTGTCCAAATCTAGCATGCCATAACTTCATGTTCCCCTTAGGTGTTATAGACCTAGCAACATTAGCATGACTTATTTTGGATAACACAAACATGCCACTTTTGTTTTCATCTTGAAGTAGACAATGCTCCTCATTAGGTGAGAGGATATGACATGAATCTTTCTTAACAAATAACTTATAACCATCTGACAAGAAAGTAGAGATAGAGAGCAAATTCTTCTTCATGTCTGGAACATAAAGAACATTGGAAATTGTGAAATTTCCACCTGATTTAGACTTAAGGTTCACTTTTTCAACACCAACATCTAAATCATGACCATCCACAATGGTCACTCTTCTACCTGAAGATTTAGAAAGAGAATAAAATACCTTTTTGCAGCCTTTCATATGCTTAGTAGCTCTAGAATAAAAAATCCAAGGATTATTTGAGATTGCATTTAATGTTGCCTAATCAAAAGCTACTTCTTCAATAGTAACACATGCATTTGAATCTACCTTTGAAGATTTAGGTTTTGGATCATCTTTGTCATTATTACCTAATGCTTTCTTCTTCTCATTTAAATTGCTTTGCATTCTGCTATAAAATGACCTAGTTTCTTATAGTAATGGCATACTCCTTTCTTTGAATCAGATGTAGTCAAAGACTTTTCTTTGGGTGTAGAGGAAGCATTAAGAGAAAGACTAGTATCCTTTCTTTCCTTCCCCTTCCATGATGATAACATGGCTTCATCATTCTCTTCCATACTCTTTTGTTGATCCTCATCTTGAAGTAACAAGAATTGTAGCTCTTCAAATAAAAGTTCTCTATCTCTTGTAGAGAGAGATAAAGAAGTAATAAAAGCATGATATGTAGATGGAAGTGAGTTTAGAAGTGTATTTACCATCTCTTCATCTGAAATGTTGACTCCAACATTGAGTAACTGATCTCGTAAATCTTTAAGCTTCAAAATATGTGATTGAACTGATTCAACAACTTTCATCCTTGTGTTGGCTAGTTGTTGTTATGAATTATGGAATGTGTTGAACAAGGAATTGTTGGAGTGTTAATTTATTAATGTATTAATATGTTTTGGTGTTTTGATATAGTAGTTGAAGGTTCATGAGGGTGTGAAAGGCGTGAAATGGCGGACATCAATAATCCGATTTACAATTTATGTAGTTTGTAAATAAACCCACGTAGAGGGTTCTATTGTTAGAAATAGTTAGTAAAGTAGCAGTTAGAATAAGGGCCATTGTAGACCACAATTTTTGATATTAAAAGCAAAGGCGTTCTACAAAAGTTACCAACTTTTACTTTCATGCATGCTTTTTGAAGCCACTCTCATGTAACCACTATTTCGATATAATAAAAATTTCCTATAAATACATGCACTCTGTGGACTATCGAAAGAGAGTGCATGGTGAGAGATTGCAACCAATACTGCATTTTGTCTCGTCTCTTGGCATGTCTATTTTTCTGTGTGTTTTGAGCATTCATAACCTCTGTGTGCACGTGAGGTAAGATCTTGATAACAATGATATCAGAGCCATGCGTGTGTCACTACAAAGGGGTCTGTTTCTGTTCGTTTTGGCGATTGATCTCTATTTCACTGTTCTCTGTATGCGATTTTGATTTTGATTCCAATTCCGTTGCCATTTCCATTTCCGAGTCCGAGTCCAATTCCGGTTCTAGTTTTAGTTTCAGTTTCAGTTTCTAGTTTCTATTTCTATTTCAAAAACAGAACCTATGTTTACCTCCTTCCGCTTACTCTAGTTCTCTTTCCTTACATTTAACACAACTTGCATCTCTTTCTTACTTTTTCAATTCCCAAGAAAAATCCTTCCTTTTACATTTTAATTCAAGCAATCTCAAAAAATTGTTTTAAATATCTAGCAAGAGGTTTTTGTTCTCTACATACTCATGGATCCTACGAACACCATGGAGGATTTCGGTGAGTCATCTCTACCCAAGGTAACATGAGCAGCAACTCGAGCTCCTGTGGCACGAACTTTGAGGTGCTCAGAATGAGATCTGGCAATACGATGAAGTACTCCAGACGATGCAATCTGATGAAGATAACCTTACGAGGGTCGTATGTCCAACAACATGGAAGGATTTCTAAGATAAAGTGAAGGATTATTTTCTTCCTCCTCAATATCATCTACATGTTGGACGTGCATGGAAAACCTTTACGTGGAAGGAGGGTGACATGTCACTACCTACACGGAGCAGTTCTGGCAAAATTTACTATTGGTTTGAATGCTTGAAGATATACTGAAGGATAGCTTGCAACAAAAATACGAAGATGGTTTGGAGGTGGGAATCCAAGCTAAGCTTCACACCCTATGGCCTAGAACTCTCAATGAGGTTATCTTTTTTGACTATGATGTAGCGAAGGAATTCCAATCTATAACCAAGTCGATCCGTCTACAACAACCATGTCAACAAAAACTTTTTGTTAAACCCACATTTCCTATGAATCATAATTTTAATGCCCCATCTTACTCTAGTTTTCCTCATCCTCCACAATCCAATTACTCAACTCCATCTGTTGCTTCATCTCTCCAATCTACCAAACCACCTACCCTCGAAACTTTAGCAGTGGATGCCCAACAGAAGTGACCATGTATCACCTGCTGGAATTGTGGTAAACCAGGACATACAAAAATAAAGTGCCGATTGCGACCTCTTCACATGAAACCAGTTGAAGCTTAATTGCATAACATGGAGGCCCATAATGAAGAAATTCCTCCTGTATGGACAGAGGAAACATTGGAGAAGGACTTAAGTACCTTGGGTAATGATATCTCAATTCATTCTGTACTTTGCATGCAGGGTAGTATCAATAACAAGCTGGTTAATATTTTACATGACGATGGTAGTTCACATGATTTCATTTCACATTTATTAGTACAAAAACTTAAATTAAAAACATTTCCTTCATTGTATAAAGTGAAAGCTTCATTTCGAGGTAGTTGTTATAATGTAACATGAGAAGTGCAAGACGTTACGATGGCCACTTAATTTGTGCATATCATACATAAACACATTAATGTAAATCCTCCATGAACATTTCCATGCATGTGTTTTTTACATGGAACATGCTTATTTTCATTCAGTGATGGAACATGTGACTGGCCATCCATGTTTATTTTTATTTTATCAACTGAGGTCAATCGCTTTTTCAACTGAGGGGCATGTTATGTATATGGAATGTGTTGAACGAGGAATTGTGGAGTGTTAATTTATTAATGTATTAATATGTTTTGGTGTTTTGATATAGCAACTGAAGGTTTGTGAGGGCATGAAAGGCATGAAAGGGCGGACATCAATAATCTGATTTATAATTTATATAGTTTGTAAATAAACCCGCATAGAGGGTTCTATTGTTAGAAACATTTAGTAACGTAGTGGTTAGAATAAGGGTCATTGTAGACCGCAATTTCTGATATTAAAAGCAAAGGCTTTCTACAAAAGTTACCAACTTTTACTTTCATGCATGCTTTTTGAAGCCGCTCTCATGTAACCACTATTTCCACATAATCAAAAATTCCTATAAATACATGCACTCTGTGGACTGTCGAAACAGAGTGCATGGGGGGAGATTGCACCCAATACTACGTTCTGTCTCATCTCTTGGAATTTCTATTTTTCTGTGTGTTTTGAGCATTCATAACCTCTGTGTGCATGTGCATAAGATCCTGATAAGAGTTGTCTCCTTAGATGAGCTTTCTTAGCAGGGATTCTGCTCTAATAGAGATTCTCTAACTCCAACCAAGCCTAACGAGAGGTTCTACATGACTTGATTTAGGGTGTAATATGCCTTTTCAATCCCATAGAAATATATGAAAGTGCTGGTGCATCCCTTGAATCCCATATGGATTGCTCTTGTGTAGGAAGTAATCTGGTAGTAGTATAGACTCCTGATGATGAAAAATAGGAACAAGAGGTCTTCTAGAAGATGAAGCAACATCTTCTTTGACTTGCCTTGACTCTTGGCCTTGGATAAGTGCCATTGAAAATATTCCATAAGTCTTTTGATTACTAACAGATTCATCATCATAAAACTCCACATTGGATAATTAGACATCCCCTCAAGCTTGTCTTCATTCTCAAGTCTATAATCACTCATCTTGTTAAGGTTGTATGTCATCTATGCTCTGATACCAAATGTTGGAAGTGGGGTGGGCTTCAATAAAAATTAATCACAGGTTTATAGGATCTTCCAACACATGAATCTTAGCATACACACTTAATACTAAAAAAGTAGACGAGTGAGAGATAGAGAGAGAATAGATAGGATCTTCAAAGTGTAATGGTAAGTTAGGATACTCACCTACACTATCTTATATTCCAATGTCAAATTACAATGTGTGAATATGATACAAACTGACAATATTTGAATCTAAGCAGAAATAGGAACTAGATACAAGAAATTGTGTGCCTAAGAGGTATGAAGAGTGTGTGTGTGTGATTATGGAGAATATGAATAATTTAGAATTGTTTTACAACAAACCCAAATTCTGAATATTTAAATAAGAAGCTAGTGAATGAACAAGTGGGGACAAATATAGACTTGTTAATCACAGTATGTTGCTAATAAAAACTTCTCCAGATGTCTCCAGATGTAGAGCACACCTCCTCCAAGAGTGTGAAACTCCTCCTCATGTAGAGGACCTCCTCCTTGATCAACTCCAAGATCTCCTCCTTGAGTGATTGCTCCTCTTGAGAAGATTGTGTCTTGAATGATGATACAATATGAGCCGAGCTGATCTTTATATAGTTTGGGTACTCCCATGAAAAGCACAAGAAAAAGCAAATGATCGCATGAGAAAGTGATTGTGACTTAGCTTTGCGAAAAAATGCTATGAAAAAGAAGTCATTATCGTCGTGAAAATCACATCTACATTTGTTGTGCCCGCCAATGTTCAAACTCAGGTGGAATGCTTTTGCTTTTAGATTATTTGATCTAGATCATGAACTCAATGTGCTTTTGTTGTAATGAATGTACTAAAAATATCATCATATGCTAGATGTTGGACTTTTTATTGACATTGTTTCCAACATTGGCTCCTATATATGTTAGGTTCTAAATTCCTGATGTGTGATCTTATTCCTTTCCCATTAAATTTTTAGATTATGTCTCTTGAGCCATGGCATTCCAATGATAACAAGAGTTATCCGACTTAATATTACATTGAAACATATGTGGGAATCATGATCACCAAGGTTTACTCTTAATGGTATGGTTTCCTTTGTAATATTGCTAGATGCTAGAGGTCGTCCATTTACTATTGAAATATTGGATTCCAATGTTTCTTTACTAATCCGTCATTGATGAAACATGAGGAGGCTCTCAAATCGGCTAAGGCTGTAGGGGAAAGTGTCTTCCTAGGCACAGTCAACTTAACATGGAAAATGCATGTTTTTATGGGTGTTGCTAGAATTATGAGACCCTTTCTTATATCATGGTCCAACTATATGGTCTCTTTTACAACTAGACTTCCTTGTTTGTCTTCTCCACAAGGGTTAGAAATTTGGAGTTTGTTCTCTTGTTGGGAAAATTTATTGCAATATGACCCAAGTTTCCACAAGAGGCATAGCCTATTATCTCTCCTTCTTTGTTTCTCTTCTAGGGTTAGGGGTTGGAACCTTGTAATGTCTATTTGCATAGGTTTAGGCATTGGTTGTTCCTACGTAGGACTAAAGGGCTTCCATTCATGAGGACTTCCCTCTATTTATTTCTTCTATTTCCTTCAAAAATTATGGTTATCACATTGAAGGGCTTGATTAATGTATTTATTCAATTTCTTTACCTCTCGCATGATGGGTAGAAGGTCCTTCATATCATCTCTCGAACCCCATCTAAACTGGCTTATGAAATAGTCCTCATGCTAAGTAAGATAACAAATCAACTGGATAAATTTTGATGCATAGGGAGAGACAAGGTGGTTACCTTGATGTAGTTTTTGGAGTTTTGTTTCTGCCACTTGACTAGTTTCTGCATCTCCAAAAGTGGTGGTGAAATCTCAGAGGAGACCCGCATAGTCACGAAAAACATCCATGTTCTTTTCCAACATCGGGGGAAACCATGATAATGCTTGACCATAGAGTAGGGTTCCAATAAAACCAACCTTGGCTGCATCATTCGGATATCTATCAGTCTGCATGCGGATATACAACTTGCAACAAGAATCCTCAAAATACGATCACCATCAATTTTTTGTGCCATACAAATCTTAGGCTCCTTTGTGAAAGATGAAATAAGATATGAATTTTCTTGTTCTTGCAACTCCTCATTTATTTTTCCTAGATGCAAAGGGTATTCCATCTCAACTTATGTATGACGATGAGCTAGGTCCTAGAATTGTTGCAAGAGATTCTTAAGTGATGCCACAATCTATTCAACTATGTTTCCCATGGTGTCGGATATTGATTAGAAGCTAGTCTTGCCAAAATTCTAGGGAAGCACTAGATTGTGCCCTCTAACTAGACTGGACAAGGTTTTGAAACTATACTTCTAATTACAAGTTCACCCACGCATGGAAAATAACACAAGAATATAGAACTATTACAAGAAGTCTTGCAACTCAGGACTGATAGGTATGGATAACTTGATTAGATAACATACAAGAGATCCCACAACCTGGTACCATATGTATGAAATGGGACATCTAAGTTACAAGAACTCCCTTGAGGGAGATTAACTAGATACAAGAAATAATGTCTAGAAACTAGACTGGACAAGACTATAACAATGAGAAAGACAAGAGCATGAACTGGAACTTGGAAAGTACGTACTTGGCTGTTATGATTCCTTGAGCTCCTAGGATTGGCATTGGAAAGATTGAGGATATATGTGGACAAGACCTCCTTTTATACGTGTTGAAGAACAGTTTTTCAAGGGTGGTTACTAAATGATGATATCATGGAACTCAAACAAGGTCTCTGGATGTCGAAACAAGGCAAGTAGATAGCCATTCTTATAGTTTTTCCACGCTCAAGATGTGATGGTGATGTTAGATTTTTGAAATTCCTCATCAAACATGAGATATGCAAAGTCACATGAAATCTGGGATGCATCAATATGAAGACCATATGTTAGGTAAGAAGCAAGCACACACATCTACATAAGAGGAGACATACACTAAGATGCACACATACACATTCTCACATGTAAACAAGAGGTAATGCGCTCAAAGAAGCTCTTTGTATTGCTCACAAAATGAAGAGCTCAAAAGCTACAACAAGCTCCAATGTGCTAACCTTAACAAATGAGAATCCAATCACTTGTATGGATATTTGAATGATTTTTTCATACTAAAGTGCCTAGTTTAAAAATTATGTCATTTTTCTAGAGCTTTCACATATATGCTCTACCTATTGGAGTTGATTTTTCTCATGTAATCAAGTGCCTCCCCCCTATAAATGAAGAGAGGCTCTCCTCAATTTGTATTTTGTTCCTAGACTCGTGATGGGTAACTCTATCTAGAGCCCCCACATTTCTCTGATGTAACACTCATAGTTCACTACAATTTTCTTTCTTGTTCTCTAGAGAAAAAAACCATGTTTTTTTTGGAAGTTCTATCATTGACTTACACTTCCATTTAAGCTTGAATTTGAAAGGAATAACACATGCACCACAGGGAAGCCCTTATCCCCAGAGGGGCTTTACATCAAGCCGCACTTCGGATTTTGCACTTTGAACCTCACAATCAAGAACCCAAAGTGTTACCACTACATCATAGATCTTGAATCAAACATCATTTTTTTAAAGTTCCATCATCAACCTACTCTTTGATTTATGGTTAAAACTTAAAGAACAACTCAGACACACACACACACTCAAGACTCCTCTTATAAAAGTTATACATCAGTCTACACTCCGAATTTTAAACCCTGAACTTCAAGTGGAGTGTGCAAAATGTTTAACACTACACCAAAGTGATTTTTTTTTTGCGCTTGATTGTCTCTTTAGATTAATCACATGACTGAATTCATTGAATGGCTTATGTGCCCAAAGGTCTTTCCCGTGACCAGAAAATGTACTTGGGACACCGGACATCCATGTAGCCAGAAGAAGGGTCCTCCATGTGTCTGCCATGAGAGAGCGGAAGACTTTATTGACATCCATTCCAAATATCCATCTGTATCATGCATTGAGGCCGACGATCACCAGTATTGAATGAAGCGTTCGAGCAGGCGAAGTTCCTGCAACCCTGTCCATTGCCGATCCCATGTCACCTCGGGAAAAATGAAAGAGAAAAAAAGAAAGAAGAAAAAAAGCTGAGGCGAAGGATCGAGAAATGATCCCTCCAACAGGGAGGGAGTAGCCTCTTCCCGACTTAGTCTCTAAACTATTGCATACATCCAGAATTTCGACGTTGTGAAAGATGCTTGGGAGGGCGAAGGCTTTTTTGGACCTTGTCGATTCCAGTTCATATCGGGAACCTACTGAGCTTCAATCCTCGTGGGAACAGAGCCACTTGGATGACAACAGAGCATGGAGTGTTGGGAATTATCACAGAGGATTAGGAGCATGGCTAGAACAATCCATCGATAACATGATCAAAGTTATTTTTGTTAAGTTTAGTGATATTGGCTTCTTATTTTCTTTCTTAATGTGTATATATGATGAGCAGGAAACATGTCCTTCATTATAACAAGAATGTCGGGTTGTGGATTCACAATTACTGCAATGCAGTGCAGGAAGTGTGCTCAAAATATTCATTGTGGATCAATGGCTTGTACACACTTTTGTGGGTACAAGAAGATTTTAAAGGCCCAATCAGTAACCTTTGGCACGCTCGCTACAGGCACGAAGCCTCTTCTTATATTGCATTACTCAAATTGTGTGGCAAGCATAAGGACCTATGTAGAGGCGCTCACATACATCAAGTCATCATGCAAAAAGGACTGATTTCCTTATGCTCTGATGCCCTGATCATCATGTACATCAAATGTGGTGAACTTACAGAAGCTAAAACTCTCTTTGAAGCAAGCCCCAAGAAGAGTATTTTCATGTGGACTGCACTCATTTCTGGTTTTACTCAGATGGACTGTGGGGAAAATGCACTCTTGTACTTTGATAGGATGCAGGATGAAGGCCTTTCTCCAGATGCAGTAACTTTCACTTGTGCCTTGAAAGCATGTGGCAGCATCAAGGCAATGGAAAAAGGGAAGCAGATTCATGATCAGATCTCAAAGAAAGGGTTGCTGAGCAGTAATATCAAGCTTGGGAATACTCTCATAAATATGTATGCAAAGTGTGGTGCACTTGCAAAAGCACATGAACTGCTCGAGGAGCTCCCTAATAGGAACACAGTCTCTTGGAATGCAATTATCGCAGGATATAGAGACCAAGGCAAAGATGAGCAGGCACTCAGTGCATATGAAGGGATGCAATCAGAGGGGATCCTTCCAGATGTTGTAACCTTTATTTGCCTCTTGAAAGCATGTGGTAGTATAGGAGCAATAGATAAAGGAAAGGAAATCCACGAGAAGATTAATAAATTAGGGTTTTTGGAAACAGACTTGGTACTTGGAAACACTTTAGTGGACATGTATGCCAAGTGTAATGATATGCAAAGAGCACAAGAGGTTTCTGATGGACTTCCAATTCGAGATGCAATCTCTTGGAATACTTTGATTTTAGGGTATGCCCAACAAGGGGAAGGAGAGAATTCACTCAAATGCTATGATCAAATGCAAAAGGAGGGTGTTTCTCCAACTGAAGTAACTTTTATTTGTGTTCTCAAAGCATGTGCCAACATTGGAGCACTTGAAAGGGGCATACAAATTCATGATCAAACTGTTGAAAGAGGTCTACTTCAAAACAATCTTGTTTTAGGTGCCACAGTTGTGGACATGTATGCGAAGTGCGGAGCAGTTACAAAGGCAGAGCAAGTACTTAAAAATCTTCCCGTACGGAGCGTAATTGCATGGTCTGCATTGATTGCAGGATATGCTAGACATGGCCAAGGTGAAAGAGCTATAAGCAGCTTTGAAGAGATGTTATGTGAAGGGTTCTCCCCAGATATTGTGACATTCATTAGTGTTTTAAAAGCATGTGGTAGCATACAAGCAACAGACATGGGGGTATTAATTCATGAAAAAATTTCTGAACAGGGTTTATTAGAAAAGGATATTGTGCTTGGCACTGCACTACTGCATATGTATCTCAAATGTGGTTCCCTCACAAAGGCAAGACAAGTATTTGAAGAGCTTTGCTCCCGGGATGCTATTTCATGGTCTGCATTAATAACAGGATATGCTGAATATGGTGAAAATGAGCAAGTATTCAAGTGCTTTGAACAGATGAAACGTGAAGAAGTCTCTCCAGATTCTGTGACCTTCATGGGAGTCTTAAAGGCTTGTAGCAGCATGGGAGCCATGGAAATGGGGGAGAAACTTCATCATGAAATCACCAAGCAGGGGCTTTTGGCATGTGATGAAATTCTTGGCACAGCTCTCTTGAACATGTACGCTAAATGTGGTGCCCTTGCAAAAGCACATCAAGTTTTTGAGCAACTTCCTGTCCGAAATTTGGTGACTTGGTCTGCCTTAATTGCTGGCCATGTTGAGAAGGGTGAAAGTGAGCAAGCTTTGGATTGTTTTAAACAGATGCAACAGGAGGGTCCATGCCCAGATGAAGCTATATTCTTGGCTATCCTCGGTGCATATAGCAGATCCGGAAGGGTAGAAGATGCTCAAATATTTTTGGGAAATATGAGCTTGACATATGGAGTGAAGCCTGATTCAAAGCTTTATGGCTGCTTAGTTGATCTTTTTGGACGTATAGGCAAGCTGGACAAGGCAGTGGCAATGATCAGAAAGATCCCAGACTTTTGGGGTGGAGCTTGGCCAGCCATTCTGTGTGCTTGTGAGAAATTGGGAGATGTGAATGTTGGAAGGTGGGCCTTCAACCATGGAATGCAAATGGACAAGAGGGATGCAACATATTATGTCCTGATGGCAAACATTTATGCTGCTGCTGGTTTACAGAAAGAAGCAAGGGAAATCGAAACTGTAGAGTTGGAGAATGAAGCGTGGAGAAGCTCGAAGAAAGAAAAGGTCATTTCAATGACAAGTTGAGTTGTGCACTGTTACAATAGAATCTTTCCCCCAAAATGCATCAGAGGTTTACTGATATGCCTGTTAATACATACAATTTCTGTTCCTCATAACTAAAGTAACGGCCCTATAGTTTTCCAGATGTTTAGCACCATCGAAGCCTTTTGTTCTTGTTTTTTAAAAGTTGTAATTGATTCTTATGTACATAAAAAGGGCAAACTAGGGCTGTGCATAAAGAAAAATCATGTTTGTGTAGTGTGAAATGTGGTATTTAATTCATTAGGAATTGATGTTGACATTACAGGATATTGATTATGCAAAATTTCTGGGAATACATTCTGTCAATAAAAGGGAAAAAGCTTGGAATTGTGCATGTACAAGAACCATAGAGAAGGTATTGGATTGACAACTGAAGCACAAAGAGCTTCTATCTGTAGAGAAATAGCTAGTGCAGGCTGCAAGATAGTAAATCAGTTTGGGAGCAGCACTCATTTTTCTGTGGGTAATGGCGGTGAATGGAAGAGATAGATAAGCTTTTTTATATTGTAACCAAGAAAGCAGATACAAAGTAGATGAGCCCATAAACAGTAGTTAGAAGCTGTTGATTAACTGATTCAAAGGAACTTTTGTGGGCTATTTCTGATGGGTTGAAAGGTTTGTCAAGTTATCATCGAGGAAAACAGCTGAAAATTGTTGCTCTAACATTTGTAGATAAAATCTAGGGCACATGGGTAGAGATGAGGGCTTGAAGATCAGCTACAAGCAGAGACTACAAAAGGGGGATCAAGAGAAAACTGGAGAGTGCGTCTTCGGAGTTCCAATGTAGAACGATGGTGAGTAACAACATCAAGAAGGAACTTATCGTATATTATCAACCGCAAAGACATGAAGGTGATGTGACAATCGCCAGAAAGTGATACATGCCAAATTCCAATGTACATGTGACACAAGCGATACACACACAAGGAAAAAATAAGAGAGTGGGACAATGGAGTCTTTGCGTTAAGAGTACCACAATTACGAAAGTTACTTGTTTTCTTTGAACAACCAACTATGAACCAATTGCTTAAATTGAGCCTACATGCTCTATTTATAGGTTTTGGACTAGTTTTCGTCGATTGTCAATTTAATGTCTGACATAATTTAAGAATAGATTCCTAAGCTAATTTGAGGGCTCAAATGGGTTCCAAAAATCATAAAATTTGTTTTGTCTAAATTCTCCAAGCTCGAGGACTTCTCAGCATGGACTAAATGGAGCTAGTTCTTACAAAAAAGGTATCTTTTACAAGTTCTTAGTGATGAAAATAACAATCGAGTGTGATGAGATTTTGAAAACAAAAATAATGAGAGCTTCTGATTTGTGTTCTCTCCATGTATGCCGGTTTGTACGCGTGTTTGTACTCTTGCCCATGTCTCTTTAACACTCCTCTCCCTCTATCATCCTTGATAGATTCTTGTCTACGAGCATCATCAATATAGGTTTGGAGGAGTTATATGTCCATAGTATGCTCATCAATGTGTATGCCCTTCACAAAATCTTCCTTTAGTTTTTGTCAATCAATAGCTCTAGGTGTAACAACCGATGGGATCCTGTAATGCTTTGAATATTGAAATTTTTTTGCATGTGAAGAAAAAAACCTGTGCATGATATTCTTAGAAGCATGTGGTGAAGACATCCTCGAATTTTTGTTTATAACATGCAAATATTATTCAATCCGGTAATGTTGAGCATATAGTTTCTATCTTGTGGATGTCATATTGAAATCATTTACTAAATCCAAACTCTTGAGTTCAAAGCCCTGTGCGTTGACATGTCGGTGTTTGATCTTCTTGAAAACATGAAAGACTGTTCGCATCATATCAAATATCTTTATGAGCATTAGACATGCTATATCAAGTACCATTCTTAAACTGCACTCCTCGTTTATGAAGGTAGCCATCATATACACCATTGTGGATTCTCCTTGAGAGGATGCTAGGCAAGGATAGTTCAACTAATATGCACATTGAGGATTATTTTTTACTTCAATGGCAAAAGCTTTCCATTTTTTGCACATGGGAACTAGTTAGGTTGAAAGGTGATGTCTCTTTTTGTTATCTTTGGAAGATCCTCAGGAAGAAACTATGTGGCAGAAGTAGGGGGTTTATCTAAAATATAAATTCAATCTCCTTGCAATTTCTTCGAGTGTCATAGAAAAACGATAGGTCATTGAAGGACCAACTTCTGAAAGTAGGTGGACTTGAATACTCGTCCTTCAAACATAGTCATAAACACTTGTTGAGCATCCACACATGTGGAGTGGGTTTTGCAATGTTATTCCACTTCTTTGAGCCATTCAGGTCAATTAATCTCAAATACTTATTGTCCCTCTATTGTGACACATCCATCGATTGTTGGTTGAGATTCATATTCTTCTTCAAGTGTTGGTACATGTGATACAAGAGCTATTTTCCCAGGATTAGGGATATCAAGTGGAGAGGAGGGTTTGTCTAGTGTGAGATGTGCCATAAACTCAAATTCTTGGAGCTTTGTTTGAAGCTCTACCACTTGCTTCTTTAATTGTTTGAGTTTCTCTAGAAGTGCTAACAATGGTTCGATTATCATGAACATAGTGGATGGACGTAGTGTCACCTTCAATGTGTTGAGCTCCTCAATTTGGGCATCATGAGCCTCAAATAATGCTATTTAATCTTCCAATATAGTTTGTATATCAACTGATGGTATAACCTAGAAGTAGGATGGACTGAGAAGTGCTTCCCAAGTGGGTTCCAATATGTCCTCTAAGTTATCACTGCTTTGATTTTGTAGGTGGGTGTTCTTCTCTTTAGTAGCAACTGAATGCTTCTTCAATATGCTCATATTTCTAGAGAGCTTAAAATTAGGTTCCATTGTAGCCTTGAATTCATCTTCAAGTACCTTCATCTCCTCGTGGTATCAGATATCCAATCGGGTCTTTGGTCTAGAGTGGGACTTCTTTAGTGTAATGTATCTTTCATTCAAAGATGCATTCTCTACCAACAACGAACTAATTTTGGTCCAAAGCATGTTCATCTATTTTTGGAGCTTCGTATTCAAACAACCTAATGCATTGTATTCCTCTCTAACTTGATTAAGACATGCAAACATTTGGGCAAGTGTAGAATCCATGTTTATGACATATATACAAGATTGGTGTGTATGAAGACATAAGGGAGAATGGGTTGTACGAAGGGGAAGGGAATGCAAGTGGGGATGGTGGATACTTTTATCGAGGTAGGTGAAGAGGGTGGGATAGGGGAAGTGGGAAGAGGGGGAGTGGAAGTAGGTGGTGAAATATCCATGGTCTTAGTCATGAGTGGAAGTGGGTGGTGACTGTGAATAGGGTGTGCACTGCAATGCTTAGTGATGGTGGACCACTACGATCAAGTGTGTCATGAAGTGGAGTTGTTATTATAGTGATGAAGGGTCGGGGAGGGAGATTGTGGTGGATAGTAGTGAAGTAGGATGAAGCTTGAGAAAGGGTTTGTAAAAAGTAAATGGTTGAGTGGCAAATGTCCACCAGGAGTCACATGAAACCATCGTTGACATCAAAGGGAAAATGGGGTGGGATATCGAGGACATATAAATTGAGGGGCGGCATGGGTGGTGCGACAAATCCACAAAGGATCGAATGTTGGGAGTCTCTTGGTGTAGTGAGGTGATGGATGGTCTCATCTTGGTGATAGTGGGTGAGTGAGAAACATGGGTTGTAGTGAGATGGTGGTCATTATGGGTAGATTATATGTATTGTTTCTAAAACTCTAACAAATTCGATGAGAGTCTTAGAAATTGATATAAATACTGCATCCAATTCTTGTCTTTCCAATTCTTGTCTTTCCAATTCTTTCTCCAAGAGGGCATGATATCATTCCTCATATCATTGGGTGTGAGCTTCAACCAAAACAATTCTCTCATATTATCTTTCGATGGGATGTTTATATGTAGGGTGAACAAGTTCTTCTTCTTGGTCCCTTTTTTCTTCATGATCCATTTGTGATGCATGGTAGCTTGGCCATTAATATTCTTGTGATATAAATTGGTTATCTAAAAATTGAAAGTCTCGATAGTCATCATCAAAGGAAGTGGTAGTGAATCTAAATGGCAAGTGCTTCTTCAAGCTGTCACAGGTGCCCAAGCTAAATAACAAGTGACTAAGCGATCAAATGAAGAAGAGGATTCCTCACTATCTCAATCCATCAATCAAGAGTTATCTATGGATAACAAGAAGGAAAAGAGAAACTTGACTTGGAGACAATGTAAGGAGAAGATTAGTCCAAAAAAGGAGAAGAAAGTGGGAAGCTTGGAAAAAGAGCTACAAGATGCACTCACTAAGGGTTCTCAGAAAAAATAGTAGCATCTAAGAAGAAGAAAGCTTCTAGGAAAAAGAAATTGAATTCCATGCTTGTAAATTCACTCCTTGAGGATCGAGAAATGATGTTTAAGGCATATGAGACTCAGTAAAAAGAGTTCCTAATGTGAAAGCACATCACTAATATAATCGTGATGCCCAATTAGAGAAGGAAAGGCTTAGCCTGTGCAAAAAACTCATTGAGTTGTTATAGAAGACTCTTCAAGAAGGTAGCCTTGTTAAGGAGGGAACACATACTATTCTAGTTCAAAATCCCATTCTCACATGTATGATGGATTAAGAGCTACACATATCTCAGTCAGAACCTAGCAAAGAGAAAGAACAAAAAGAAAATACCATGGAGATTAGAATAGTGCTAACTACAATTGAATCTTTGGTAAAAGAGCCTATTACTCATGTGGTAGAGAACCTAGCTGATGAAGAGGTAGAGATTCGCTTGCTGATACCTAAGGCTGAAGAGAAATGCCCAGAATACTTACAAGATCAAGTACAAGAGTCCAAATAGAAGAATGAGAGGAAAGAGAGACAAGAATCTCCATTGAAAGAGATCCAAGGTCATGAGGAATCTCATTTTATTGAAGCACATCATGGATATATGTCTCAATATAATAAGAAGAAGATGGAGATCTCATGGAACCACCACAATATAAAGGTGAATATGAAAGAGATTATTTTGTTTAGAAGGCAACTTCCATTGGATTTCCCATGAATGGCCCAAACGACAAAGACTACACCAAACATTGAGATCTCAAAGAATATTCAAGTGAAATACATCTTAAATATAGAGGAGCTTTTCCATCCAAAGTCACATTTATGGCAAAAGATGGCCAAACATGTGGACCCTATTACTTCTCAAACAAAGCATATAGAGCCAAAACCTATTCAGATAGTTTGTGTATAACACAAGTACTAGTGGATAAAGTAGGAGAATATAGTGAAGGAGATAAGGGAAATACTTGCATACCTATCTCATTCAATGAGCATACAACAAAAGCTATTTTGAACAGTGCAACAAGCGTAACAATAGCCAATAAATCCCTTTGGGAAAAGTGAGAAAAACTTGCATTGCATCCCACTCATCTAAAACTATAATTGGCTAATGGACACATAGAGAGACCCATTGGTTTGCCGGAGAACGTGAACACACATGGAGTGGATTTTGACCACACTCTAGCTATTTGCAATTTCAGTCAAGCAAGTAATGATGAGATGAGTCTAGGTAGAACTTCCTTGCATCAATTGAAAGTAGTGCAAGGCTCGGATAGAAATGCTCTATTCTTGCAAAACTTTGGAATAATGACTAGAATCAATCTCCATACATTTGACCAGATAGATATCCCTCCCATATAGTGGAATAATATACATAAAGATGCAGATGGTTCACTGAAGAAAATAATGAGATTTTGAGTCCTAGATGAATGAGAACATAAACTTGTGGGTCTGTAGGCAAGATAATAGAGAAGAGCAAAGATTAGCATGAAGAGATCCAACAAATTTAGTGAATCAAGATAGATTTATTGAAGATCCAACATATATTCCTCAAAACTTTAATGATGAAGAATTCAAACCCCATGTCTGTATGCAAATCTTATCCATCATAGACATCTCTATTAATGAGAATACCTTGATAGAAAACTATGACACTAAAGGGTATAATCTTGATGGATTGTTCATGATATTAGTTCTTGAGGAAATTCAAGAGGGAGAACCATTAATAATATAAGATGAGACTTTGGACAATGAAACATTAGTTTCTATACTCATGGAACCTAAGTCTGATTTAGAAGACAAGTTTGTAATAAAAATTCATGTTAATGATTGTACAAGGGATCCCATAAACATGTATTCCCTATACACATTTCAAGAACTAGATAGCCAAAGTATTACCTTAGTAAATAGAAATTCAAATGACTTTGAGCCTCCCAAACACTTCAAAAAACATGAGGTACAAAGTCGAAGAGTTCTACATTTGAGACCTAAAAGAGAAGCCAAGATAAGAGAATCATATGACAATTAGGAAATGAAGAAAAAGGTTTTTGTCAATGTAGAAGGTGGGGAAGAAAAGTGCATTGATATTGAGAATGTGTGTGTCTAAAGTGGAAAAGGCTCAACTCAAAGCGTTGTTTGAGAAATATAGAGATATTTTTGCTTCATCTTATAGAGATTTGAAGGGAATCGAACCTCAAATTTGTACCATAGGATCCCTATGGTACCTGATCCAAAATCCTCTGTAAGCGGCCGCCGGATTGGAAATGTATAACTGAATCTTGTTCGCACAAGCAAAAAGTTGTTACAGACAGTTTGTAAAAGTTATATAAATCAAAGAAAGACACGCCAGTGACATTCCGTGGTGGATCACCAGACTGTCTGTCTGGGTGATTGAGCGGGGCGTTACTGTAGTGTTTGTTTGCATAATTTCAAGTATTCTGAGTTTTATGTTCGCCTCTTGTCTTATCTGCCGTCGACATTTGTTCTGTTTGTTAACTTTATAGACGTTCGAGAGATCACCAGAATGTCTGTCTGGGTGATTTGTCTGTAGCATTACTGTGTGTCGAGTTGATTAATTCAAAGTATCTTGTCGAATTTGTGAGTATTCTGTGTATCTGTGTTTCGTCTTGTCTGTTGTCTGTTGGTATCCATTGCGGTTGTGAGTATCAGTTAGTTCGCGTATCGTGTTGTCTCTTTTCTTGAAATGTTCTGCAACTGTGTGGCGAAGTCTGTGCAGTTGTGGTAGCGCTTCTGGTATCCGAGTTGTATTAAGTTGTCTTAGTATCGAGGTCCAGGTTCATACGGCAAAGTTTAAATGACAGCCAAATTTCTTGGGTTGCGTACTGAACCTTCAGTACGGTGTATCTGAATACCTGGATTCGCTGTGTCTTCGGACATTGGTTGGATTGTGGTATCCATTCGGTAAAGGTTGACGATTACTCTTGTTTTTGGTATTTTTAGTAAGTTATGTGCAGATGCAACATAGTATCTTAACGTATTCGGTACAAGTGGCTGAGCTAAACTGTGACTGTAATGTCTAAGTACAACAGAGTATTGATAGAGCCCTCAACATCAGTATATTGCTGTGTGTAAGTAGTTAGTTTGGGAACTAAGTATAGGGCCTCTGTCTAACAGACCCCTTCCACTCCCAAGAACCCAAGAACCGCTTAAACGCACTTCTGACAGTTAGAATAACAGCGTTTAACACCTCTAAACAAAGGAGATAACTAATAATGATGTATATTTGACCAAGATTAAAGAGGAGATAAATAAACTTTGAGTTTTCATCAATCCAAAAAAGGTTAACTATGCAATGATAGAGATAGTTATACACTTTTGATTATAGATCACCTCTTGGTAAGGGTAGCATGCAAGGATGTATACAATTTTTTAGACATTTTCTCATATTATAATCAAGTAGTGATTGCACTCAAAGACCAACACAAGACTATATTTGCTACCAACTAGGGGATATATGCATTCAAGGTCATGCCATCTCGTCTAATGGATGCCTTTGCAAATTTCCAAAGACTTATATGTCATGTCTTCAAAGAGTTTCTAGGAAATATCTGGAAGTGTACATGTATGACCTATATGCATACTCTACACAAAGACTTGAGCATATCCCTACGTTGGAGAATTTGTTTGCTGAATGTAGATAATATATAGTCTCATTGAATCCAAATAAATGTGTCTTTATGGTGAGACAAGGAAATATTTTGGGACATATAGTCTCAAAGAATAAAATTTCTAGATATGAAAATGATTAAATCTATTGTTAATCTACCAAAGCCTAGAATTGTTAAAGAATTCCATGCTTTCATGGGCCACTATGGGTACTACCACATGTTTATCCACATGTACTCTATTATGGAAAGTTCCTTTATGCTTTGTCACTAAATTTGAATGGATTGACAAGTTGCATAACCACATTATCGTTCGAAGAAACCTTCACTAGGTATCACTTACCAATTGAGATAATTTGTCATAGGGGAACTCAATTTCTTAAGGATGTTATTCAGTGCCTACTAGAATAGTTTCTAATTGTGCACAAAAAATCAGTCCCCTAACATCCATAGGCAAATGACCAAGATAAGAGCGCTAATAAAATTCTTTGCATTATTCGCAAAAAACTAGTGAATAATAGGTACTTTTATTGGAACCAGCAATTGCATTATGAAATTGCTTACAAAATAGTGCTACGAAGTTTCCATATTTGCTTACAAAATAGTGCTACGAAGGACACCATTCAATCTAGTGTATGGAAAAAACACTATTTCATCAATTGAGTTTCTCATTCCTACATTGAGAGTAGCTGAAATGTATGAATTGAATGTTCATGAGTTGTCCAATCATGCAGAGTTATTAGATCAATTACAAGTGATATGAATAATGGCTATGGAAAGCATTTATGTTGTCAAAATAATACATAAAGCATATCATGATGCACATATTAAACATAAGGTTTTAGAAGAAGGGGACTTTATTTTAGTGTACACATTAAAACAACATGCCAAAAAACTTCAAAAAACAAAGACCATGGGCCATGCTTTATAAACAAAATCTCCATAGGAGGTGCATTATAGTTAGCAACCTTGGAGGTTGAAATCCATATTAGTGGATGTCATGTCAAGAGGTATCTTTAACCCTTGAATGATGAGATGTTGATGAGACTCCAAATATCTAAAGACAAAAAGGTCAAAGAAAATCAAATTTATAGAACAAGCTTAGGAGGAAGCCATGCAAAGGATCATTCAACATAGAGAATTGACACAAGGGATTTTTTACCCCATTCCTTTTACTCCTATTATCTAGGACTTTACGATGAGATTCATAGATGAAGGGCTATTGGAAATGAAACCATGGCTACATGCTATGTTAGGACTAGATTTCAAGGGGAAAAGGATAGTGTGCATAGAATCAAGTGGATCAAAGAGTGTGATTTCCATTGTATTATCTTGGGCTATGCAAGGCGCCATCTATCAGATAGATGTTACTACAATCAACATAAGAGGAAAAGATCTAGCATGCATAGGAGAGAAAAAAATTCTCATAGAAATTGAAAGGCTAGCCTCTTTAGAGGAATTGATGGTAATCAACAAATCAACTATGGAAGAGAAATTAATCCTAGGTACAGATTGGTTGAACAAGCATTTTGTAATTTTGTATTATTCTTTACGATGTGTAAGATTTGATAATGGATCTAGGCATGGTATATTGTCATTCTTTTCCATGGCATTCCACATGTCAACCTAAATGCTTGATTGCACCTCATGATATGCATTCCCATGAAAAATGAAATAACAAATGTAGCACCTAAGAAACAAGATAGGGCAAAGCTAAGGAGAATCAAGAAGCCCAATTCATCACTAGGCAAGAACCCAAACCAATGAATGCAACAAGTTTCAGTACATAAGCAATCTATTGCAATTCAACAAGGAAGACTGCAGATGTGGGTACCATAGAAGTTTTTACATACTTCAAAGCTTGTGATCTTTCCAAAGAAGATAAGATCATCAAAGAATCCAAAGAAAAGCAAGGGTAAGAGAAAAGAGAAGATTTCAAAGTCTTATTGCGTGTAGTATCACACATCCCAAAACAATCAAGGATGAAGTGGGTATGGAAGACAAAGATAGTACTAGCTCTAACAAAATCAAAGAGCCAGCCGTGATGGATACCTAAGCAAAATCATAATCAAGAGACAAAGTAGAAACATCACCCCATAAGAAGGAATGTTAAAGAATGGATTCCTATGAAGAAGATTGATAAGCTCTCACTAGACCATCCAATGATTGAGTTATTTCAGGATCCGCTACGTCCATGTAGAGCTTACTTTAAATTCTTAAAGTAATGTAGCTCCAAACGAAAGCCTCAATATATGGAAACCATGTGCTAACCGCATAACCATGTCTTTTGCACCATTTAGGTGATGTGTTTCCAAAGTATCCATAAATTATAGGGCCCCACTACATGGTTGTGCATATACACACTTGTGAATCTCATGCGCATGAGGCAACATTGTATATATGTATTATGTTTCATGTATAGTAACCTCGTTTCTTGTTGATATTAACCTCTGTGTGCTCGAAGTTCCTTATGATTAAAAAGCTTCAAGACAATTTTGGACAAGGAAAGTAATCCACACAAGAGAAAGGCCAACTATCAATCATAAGGATGAATTTCTTACTATAGAGCTCAAAAAGAAGATTGGCATGGAATAGATTAACACCATGGTGAGCACCACACACTTCAAGTGCACTTGAACAACAAAAAATGCACCATTAAACTCATATAAAATATGCATACCTTTAGATTAAGAAATTTTTTTTGTCAATGTGCCCTTGAACATGTAGCTCAAGACCCATCTTCTACAACATAATTCTTCTGATGCATTCTAGAGTATGCCTGCATAGGGCTACTTTACAATGAAGTATTTTTATGGGGATGCACCATAGTGTGTTCTCCTTCTTGAGAGCTCCATCGTGATATACTCAGAGTAGAAAACCAAGCTCCAAGTCCCACACACGATACTCCACACAGAGGCTGCAAATCATGCAGAAAAACATAGTACATAGGGAACACGAGCACAAACTTCTTAGGTGTTACAAATGCCGTTGAACTTGCAATATGTGGCTAACCAAACCACTATATGTTTTATTAAAGAACATATACAAAAGTATCCAGTGGCCATTTGGCCTTTCAAATGGACACTAACTATAACAATATTCACTAAAAGCCAATATGGCCAAAGTAACTATGGGAGAAAAAATGAAGAATGATAAAGAATACTTGAGTGTAAGTATACAAACTATACCTCCCACCAAATGGGCATGTTACATAGTATACAAGTGACCGTATAAGATCATGAATCAAGTAACCCCTATCAAGTGACAAAAGTGTGAAAAGTTGTCCTATGGTAGAGCTTTAGTCAAAGCATCTACATCATTAACTTGAGGATAAACCTTCTCAAGAATCATGTGCTCAGTGGTTAAGAACTCTCTAATGAAGTGATACCTCACCTCAATGTGCTTGGTCTTTGCATGATAGACCAGATTCTTAGCCAAAGCAATGGCACTCTCACTATCATTGAGAAAACGAGGTACATACTAAGGTAGACCCATATCACAAGCAAGATGAGAAAGCCACAATGCTTCCTTACATGCCTCAGTTGTTGCAACATACTCTACTTTTGTGGTGGAAACATACATCTTGAAGATGATATCTCCAAGAGATAGCACCTCTAGCAAAATGAAAAATGTACCCTGATGTAGACTTATGATTGTCTACACAATTAGCATTGTTAGAATCTGTGTAACCAATAATGGATGCTTTCCATCTACCTAAGCATAGACTCTTGTCCTTAGTGCCACTCAAATATCTCAAAAGTCTCATAGTTACCATAGCACACATGAAACTACCAATAGTAGACTGATAAGGAATTTTGGTCATGAATTCCTTTTCCTCATCTGATTTGGGGCAATCATCCATGCTCAATTTCACATATGTGGGCAAAAGTGTACTCAATGCCTTTCCACCTACGGATTGAACTTGTGAAGTACTTTGGATATGTACTCACTTTGAGACAAGTATATGCATCTTTTACTCCTATCACAAGTAATGTGCATGCCAAGAATATGTTTGGCATCCCCCAAATCCTTCATATAAAATGTCTGACTCAACTTCTTCTTGAGAATTGACAAGTCATAAGAGGACTTCCCAACAATCAACATATCATCAACATAAAGTATCAAGCATATCAAGCTTCCATCTGAGCATCCTTTTGTGTAGAGACAATGATCCTCATTACTTCAAGAATAGCCTTAAGACTTCATAAAAGCATCGAAGTTTTGGTAGCATTGTTTAGGGGACTGTTTAAGTCCATATACGCTCTTCTTGAGCTTACAAACTAGACGTTCTTTGCTAGGAACTACATAACCCTATGGTTGTTCCATATAGATCTCATCTGTAAGATCTCCATGCAAGAAAGTAATTTTCACATCCATTTGGACTATATCTAAGTCCCCCATTGCAAGGATCCAAGCAACATGCACAGGGTAGTCATCTCGACCACTAGAGAGAAGATTTCCTCGAAATCAACACCATGTTGTTGCTTAAAATCCTTTGCAACAAGTCATGCTTTATACTTTTGAGAAGCACTATCCAATGTGAATTTTAGCTTATATACCTGTTTACATGGTAAAGCTTTCTTGCCCTTTTGCAAAGGTACTGAATTCCAAGTAGCATTCTTGTGAATAGAATCCAACTCACTCTTCATCGTGCACTCCCACTAGACATGATCCGTTGTCTGTATAGCCTCTTTGTAGCAAAAAGGCTCAGCAACATTTGTTAGCACAACAAAATCCAACATTGGAACATATCTAGGAGGTGGATGTGAGACACGTGTAGAGCATATCAATGGTTGCTAAATAGGAACATTTGCAAACTAATCTGATCAAACATTCTATTGAGCATCCCTATGTGCAACATTTTTATGCATGCTAACTGGAGGACTATTATCCTCGAACACCACTCTTCTCACTTCAACCTCGTTAATGGGCTGTTTATGCATCCTAAACTCATTGAAAATGACATCACTACATCTGATCATTGATCGTGTTTCAAGAAACCATAAGAAATATCCAAATTGTCTTTCTCCACCATATCCATGAAAAATGCATTTCTTTGACTTATGGTCCAAGTCTTTTCTAAATTTCTTGGGTATATGAACATATGCTTCACACCCAAAAACTCGAAGATGATCATAATATGGTGGCTTTCCTATCCATAACTCTTATGCCACTTTCAGACCTTTGATAGTACTAGGTGAAAGGTTAATCACATGAACTGTTGTCAATACTACTTTTGTGATGCAGCATAGAAACTACTCTATGTTGAATAGTTCTATTCATCCCTTCAGCTAGATCATTCTATATTGGGATATAAGGAGTTGTAAACTCTCTATAAATTCCTCTAGACTGACAAAAAAGGTTGAATTCATGTGAGGTATACTCACCCCTATTATTTGAACGTAAAGCCTTAAGCTTAGTTCCTTCTTTTTGTCTCAATTGAAGTTAGCCACTTTTTGAAAGTAGGGAATACCTCATGCTTTGCTTTGATAGGATATACCCAAACTTTTCTAGTAGCATCATCTATGTTAGCAGTAGTCAAGGAACTGAAGGACTCATAAGGCAAGGAAGCTTACGAAGGGAGTCAGAGCGAAGAGAAGGCACAAGCAGACAGAGTAGTCAACGACGATCTGGCAAGTAGGCCATTATTTTTTTCAGGACACTAAAGCATATCAAAGAGGTGGACACACAAGGAGAAGGATCAAGTAGGGAGCTCGAAGATGTGTATGTCAAATCGTTAGAAGAAATCCCTACAACAATAGTGATTTTCATCACTAAAAGCCATTGTAGATACCATTTCATATTTTTGTAGCTCCATTTTGTGCAAGCCAAGGAGTCCTTGAGCTTGAGGAGCATTCGAAGTAGCTACCCATCAATTTTCATAATTTTTAGACTTTGTTTGAGTCTTCAAATAGGCCCTAGAACCTAATTTTTAACTAGGCCGGACACTAGGTCTGGACACGGCCAAAACCTAGTAAAAAACTATAAATAGAGCTAGAGAGCTCATTTTTGGAGAGAGTTTGTAATTGATTTAAACTTGTATGAGCTTTTTGGGAAGTAATCAAAAGAACTCCATTGCTTCTCACTCTTTGTCTTACCTTGTGTGCAGGTGTGTGTGTATGTGTGTGCATGTTAGTGTGCTTCTCACTCACACACTTGTGCCTTCACTTGCTCGAGGTCATCATACCATCCTCACGTCTTCCTGGATTGACATTAAAGGAGGTGCTACTCATCACTGAGCTACACCAAATTTTGGCACCGTTGCCGGGGATCGAGCTTTGAGGACGAGCGTGTGATGGTAAGACATAGATTTGAGACGTTGGCGTTGTAGGTAATTTCTTTACTTTTCTTATTTTTCTCTTTCTTACCTCACCATCATCATCCTCACCATATCCGATCTCCATCTCCATCATTGCAAAAAATTTCAGTTTTTTTATCATATCACCTTCTCCTTTCCATTTCCTTCATTCCACTTGTGAGAGAGAGCGAGAGAGCGATATTGCGTGCATTGTTTTTGCATGTTTCTTGAGCATTCTTGCAGGTTCTTGCTGCATCATCATCTCTAGCACTCCGTGCAGGTACGAAAAATCACGAAATTGTCTCTATGTGGCCGACGTCTGTTGATCGCGATCGACAGAAAAATCGGCCATTTGGTAAAACAAAGCACACCATAAGGATACACATAAGGAGCACACTCTAAATCACCTAAAACAGTAAAAAAATTCCGTGTTTCTCTGTCAATCGCGACCGACAGACCTGTCGATCGCGATCAACAGCCACGATTGACAACATCTGTCAATCGCGACCGACAGAGCTATCGATCGCGACCGACAGAGACGACCGACTAACCCTATCAATCACGATTGACACCATCGATCGTGATCGACAGCCACGACCGACACCTCTGTCAGTCGCGATTGACACCGTCGATCGAGACCGGCTGAATTTTGACGATTGACTGAATTTCTCGCGTTGGACATAGCCCCGATCGGCTGAATTTACGGCGAAAATCCCGGAAAACGTGTCGATCGCGATTGACACCATCGATCGCGATTGACAGGACCCACAATCAACTCTGTCGATCGCGATTGACACTGTCGATCGTGACTGACGGGCCCCGACGGACAACTCTGTCAATCGCGATTGACAGACCTGTCGATCGCGATTGACAGGCTTTTCGGCCCAAAAAATTAGGGTTTTTATTCCAAGTTTTGGGGGATAGTTTTTGGCATATTGGTCTAATAATTAGTGATTTGTGAGGTCCCTACAAGTGTGTCTTGAGAAAAATCCTGTGCATCAAATACCATACCGAGGGGGAACAAAACCAAGGGATCTCTAGAATTGTTTGCAATAAAGACAGGAGACATAATTGATATCCAAATTACATGCATGAAAGTGATTAGTCTATCATTTGAATCTAAGTCTTGAGCTAACTTTGGGACTTTCACAGGTCCATTGAGAACAATTGAGAGCCTCCAAAGCAAGGTTTCTTTGCAAGCTTGAGAACCGGGTTCTTGAGCATCATAAAGCAAGGGGTCAGCAAGAAAGGTCGGAATATTCTTAACTCCCTTTGTCAATTCCTAGCTTAGGCTAAGTTCGAGTAGTGCTAGGAGTCAGTCAGGACAATGATAGGCACATGACAAGTCAAAGACTATCTAAGAAATCAAGTTCAAGAGATAACATGTGTGTGACCGATAACTTTAAAGGAAAAGAATTTAACGTAGGACGATCAACTTAAGTGCAGAAAATTAACTCAAATATTCCTGACGACGCGATATCAAACAAGATCATAAACACGATAACACACTAAAAAAGAATCAAGTGACTGACACCAATTGATCGGCAACGAGGTTGTACTTTGGGCAAAAATTGGGCTACTTAAATAGGCATATGAACCTTAGATCAGGACGACATCTAGTAAGAGATAGACAAAGTCTTAGGTCTTCAGAGGCTAGCGTTAATCATACTGCTAGGTCCTGGGCCCAACAATTGAGCCACCACTCGCATTACCCTAGCTCTGAGACTAGTGAATCAGAGATGTCTCAAGGTATGGAGAGACCTGCGGGGAGTTTAGGTATGCCATATTTGTATAGGGTGGAAGGCCCCTACAAGACGCAGCTGGAATACCTTAGGACCAACCGATTAAGTGCTAGCATCTATGAGGACGGCCTAGGAAGATCCGTGGTCCATATTAAAAACCCGGACCAATCCATTGGGCTAGAACACCCAGCTGTCAAGTTTGAAAACGAAGCGTACTTGGACAAAGAAGGAACCATATATGTGGTCACAAGTCACCCAGACAGGACATATGAATTTGGGAATGTGATCCCTGAGACGGACATAGGTGACCTAGAGCAAGGGAACATAGGAGGAGAGCCTAGGACCCCTCGAGGGAAATCTGTTCTTACTAGAATCCTCAATCCCGAGTGGATTCCCCAGGATAATAAGAGCATAGATCTGCTCCTAAATCAAGAAACCAATGACCTTTTGGAGGTATAAATCTGATAGGCCAAATGATGTAGGGTCAATCATGATCTATGAGTTCAAAGATCCTGATAGCCCAGGCAGAGTGACCTACTTAGATCACGCTTCAGAGAGGATCTTTGTGGTTACAGAACATGACAGGCATGCTTACACTTGGAAGGGTGAATTCATTTTCCCCCAACCAAGATCAAATGTGTCCTATGGTCACCCTAGAGCTGGAACATCCCAAGCTCATGGAGCTCAAAGAGACAGAAGTAGAGATAGGCCATAAGTAAGCTTGGCCAACCGAGGGGGCAAAGAAAGAACGAGAACGGAAATAAATAGAGTGGAACCTGAGGTCCTTAGAGCTCCAAGGAATCAAAGAAATGCGGATGAGTTCCCTCTACCAAGACCTAGAGAGCACACAAGGACTTTGAGACCGACTCAGCTAGTTAAGTCCATGAAGAACTACTTCGATGGCACTGGAGATCCATACGATCATGTGGCTGAGTTTAGGCAAGTCTTGAGAGCTGAACAAGTTGAAGATCTGTTCACGCAGTACAATGCCTTTGGTCTAACCCTTAGGAACACCACCCTGACATGGTTTCAACCACTAAATGAGAGGCAGTTCAGGAGCATAGACCAACTTCTAGAGGCATTCATTATCGAATTCTCTAAAAGTGGCATAAGACATAACACTTCCTCGCTGATTCACAGCTTCAAACAAACCCCTCAAGAAACCGTGAGACTTGCCGGAAGAAGATTTAGGCAATACTTAGAGAGATGCCCTATCCCTGAGTTACCCACACCAGCTAAGCAAGTGGCTTTGTTCTTAGATGGATTGCTAAGTACCGAATTGAGATCATATGTGTACTTGAAGGACCCTAGGACCATAGAAGAGTGTGTACGCATGTGCATCGACATTGAGGATAACCTAGGGGAGGAATTAGAGCTCTCAAAAATCTATAAAGATACTGATAGTTCTTCTAGCCTCTCTTCCACACAATCCACATCTATTGAAGAATTAGCAGAGAAAGTAGCTCAGAAATTAGGTGTCACTAGCAAACAGATCCCAAGATTTGCCCCTGTGAAAAGATGCTATACTTGTGGAGGTGACCATATGGCGAATGTATGTCCCATTATGGCTCAACCCCAAGTAAATCCTAGTAGCCAGTACTGCACCATAGAACGAAGATACACAAATCACACAGCACAAGACTGCCCATACAATAAGCAAACGGTTAAGCAAACCTACCCTCAGCCATACCCTCAACAAGGCAGATACCAGAGTCAATACCCACCACAACAGTATACTAGGCCTCAACAAAATTACCAACCGCAATATCAGGCCCAACTGAGACCCCAGCCAGTGCTAGCACAACAACCACCTGCTCCTACTAATGTGATTCCGGTAAAGTATGCAGCTGCAGAAGAAAACCTGAATAGAGCTATAGTCCCAGTAACACCATTAATTTCAGAAAGTGATCCCAGTGACCATAGCTTTGATTCTACGCATGTTGATAGTCCCCAGGCTTACTACATGCAGTCTCCTGAACATGGTGAGTCCTACTACAGTGAGGAACCGAGTGAACCTATTTGGGAGCCAGATTATGCTAATGTCATGTACGCAAACCCCAACTCTAGACCTCAACCTAGGCAAGTAAGACCCCCATTTCCTAAAGGACCATGCTACAGATGTCAGGGAGATCATCTCATTCGTGATTGTCCCTTGCCTCCACCTACACAACCCCAGTCGGTGACGATCCAGGGCTATTGCCAAGAGTGTGGAAAGGAGCATCTCTTATGAGACTGCCCAAAGAATCCTAATAATATGCCGAAAATCACTCCTATCAATGTCGTTGGGTTAGTTGTAGACTCCACAAGAAGTGTAACGTCCAATACACCAGTGCAAGTGATCACTAGGGCCCAAGCCTTGCAGCAGAACCAAAGCTTAGGCCAGGAAAAGAACCCAGATGTGAGTGAAACGAAGAGCGTGACAAAGAAGAGGACTAGAGCTTGGAGAGATAGTCGTGAAAGAATGAAAAGACATTGGGCAAAGAAAATGAGTGAACTTGAGGAAAGCTTAAGAGAAACGAGAGCCAGGATAACCAAACTCACATCTCAAACTCCCTCTCACACTACCCCTCCTCCACCATTCCCAACTCCATCCGACCCGCCACCTTCCAACTCGCCTCACCTAATCCCACCACCCCCTAGAGTAGGATCAGTCCTAGCAGATCCCACTCTCGAGGACCTAAACATGATGCTTAAGGCATATCAGGCCAGAATCCAAGATGGGTCAAACGTAACTGATCATGGAAAGTGCTACCCTAGAGCAAAATTAGAGCTTAAACGAACTAAAATTTGTGCTAAGATGGTGGAGTTGGCTCAAACCATGTTTGAAGCCAGTCGCCTCTTTAACATATCTAGCTTAGCCAAGACGCAACTGCACTTTGAAGGACTGTTAGAAAGAATAGAGAGGCTAATTGCACAATCAGAAAAGGAACCAGCCTCTCAACACAAGGACAAGGCAAGTGAAAGAGTAGGTCTTCCTGCCCAGGAAGCCTATGCGCCTAACTCTACGGAGCCAGACACATCATCTTCTATGAATCGGTTCACACCAGAATTCCTACGAGAGATTCAAGAAGACAAATGGGCTAAAGAAAGTGAAGTCCCTCCTCCCATTGAACTTGTGGATGATGCACACGACCAATTCCCACAAGACATCCCATCCATTTATGAGGAGCATGAGAGCACCCAATCTCAGGAAAGATTAGACTTTGAGTCTAACTCTCTACAAGAATTACCCCACTTCACAGGCCCATGGGAAGCTAAGTCTACTTGTATGAGAGCACCCACGGTCATGTTGGATGTGATGGCTGGGTACACTCAGAAGATCAAGTTGGTGCTGCTAGACCTGCTTCACACCTGCCCTCTTTTCTCTTCAGATATGGTTAGGAGACTCCTTGAGCTTCCAAATGACACCAAGAAACTGTATATGTGCTTTACAAAATGATTGAGTAATGACCAAATCAAAACAGATGATTTTGAACCTTCACAACTCCAAAAACTTTCTATTCCTGTATTGACACCTGCTCAGTCCTAAGCTCAGTGTGACCAGCACACTTGCAATTGGTTTAATTCCTTCTGGGAGTATTAAATTAACTTAACAAGCTACCATTAGCAAGTTAAATCACTCCAAATAACAAACTATACACTGAGCATGATCTTTAGCAAAATTAGGGACACCCCCGATTTTTTAGGAACAACACAGAAATATACCAGTGATCACTTCGACAGCGATTTCTCCCAATTGGCTGAATAGAATGACTTGAAATTTTGTAGTGTTGTAGAATGCTTTAAGCTGGCTCCAATGAGTCCCGGATCATCAAATTTGGTTCAGTAGATCTTGAGATATGCCCTGTTGAAGTTGACAGACTTTGAGGTGAATGACTCAGAAAACACAGAGTTAAGAACTATGAATATATGTATTGAATCTATCAAATGTACATTCCCATTGGCATGTAAAGTGATGCCCAATGGTACTCAGAGGTGTAGGCTCAATAGTAGCTCTCACACACTCTATGATCTGCTTGGATTAGACTCGGGAAGTGAGCTCTATGCCCGCGACTTTTACATTGACTTTTATAGGAGTTTTAAAGTGAGTTTGAATTTCAAATTCAAATATAGGCTCCCTCAAATCTCTCAACTAATCACATGGAGATATTCTCTCCATTCATAACTTCTAATTTCCACGACTTTTGAATGTAGGTGAGATTACAAGAAGTCATATTGACTTTTTACATAAAGTAAAATGTAACTAAACATAGGCATGTGTTCCTATGGTCTTCCTTCAAATGAAGTCTTCATGAATTACTCTAAGCTCTTGTGAAACCTTCAAGGTTGATATCCAATGCTCTTCAAGGTACAAGACAAAGCCAAGTGTTAAGGCTTGTTTTGCACCAACAGCTCCCCCTCAAGCCAAACACTTGCTTGAGTCTTCATCTTTAGTCTTCAATGATATCCTGCAATCCTATCATGGATTTAAACCTGCATAGCTTGCTCCCATCCAAAGATTTTGTAAGCAAATCTGCACATTGAATATTAGTGGACACATATGATAATTGGATTTCCTTGCTAAGTAATTTCTCCCTCACATAGTGGTAATGAACCTCTATGTGTTTTGTCCTAGCATGATACACAGGATTAACTGCTAGGTGAAGTGAACTTGTGTTATCACCAAATATGATAGGTGGCCTTGTATATAGACCCAATTCTGAGTATAGTAACTTCAACCATATGGCTTCTTGAGTGGCATTGGCTAGCCCTCTGTACTCTGCCTCAGTAGATGATAGGGCTACTGTGGGTTGTTTCTTGGATGACCAAGAAATTGGTTTATCACCTGCAAAGCATATGTAACCAGATGTACTCCTTCTGTCATCCTTGCAACCTGCCCAATCTGCATCTGAGTATACCTTGATGTCAATGTCTGATGAATATGGATAATACAAACCATGATTTTGTGTTCCCTTTAGGTACTTTACTATCTTCTTGGCTGCCTCCAAATGTGGTACTCTTGGTTTGTGCATAAATTGGCTAAGTACACTAACACCATATGATATATCAATCCTGGTTAAGGTAGCATAATTGAGACTACCTACCAAACTTTGATAACCTGTAATATCCTTGAGTTCTTCTCCTTCATGTGCACTGAGTTTGTGGTTGACCTCCATAGGAATGTTTGAGACTTTAGCTTCCTGCAAATTAAACTTCTTGACCATGTCCTGAATGTACTTCTTCTGAGTAATGAATATACCTGAATTTGTGTATACCAATTCAAGCCCTAGAAAGTACTTCAATAATCCAAGATCATTGATCTTGAATTCCTTCATCATTTGACCTTTGATGTGTCTGATTCCTTGAACATCATTTCCTGTAATAATGATGTCATCAACATAGACACACAAGTATATTACCTCTGAATTGTTCTTCTTTATAAACAATGAAGTATCTGCTTTACTCATCACAAATCCTTGATCCAAGAGATAGGTTGTCAACCTGTAATTCCATGCTCTAGGTGCCTGCTTCAATCCATACAGAGCTTTCTTCAATTTGCAAACATGATTTACCTTATTGGGATCCTCATAGCCAGGTGGTTGTGACATGTAGACCTCTTCAGATATCCATCCATTCAAGAATGCATTCTTCACATCCAATTGGTACATGTTCCAATTCTTGGATGCAGCTACACTCACCATAATTCTGATAGTTGGCATCTTGGCCACAGGAGAAAATGTCTCCTCATAATCAATGCCTTGGGTTTGTGCAAAACCCTTGGCTACCAACCTAGCTTTATATCTGTTTATTGTACCATCTGAGTTCTTCTTGAGTTTGTAGATCCATCTGGATCCTATAACTTTCATGGAGTCCTTCTTGGGTACCAAGTCCCAAGTATCACTCTCCTTGAGAGCCTCCATTTCTTCATCCATTGCTTCCTTCCATTCTGGTTTAGTAATAGCTTCCTCAAATGTACCTGGTTCTTCACTTAAGATATCCTTTGCAAGATATACAGAGTGCTTGGTTACAAGTGAAGTATCATACCCATACCTAATTGGTTTCTTCTTTTCTCTTGAAGATCTCCTCATAGCTTGAGTTGAGGATTCTGGATTGTCTTCAAGTTGCTTTATCTTCATCTTCCCTTTGGATTTCCAAGCTTTGAATTCTTCAATGTTGATGGTGTCTTCATCATCTGAACTTGTGTCCTCATTCTGAGTTGGTTCTTGTCTGACAAGCTTTGGAAAGTCTTCTTCCATATCATAAGGTAGGCTAACTTTCCTGCACTCATTATCATACCATGAATCATTTTCATCAAAGATGACATCTCTGCTTACCTTGAAGCCTTTGTTTGAGGGGTTATAGAACCTGTATCCTTTCTGATTCAAATCATAACCAATAAAGATACACTTTTCAGCCTTAGGGTCTAGCTTTCCCCTTACCTGTGAGGGAATATGCACATATGCAACACACCCAAAGATCTTGCAATGATCCAGAGATGGTCTCTTACCATGCCAAGCCTCATAGGGTGTCATTCCATCAAGTGTCTTTGATGGCAACCTGTTGATTAAGTATGTGGCAGTAGATACACTCTCTGCCCAAAGATAATTTGGTAATTTTTTCTCATTAAGCATAGACCTAGCTGTCTCCACAATGAGTCTATTCCTCCTTTCAGCTACCCCATTTTGTTCAGGTGAGTACCTTGTGGTAATCTCCCTCTTGATGCCTCTTTCCTGCAAGAACTCTTCAAAGTCATTGGAGAAGTATTCTCCACCACCATCTGACCTTAGCCTCTTCAAATGTCTACCTGTTTGATTCTCAACTAATGCAAGATATCTTTTGAAGCAATTAAATACTTCATCTTTATGTTTCATGAAGTACAAGACAGTCCATCTGCTATAATCATCTATAAAAGATACATAGTACCTTGATCCAGATATGGATGGCTCCTTGCTTGGTCCCCAAACATCTGTATGCACCAATTCCAAGTAGTCTTCATGCATAAAACCTTTTTTGGTATATGGCAATCTGTGTGACTTACCAAATTGACAAGCCCCACACTTGTATATCATGTGTTGCTTGGATACATTAGGTATCCCAAGCACACATTGATCCCTACTCATTTGCTTTATGGTCCTCTCTCCAATGTGACCTAATCTCTTGTGCCACATCTCCAATTCTGATAGAGTTTGGTCCTTGTAGTTGTATAATGCAATGTTCTTAGTATCCTCAAGTTCAAAAGTAAATAGTCTACCTGATTTCTCTCCCTTGGCTATCCTTCTGAATCCATGTCTTGGATCCTCCACATATGCACCATGTTGAGTGAACCTGACCTGTAGACCTTTTTCAACAATCTGACCTACACTCATCAGATTCTTGGTGATTGTTGGAACATACAATACTCTGCTTAGCAAATTCTGATTACCATCACTTGTTTTGACATTACCTACTTTAACCACTGAATGTTTAGTGTCATCACCTGTCTGCACTTGGTGCTTGCCTTTAGGTTCTTCCAAATCAGAGAGTAAGGCAACATTCCCAGCTACATGGTTAGAGCAACCTGAGTTAATATAGAACAAATGATCATCATTGATACCTGATTTAGATGTCATGTTCATAATCAACAAGGAATCATCTTGATCCTCTGCATAATTGTTGTAATCCTTTCTGTTCCTGTATCCTCCTTGATAATTGCCATTGTGATTGTAGCTATTGTTGTAGTTATTGTTGTAATTATTGTTGTAGCCATGGTAGCCTTGAGATTGATTGAATCTGCCTCTGCTTTGGGAGTATCCTCCTCTTTGGTGACCTCTTCCTCTTTGATTCTTGTAGTTCTTGTAGCATTCATCTGTAGTATGGTTAGACAAGCCACAAATATTGCATGGAGATTGATTATAGGGTCTCCCCCTACCTGACTTACCTCCTCTGCCCCTACCTCTAGATGATCTACCTCTCCCTGCATAGTTTGCTTGGGAGGTGGATCCTTCTTCATCAACTTTCTTACTTTTACCCTTGTCTTTAGACTTCTTATCTGTATATAGGGCAGAGGGATTGTTACCTTTTGATTGCTCTCCATTCTTTGTGATCTTTGCTTCATGTGTGAATAGTTGTCCAATCAGAGTTGTTAGATCAGGTGCTTGGATGTCCATGTACAAGTCCATTGCAGTGGTAAAGCTTTCCCACTTGTCATCTGCTTTGAGTCCATTGATCACTTGTCTGACTATTTGCTCTTCTTCAATTTCTTCTCCAACACTTGCAAGTTGATCTGCAATGTCTTTGACTTTGGTGACAAAATCTGAGACACATTGTTTTGATTGCTTCCTGAGAGTTGTAAACTCAATCCATAGCTGATTCTTTCTGGCCCTTGTGCTTGATGAGAAGTATGTTGACAAGGTTTCCCAAGTCTCTTGGGAAGTCTTATAGTTCCTAACATGAGGTAGAAGGAAATCAGAGATAGAGTTTAGAAGATATGACCTTGCCAAAGCATCTTTAGCACACCATTGATTAAGTCTCTCATGCTCATCCTTTGTAGGTAGGCCTCTGGTTTTGAATGAGGGCAACTCCTCATCTCCTGATATGTATCCATACAAGCTTCTCCCTTGTAGATAAGTCTTCATTCTTAATGACCATGCCTGGTAGTTATTCCTATCCAATTTGTCAATGAAGGAAGGGAAACCATCACCCATGATTACCTTATTTGCTCTGATACCACTGTTGGATGTGATGGCTGGGTACACTCAGAAGATCAAGTTGGTGCTGCTAGACCTGCTTCACACCTGCCCTCTTTTCTCTTCAGATATGGTTAGGAGACTCCTTGAGCTTCCAAATGACACCAAGAAACTGTATATGTGCTTTACAAAATGATTGAGTAATGACCAAATCAAAACAGATGATTTTGAACCTTCACAACTCCAAAAACTTTCTATTCCTGTATTGACACCTGCTCAGTCCTAAGCTCAGTGTGACCAGCACACTTGCAATTGGTTTAATTCCTTCTGGGAGTATTAAATTAACTTAACAAGCTACCATTAGCAAGTTAAATCACTCCAAATAACAAACTATACACTGAGCATGATCTTTAGCAAAATTAGGGACACCCCCGATTTTTTAGGAACAACACAGAAATATACCAGTGATCACTTCGACAGCGATTTCTCCCAATTGGCTGAATAGAATGACTTGAAATTTTGTAGTGTTGTAGAATGCTTTAAGCTGGTTCCAATGAGTCCTGGATCATCAAATTTGGTTCAGTAGATCTTGAGATATGCCCTGTTGAAGTTGACAGACTTTGAGGTGAATGACTCAGAAAACACAGAGTTAAGAACTATGAATATATGTATTGAATCTATCAAATGTACATTCCCATTGGCATGTAAAGTGATGCCCAATGGTACTCAGAGGTGTAGGCTCAATAGTAGCTCTCACACACTCTATGATCTGCTTGGATTAGACTCGGGAAGTGAGCTCTATGCCCGCGACTTTTACATTGACTTTTATAGGAGTTTTAAAGTGAGTTTGAATTTCAAATTCAAATATAGGCTTCCTCAAATCTCTCAACTAATCACATGGAGATATTCTCTCCATTCATAACTTCTAATTTCCACGACTTTTGAATGTAGGTGAGATTACAAGAAGTCATATTGACTTTTTACATAAAGTAAAATGTAACTAAACATAGGCATGTGTTCCTATGGTCTTCCTTCAAATGAAGTCTTCATGAATTACTCTAAGCTCTTGTGAAACCTTCAAGGTTGATATCCAATGCTCTTCAAGGTACAAGACAAAGCCAAGTGTTAAGGCTTGTTTTGCACCAACAGGTCATGGTACGAAATGAGGACTCAGTCATACCTAGGAACACAGAGGTAGTGAAAAACACTAAAGTACAGTGCAACCTCACCTTAGAAGAGCTACTCAAAGTAAGGCCAGAGCTATGGAAACATGTAGCCAAACAAGTACCAGAGATAGCAAAACCTCGTTCCCAGGTAGGATCCCGAAGAACAGTGCCAGAAATACCCTTGGACAAGATAGGAGACATGAGTGAGGGCGAAGAGGGAAACACATATCTTCCTATCACCCATCAAGGATACACCACCAAGGCCATTCTAGACTCAGGCGCATGAGTTGCAATTGCTACCACTTCCCTATGGAAGCGTTGGGGCAAGCCAGCACTCAGGCCCACGAGGATGAAATTGCAAATGGCCGATGGTCACATAGAGAGACCCTTAGGGCTGTTAGAAGGAATAACTCTCACCACATGTGGTGTTGAGTTCGAGCATACATTTGCTATATGTGATTTTAGCAAAAATCATGCCTATGAAATGATCTTGGGACGACCTTTTATGCGACAGTTGCAAGTGGTACAGGATTGGGGAACCAATTCCTTGTACCTGCAACACTTAGGTGTTACGACCAAAGTGAATCTCAAAGATTACTCTCATAGAGATGTCCCTCCTATCCAATGGAATCCCATCCATAGAGCCAAAGATGATACGGAATCGGTGCATTCCATAGGACCAAGATCCTCATGGATGCATGAAGACACCCACTTATGGATGTGCAAAGTAGTAGTAGAAGAAGAGAAGACAGAAGAAGCCAGAGAGATAGGTGCAAAAGAAACACATAGATCAATTCAAGACCCAACCTATGCACCTGTAGTCTTTCCTGACGAAGAATTTGAACCCCACGGCTGGGTAGAAATCCTAGCAACAATGGATGTAGCCATCAATGAAGAACAATGGACACCTCACTGTGATGAAGATGGCTATGACATTTCAGTCTTCTCCATAGAGCCGATCACGGGAGAGGCAGTGTTAGAAGAGTGTGAACCTAGCCCTGATGCATTTGAGGATGCAAGTGACTCCGATCTAGAGTCAATTATTATGGACCCACCTTTTGCATCAGATGAAGAATACTTCTATGAAGTAGAATTTCAACCCCAGAGGCATGGAGAGCTTACAAATGATGTAAGGCTAGCCACACATGTGACCCCGAAGGAAGAAGGAAAGAAAAGAAAGAAGAGAGAAGTCACACCAGAAGAGGAAGAATCTTTGTTTGAGGTCCGAGAAAATTTTAAGAAGTATGAGATAGATGACAGAAGAGTCATGATCAGAATGCCTAAACGAGAGGCGCAATCGGGGGAGGCCTATGATAACAAAGAAACCACCAAGAAAATAGTGGTAGCTATGGAAGAAGACGAAGAGAGATGCACGTACATAGGCCATGACCTGACGGAAGACGAAGAGCACGAATTGAAAGCCTTGCTAAGAGAATACAGAGATGTATTCGCTTGGAGTTACAAGGATTTGAAAGGCGTGGACCCTGACATATGCTCACACACTATCCCCATGACCTCAGATGCCAAACCTTCTAAGCAAAAGCCATACACATATAATGATAATTATGCTGCTAAGATCAAAGAGGAGATAGATAGACTGGTTGAAGCTGGATTCATCTATGAAATTGAGCACACTGAGTGGGTATCCCCCATCGTAGTGGTGCCCAAGAAAAATGGAAAGCTGCATGTATGCATTAACTTGAAGAAGGTCAATGCAGCCACAATTCGAGATAACTATCCACTTCCTATCACAGAACATCTCTTAGAAAGAGTAGCAGGCAAGGAAGTGTACAACTTCCTTGATGGATTTTCGGACTACAATCAAGTAGCCATAGCTCCAGAAGATCAGCATAAGACAGCTTTTGCCACTGAATGGGGCATATTTGCCTTTAGAGTAATGCCATTTGGGCTTACCAATGCACCCGCTACCTTCCAGAGGCTGATGTGCCATGTATTTAAAGAGTTCCTGAGGAAGAACTTAGAAGTCTATGTTGATGTTCTTTGTGCTCATTCCAACATTAGACAAACCCATATTCCTAAACTCAGACAAATTTTTGACAAATGCAGAGAATATCAAGTCTGCCTGAACCCAGAAAAGTGCGTTTTTATGGTCAGGCAAGGCAAGATTCTAGGACACATAGTGTCAAAGAATGGCATATCCACTGATAAAGAGAAAGTGAGAGCCATAGCCGAGTTACCTAGGCCAAAGAATGTCAAGGAAGTACAAGCTTTCATGGGGCATTGTGGTTATTACCGACAGTTTATACACATGTATGCCATCATTGCAAAGCCTCTGTATGGACTTTTGACTAACTTTGAGTGGACTGACGAATGTGAGAATTCCTTCAATGAGCTTAAATGGCGATTATGTTCAACACCAATCTTGACCACACCAGATTGGAATAAGCCTTTCCATGTTCATGTGGATGCATCCAATTATCCTATTGGGTGTGTACTCGCACAACCTACCGGTGAAGGTAATATGGATCTTCCAATTGCCTATGCTAGTAGACAATTGAATGCAGCTGAACGAAATTATACCACTACGGAGAGAGAAGGACTAGGCATGGTATATGCAGTTAAAAAGTTTAGACATTACTTGCTTGCAAATAAGTTTAAATTTTTTACTGACCATCAGGCACTGCTATATCTCGTGAACAAGCCATGCAATACAGGAAGATTAGTAAGATGGTTTCTCTTGCTAATGGAATATGAATCCGAGGTTGTCGTAAGGAAAGGGAAGACTCACTTGAGAGCAGAACATCTCTCTAGGCTCACATCTGGAGAAGCCCCACAAGGAGTATCAGATGACCTTCCTGATGCTTACTTGTTTAATTTGGAAGCGGTGCCGCAGTGGGCTAAGCCATTAGTGCCAGTATTGATGTACGGACCTAACCACCCAGTAATAAACACACAGGATAGAGAGGTAGTAAAAGCCCAAAAGTATCACATCATGGCAGGAAGTATGTACAAGCACACAGATCACGAGATCTTGGCTTGTTGTGTGGAAGAGGATGAGTACGCTAAATGGTTGCAATTAGCACATGTAGGTGCATTAGAGCAACACTACTCAAAGCGACGAACCCTACAGACACTAAGGAGACTCGGAGTGCATTGGCCGACTATGGAAGCTGATGTCCAAAAGTTGTGCAAGGAATGCCCAATCTGCTGCACTAAACCGCCTGTGGAACATGCTACTCTTTATCAAGTGTCCATAGTGCCAGATTGGAGTGAACCACTGGTATCCTCCCTGAGGACGAAAACATTCCCTCCAGACATGACTTTGGCTAGGAAAAGGAGTTTAGAACAAGAAGCCCTGGATTACTCACTCATTGGTGATAATCTATACAAACGTGGTAAAGATGGTTACCTCAGACTATGCGCCCATGAGAGTGAATATCTCAAGATCTTGGAAACTGCTCATCAAGGTGTAGCAGGAGGACATTTGGGACCAGACCGAGTGATTAAAGCGATCCTATTTGCAGGCTTGTGGTGGCCTACCCTTCACATGGATGCACATACCTATGTGAAACGGTGTGATGTTTGCCAGAGAACTCAGTGTCCTATACGCAAAGATGAGATGCCACTGAAACCTATGATAGGTGGACGTGCATTCTCTAAGTGGGGAATAGACTTTGTAGGTCCTATTAATCCCCCAGCTAAGGGTTCCCATGCAGAGTATATCATTGTTGCCACGGACTATCTAACCAAGTGGGTAGAGGTAAAAGCCACAACAAAGAATGATGCTCAAACAACAACTAAGTTTTTATTTGAGAATGTGTTCACCAGATACGGGTTACCTATAGAGCTAGTCAGTGACAGAGGCACTCACTTCTTGAATGAAGTTATTGAAAATCTGCTCCAAGAATTCTTGGTAGTACATAAGAAGTCTGCCCCCTATCACCCCCAAGCTAATGGCCAGGCTGAGAGCACAAATAAGATCTTATGCAATGTACTGACAAAATTAGTGAACAATAAACGCTCTGATTGGGACAAACAACTACACCATGCTGTTTGGGCATATCGAGTCGCCTACAAAACGGTACTCCAAGCCACCCCCTTTCAGATGGTATTTGGCCAAAATGCAGTGCTACCATTGGACTTCTTAATACCTACATTGAAAGTAGCACAAGAACAGGAATGGACGGGTCATGAACTCTCCTCTAGACTATTTGACCTTGAACGATTAGGAGAAACAAGACTGAGGGAAGCTGCAAGGATATATGCAGCTAAGAAACGACAGAAGGCATACTTTGATGCCCACGTTAAGGATAAAGGTTTGAAGGCAGGCGACCTAGTACTAGTCTACACCTTGAAACAACATGCGAGGAAACTAGAGAAGAGAGGCTACGGACCCATGATCATTAATAGAATCTCAACAAGTGGAGCAGTGCAACTAGCCACATTAGAAGGCGATATTCTCCCGAGCTACATAAGCGGATGCAGAGTCAAGTTATATCAGGAACCTCTGATGGAAGGGATGCTAAGTCGACTCAACACTGCTAAGAAACGCAAAGAAGAAGAAAGACGAATTCGAGAAGAAGCTCAAGCGGAAGCATTGGAACGCATCCGAAGAATGAAGTTGAGGAGACAGGGTAAAGAGCAACCTAGGACAGATGCATATGCAGATCAAGGATATCATGTGGCTATGTGTGAAGTTTCAGGTATCAACTCTCATAGGATAATTGATCGACGTCCTTTTATAACCTTAGAGATAGGACAAGGAAAGGGTGCAAGGACTGTAAGAGCCTTGATTGACTCAGGGGCAGCCACTAGTGCATTTAAATTTTTGTACTGTCAAAAGTTGAAATTAACTGTCAATCCTATAGAAGCATATCTCATAGGATTGGGAGGTGTGGAAACCCCTTGCATGGGCGAGGTGGAACTTCCCCTCTACATTCAAGACGAAGTACTGACAGTCAAAGTACTAGTGTGTCAAGATGAGGACCTCACCGAGCCTCTTGTCTTGGGTCAAGACTGGATCTATGATCATGCAGTCAACCTAAACCTAAGAAGTGGACTTCTTCAGGTATGGGTAGATCATAGTCGAATTACAGTTGAATTGGAAAATGAGGCACTCAAGGAACTAGGTAAGGCACGAACTCCTGGTCCTTCCAGGGGTGCACATGAAGTTGACAATGCTATTCTTGTCCAAAACTATATGATGCAGAAAGAGGATTGTTTCAACAACGGAGTCAAGGATGAGATGGCACTCCCTTCTTTTCCAAAGGCCAGAGGGATGTAGCAACCAAAGGCAGATCAAATATAGAAGGAGCAGAATACTACCTATACTGGAGGCCAAAAAAACATGCGGAGCATAATTTTTCAGCCGTTGAAACAAGTGTGGGTGCGGAAAGGCGAACACGCTGTTGCGACCATGCCAACCCCACGGTCAAAACCTCTTACTAGTAATCAACAACATGACACTAATAAGAAGTCTTTCATAAATTCTTCTGCGAAAGTAAAGTCTATTTGGGTACCCAAGAAGTCGATGAAGGCCAGCCCACAATCACGACAAATTTGGGTGCCTAAGGCTTGCTTGCGGGCTCAAATAGCTACACTGAGGCCACACCCGGTACAACATGTTTCACTCACTCGAACAACTGATGCCCATTCTTATACATCACGCACGGACACGTATTCTTCCATGAGCACAAGTAGAATCACTTGTAAATGGGTCCCTAAAAAGCCTCATTTTCAAGCAGATACTCCTATCAAACCCTCCAGAGTCTCCACAAAATCAAGATCAAAAAACATCCACTGTGTTTGGCAGCCTAAAACTTGTAATAAACCCCCGGACCCCAGTTGTAAATCCATGCCCACCTACTAACTACGTCACTCTCACACTACATCATTCCACTTAGCTCTTAGGTCTCCCCAATTCCTAACTACACACACAAGCACCGAGCACTTAGTAACCTACTAATCTCTCCTGAACCTCATGTTAATGTTGTAATGGGGACAAAAACGGTTCTATCTTGTCCTTTACAATGTTAACACCTGTTTCTATATTCTCACAGAGTCAGGAGGCAAGAAGTAACATGGCAGATACAGAAGGAACTAGCTCCCAGGCAGGCACCAGCCCCCAAGTCGTGGACATTGAAAGTCTTCCCATTGAGGAGGAATTGAAGGAACGCCCAGTGGCATTGAGGGCATTACACGCCATACCGATTCAGAATCCTCCACAGGGGCACACAATGCCGGTCAGCAAAAACTCACATTGGTTCAGTGATGTGGCCGGATCTCTAGGTGAAGGCACTTACATGTGGGAGGCCGAGATAGAATTCAATGGGCGCTGGGGCATGTATCACTTCTTCACCAGGGAATTTGAGAAACTGCAAAATAATGAAGGGCTGAAACCTATATGGAAGAAGGCGGGACTCTACGATTACTTCAAATTCCATTTGCCAAAGCCCGACTTTCTAAGATGCTCGTATTTGATTAGCACCCTCACTCCGAGCAAAGACAAAAAGGGATACAGCACCTTTGTCCTCCCATCTCTCACAAGGGGCAATGAGCTAAAGCGCTTCAGGCTGACTATCAATCTGGTAAGGGAAGCTCTAGACATGAAAGGAATGCACATTCCCACTGAGAAGGAGTCCATGGTCCCCGATAATATGAAGAATAGGAATCTGACAAAATTAAAGGACATTGTAGCAATGACACCAACAATTGCCATTCATTTGCGAATGATCATGCAGCATTCGCATTCCCCGCTCAGGAGAGGTTCACAATGCCACCCAAAAAGATATGGTTTAGTCTATACTTGGCCGACGCCTTCGATTTGACAATCAACATGCCCCACTGGATTATCGACCAAATCCACTTGGCTCATCAAAGGTGGTATAAAAAGCAAAAGTCTGTATTGTATGGATGCTGTGCCCTCACCAGGATTGTGTATAGATGTTTGGCTTATGATGTGCCAGTTCAGAGGGCATTAATTTAGACCAGGGTACAAGAATTTCAACGTAGACTATCAACCGCAGGGCCGCCATCAAAGAAAATGAGAGGCGCAGTTCAGATGCACTGTGCACAAGCCCGCGGTACGACACTGACACCTGAGACAACTCCACGACTTCCGAGGCGTGTACAACCCTTCACTATCAGGTTACCAAGACACAACACTGATGGACCGAATTTGGTGTTCCCACCGGTACCAACAGACTTAGAGTTTCCTCACGGATTCACATTAGAAGACCTAACCGATGAGGAGGTAGCCAGGATAATCGAGGTAGTTAATGCGGAAGTCGACGCAGATTAGGCAAGCGGCCAACAGATAGTTGCAGACCAACCCCATCGAGTCCAACCAAGAGTAGTTGAAGTGGAGGATGAAGAAGAAGAAGAACAAGAGGATGAACAGGAAGGATTTTCTAATGAGGAAGCGCATGAATATGAGCAAGAAGTTCTACAGGAACTCGAAGGAGCCCCGGCTTATACGAAGGAATTGAAAAAGCTGTATGATACCATCAATAGAGTTCAAGAACAACACAGACTGTCCCTAGCAGCAGGAAAAACCCTCATGAACCAAATCCTTGAGGAGGAAGGTGTGGACGAGCAATACCGAGCAACCCTTGACATGATAGCCAATGCGTTGGGGGTACCTGAGACGGTGCATACCACCCTTGCACAATCACGAAGAACGGAGCGAAGATACGGCAGACGTCCACCTCGATCAGGAAAACAGATGAATGTATTAGTATGAGAACCACAAGGAATATCCACAACCACGGGCACAACACACACCGTTCATGATACTGAGGAAATCCATACATCAAGTGCACCTCCATCACCGCCTTTGCCACCCCTACCTCCAACTCCACCACATTCACCTCCCACTACCAGTGTAACCACTACTGTCACCGCCTCCGAGTCCACTACCCATACTGAAGCACAGACCGTCAGTCAACCCACACAACCCACACACCCTCCCTCTACCTCTCTTGTCTATACAACCACTGACACAATAATTCTAACCGCAGCCACGGAAAACCCCGTTCCCCCAATCACATTTCCTGGCGGTTCATATTCACAATTGCACACACCACTGTACACTTTCACCACTATCAGTGCACCCACAATTCCCATGTTCACAATCACTCCCACTACGGCATCCACTTTTGATTTTATGGACATATCACCCACTTCTGCACCTCTCCCTCCACCCATACACCCACCATCTCCCGTTCCCCCGCCACCCACTTCACCATTTTCCAGCACCGCATCCACACTTCCCTTCCCCTTCCCCTTTCCTTCTGCATTAAACACCCTTCCCGCATCCACCCCTATTAATAATGTATTTAATAATATGTATCAATGTATGTCTCAAATACAACAACACTACCAGCATCTTGATAACCAACATACGAGACTCTTCCGAAGCCATGAAGAACTTCAAGTACGATTCATTGATCTAGAAAGGGAAAAGCGGCTACTACAACAACAGTAAGTCACTTTACAGGAACAACATGAGCAGTTAGTAGCCAATCCACCCTAGTCAGATGCAGAAGAAAAACAACAAATGGATGATCTGCTACACTCCCAGATAACAGAGAATCTCAAGCTTCGACGCAACCTGGCCCTCTTACGCAAACACATGTCTACAGCACTCGAGGAAAATAAAGGCCAAAAACCCATGCCGACCTCCTGGAAGCCCATGCAGCATTAGAAAGAGAAAGAGATGACCTATTAAAGCAGCTGGCAACCCAGCAGGAGTCACCAAGCAAAGTCACAAACGCAGTTGACACATCTAAAGAAGTCGAAAAACTCAGAGCGGAACTAGAAGAATTACGAAATAAAGTCATGCAATACGAGCGTCAACCCTCTCCCCTTGTAGAACCCGAACCTGAAGACTTAGTGCCAATTGAAGTAGAGGAAACCTTTGAAGACCCATACGTTCCCATGCCTGCACCAGGGGGCAAGCAAACAGAAGAGGGCATGGACACCATCGAGATCGAGGCTCCTGAATGGATGCAGAGGTTAGAGAAGGTGGCCACAACCCATGATGACAGAGTTGCAGTTCAGATAGCGTCTATGTCACGTTTGGAAGAGGTAGTCATAAAATTGGATTACTTTAGAAACCTCTCCCATCATAGGTGGATCGGCACATCCGACGATTTGTATGTTCCTTTCTGTGTCTTGATGGCGGATTACAATGCTGAAATCAAGCACCACACCTCAAAAGAACCAACCTCGGCAACACAGTTTGCACCGGACGACATCCCAGCAAGTGCCAAGCAGGGGAATATACATCAACCTACATGGAGGATTCATATGCTTGAAACCTACCCTGAGATGGTAAGGACATGGAATAACATGCCTTTGTATATCAAATACAACATATGCTACTGCCCTATCTTTCAAAGAAGGTCGTGGCCGGAATACACAAAAACTATGCTGACAACCAAAGGATGTGAGAAATGGTTCAATTATGTCTACTTAGCACCACCTAAAGGCCAACCTACCATAGGATATATGATTTCGACGATTCGGCATTGGGGGGTCCGGTTCAAAAATGTACCAGATGTTATGGCCCAAATGTGCCTTAAAATTTTTGAGCTCATGTTGGTCACCTTCACGACCTTCAAGAATGTCAAGGAACCCATCTTTCGGCTCTCGGATTTAATGAAGGTAAACAGGACCTTGGCTACGACATGAGCACCACACCATCTATTAATGTCGTATATGCATGGCATGCGCGTATAAAGTATCTACCTTCCTCTTTGGGAATGGGAGTCCTGTGTTGCTTTCCTTGGATGCAACCTTGGTAGATATCATGTATTTTCCCAATCTTGGACAATCCCTTAACTATCTGTGTGATGTAGAAATTTTGATTAGGTATGAGTTTGTGCCCATATCGTTGGTGCCAAAGGCTAGAAAGAGACTTCTTAGTCAAAAAACTTGATAGCTTGTACAACCCTTTGTTTTCAATTCCTTTTGCCATGAAGTCTTTAGTTGTATGACCAATCACCTTTACAGAAGTGTTATCAAATAAAACTTGTTTTTCGTGATCAGTGATGAGCTCAACTGAGAGAAGTTTCATGCACAAGTTTGCGAGAATCAATACATTGGATAGGCTTTTACACTCCCCATGATGGTTGGTGACTCTAAGTTTTCCTTTGCCTTCAACAGGGAGACTTTTGTTGTTGCCTAGATAGACTTCACTAGTGTGATCTTCAATATCTTGGAAGGAGTCACAATCTTTGCATATATGAGATGTGGATCCAATGTCAAAGATCCATTATTGAGAAGAACTTGAAGTAATTAGGGCTTTGGCTTCTATGGAAATAAATAGGTCTTCATTTTGGAATAGTGAAACCTATGTTGAGAGGACTTAAATTGGTTCTTGGAGCTAGAGACTTTGGAGCTATTCTTCTTTTTGTAGCAAAATTCTTCTAGATGCCCTGTTTTACCACAATAACTACAGCTAAACTTCTTCGACGAATTGTTGGAACCTTGTTTGGTTGTGTTGCTAGTGTTATGACTAGCATGTTTTTCCTTGTTGAAGGGTCCCTTGGCCTTCATCGTGGTTTCTTGTGAGGATGCTAACTTTTCTCAAGAGTCGTGAAGAGGAAAAATTCATCAAACTTCTTTCCAAGTTAATACTTGATCGCGGTTATAAAGGGTTGTCACAAATGTTTCCTAATATCGGAGAGCTTATTGAGAAGGCAAATGACCATGTCCTTGCTAGAAACTTGGCAGCCACACAATGCTAGCTTGCATTGATAATCTTCAAATGTGGCAATAGCTTTAGTAATGGGATCTTAGGCATGTCTTTCCAAAACTGGTTGCAAGAGAGGCAAAGAAAGAAGAAGCTAGAATGTTTGTTGTATATGCATCTACACCGAAAATAAATTTTGATAATCTTATGCAGAATGAAGAGTGGGCATTCACTACTATTTGCAGTTATGATTCGTCTTCTCATGAGCAGTGTAAGTCTACAGTAGACTTGTTTGTTTGGTACTTTGATAGTGTGTCAAACAAACATATTACCTCTCAATGCAATTTATTTATTTCACTTGAGCCTTCTCCCATAGGGAATAATATCACATGCACTTACAACTCCTCTTATCATGTGACAGGAGTTGGTAGAATCATTTTGACTACTACTAATGGTAGTTCGTTCACATTGTTAGATGCTTTGTATGTGCTAGGGATCAAGAAAAAATTGTTGTCAGTTTCAACATTAGCTAAGATGGCTTTGTTGTCAAATTTATTGATAACAAATGTACAATTCATGATCTGTCAAATGGTGATGTTATTATAGATTCTGACATTTTATGTCGCGGGTTGTATAATCTCATAGGCTATGTGAAATCTGCGAATGATTCAGCATGTACAATTCAAGATTCTTAGGATATCTCAGATTCAATGCTTTGTTCGTCTGAATTATGCTAGTTTGCTATGCCTACAAAAATCTAAAATGGTGTCCTCTATTCCCAAAGTTGAGGTTTCCCATAAGGATGCAGCATTGTTCCTTCCCTAAAGGTGGTTTAGTTTGAGCTTCCCATAAATTGTAGCTTGTTCATAATGATATGTGTGGTCCTATGTAGACACCTTCTTTTGGGAATTACCTGATTATTTCTCCAGGCAAGCATGGGTGTATTCATTAAAACCAAAGTCCAAAGTGCTTATGTGCTTCAAACAGCTTTTGGTTATGGCTAAAAATCTATCAGCATGTAAATCGGGCACCTCCATTTTGATAGGGGAGGGTAATACATGTCTTCTGATTTCGGTGCATTTCTTTAAGCAAAATGGATTTGTTTAAAGAAAGAACATGTCTCTCATGGAGATGGTGAGGTGTATGGTCAAAAGTTAGGTTTTACCATATAGATTATAGCTTGAGGCTATTATGTGTGCAACTTATGTACTTAACATGTGTCCCACCAAAGCACTACAATCAATCATTCTATATGATTCTTTTCATGTTGGCAAGCCATCTCTTTCTCATCTATATGTCCTTGGTTGTCTAGCATATGGATTAATGCATGAACAACAATAACAACACTGGAAATTGGATGATAAAGCAGTGAAATGTATTTATGTTGGGGTACAGTTCTAAAAGCAAAGGATATCGTCTATATCATCCATAGTCTAAACACATTTTGGTTAGCCACCATGTTTTTTTGTGGAAGATGCAATTGAGCCACTACTTTCATGTACTAAGGAGACATCTTTTCATAAGAGGATAATCAAGTATTGGTCCAAATGAGGCAATTTCTCAACCTTTATAGGTTCCAGATGATGTAGATCATTCCATTTCTGATGCAAATTTACATGATGCGCTTGTTGATGAGTGGGCTGATATAGAGAAGGCAAAAAATATGCCTAAATGACTGTGAAAACTTTGAGAGATAGCAAATTAGATGCACCTCTATCATATCATACTTGTTTGCGCTCTCATACTGCTTCTTTTGCATCAAATTGTTATGCAATGGTTGTCTCTAGTCTTTGTGATGTGAATGAGCCTTTTCCTTTTAAGGAATCACAAAATTTAGAAAATTTGATGGCATCTATGCAATCATAGTATGAGAAGCAAGCACCATGTGCTTGGTATGCAAAGATACCTGCCTACTTGATTGCACATGATTTTGAGAATAGCCCAACTAAGAGCACATTATATGTTAAACATGTAGATGATGTACTCCTGATCATTGTTGTATATGTTGATGACATGCTGCTCATTGGCCCTAATGAGAAGCATATTGGTGAATTTAAGGCTAATTTTCATGCCCCTTTTGAGATGTTAGATTTGGGGTGTTTGCATAATTATTTGGGCATCCAATTTATGCAAGCTGATGGGTGAATAGCTTTGTGTCAAACCAAATATATTGACATATTATTACAGAATTTTGGCCTTGAAGATTGCAAACTTATTGCCACTCCTATGGAAACAGGTTTATGGTTGAGCCTTCATGATGTTGGAGATATGTTTGATGTTGTTCTGTATCAGCAAGGTGTTAGATGTTTGATTTACTTATGTGTAATGCAGCGTGATATTTAGTTTTTGTCTATTAGATGGACAAGTTTATGCATTTCCTAGATGTGAAGCATTGACAGGTGGTTAAGTGCATCTTTCACTACTTGAGTGGTACCCTGCTACTTGGATTGTTTTATCCCAAGAGTGGGCCACTACCACCAGATTTACATGCTTTTTCTAGCTCATACTAGGCTGGTTGCTATTGCACTCATGTGTCCACCATTGGTTTTTGCTTCATGTTTGGTAGGCCATGCATATCTTGGTTGAGCAGAAAGCGACCTATTATGACCACTTATATTTTTGGGGTTAATTATAGGGTAGCTTGAATAGTGACTACTGAGTGTGTGTGTGTGTGTGTATGTGTTTTTGCATACATAATAGTTGCTATGGATTATCCCACAAATTTTTAGAGGTATGCACCACCTTGAGAGATGATGCACAAATGATTACCAAATTTCTATTTGAGAAAGCATTTACACAATTTCTCCTTCCTCGTGATAATCAATGAACAAGGTACTCATTTGGTGAATGAAGCCATAAAGACATTGCTCAAAGAACTTTTGATTGTCGATAAGAAATTAGCAATATCATTCACAAGCTAACAATCAAACTGAGAGGTCCAACAATGTACTATGCACCATTCTAACCTAATGCATTAATAGTGGATGGTTAGATTGGGATAATAAACTGCACTATGCAGAATCGGATTATCAAGTGGCTTAGAAGACTACACTTGGAGCTAGTTATTTCAACTTAGAGTATAGACAAAATGCCATTTATCCCATTGACTTCTTACTTTCAACTTTCAATTTAGCATGAGACTATGAGTGGAATGGTCACGAGCTATTTCGAGAGTAGATAAGCTTGATACATTAAAAGACACATTCCTATGGATTTTTGTGGGCATTTATGCTCACAAAAAGCACCTTGATACCCATGTAAATGATAAGCAACTAAAAGAAGGTGATCTCATACTTTTCTATACACTTAAATAATACACAAAGAAACTATAGAAGACAGGGTGTGGTCCCTATGTGATTTCTCGCATATTACTTGCTGGTGCCATTCAATTAGCCACATTAGATGATGAAGTTTTTTCAATCACATTGGTGGTTGTAGACTCAAAATCTACCAAGAACCCCTCACTATAGAGATGCTCATATAAATACAAGTGGCCAAGAATAGAAAAGAAGAAGAATGTTTGCAATAGGGAATAGGCTCAAGCACAAGCCTTAGAATGTGTTTGTTAAAATTGTTAACTCTTGAGACAAGTACGTCAAAACATGCACTCTTCTACATCTAAAGAGATTCATATGGTGTCGATTAATGAAACACAAGGTACACCTTTGCTCATCAATGGAATATAGAAAACATTCCCTATACATGAGCATGCACATCAAGTATAGAAATTAATTTTCTAGTCCTCGTAATTATTGTGACCTCTTGATCTTGTATGTCACACATCTATGTATGAAAGATCATCCATTTCCCTATATATATGTATATATATTTTCTTTTATTCTTGTCTTTCAAAATAAATATAGCCACCTAGAACATGAGAACATTCACTACCCCATGGGATTATAGCATGCTAATCAAAAGATTAGAGGAAGATTGACCATAGACACTAGTCAAGTTGACACAAGAAACAAAGAATTAAGGAAGAGTATCTATGCCTCAAAAAAGATCTATGTGACATTGACATAAACCTCTTAATGCAAGAACCAAGTGCTTCTGACTCAACCTTGTCGTTTGCATCATAATTGAGATTGATTGTACTTTCAAGTATTCATTGTTAACCTTTGTTTATTCAGTCTAATGAAGGAATAGGACAGGTTGCCAGGGTTCTTGGGGTGGAAGAATCCAGTAATGACTAGATACCTATATTTCTCCCAACTAATGCACCAAAATAATTATTAATTATCAAACATAGTAACAATCATTTGTCTAACTTCACCAAATCACAAATCAAACAGAGTGCCAGACTACATGTCTACCTCTTCAGCGAGATATTTCAGGGCATTTCTATTACAAAGTTGTCCGACGGCTAACACTCGCATGCCTGGAGGAACTCAACCCAAAAAAATATAAGTATAGACTTTAATCGGCTTCCTTTGGTTCATCCTCAAAAGGAGGGGAAACTTGTGCTTTGAAGGAATCGTGGGCTTTGGTAAAAGTGTGTTGAATCTTTTTGCTAATCATCTTCAAAAGACATTTGACTTTGATGGCTAGAAGGTAATAGAGTCATCTTGATTGAAACGGAAGTTGAGGCTTGTTGCAAAATGGAGCGGCTCTGAGCTTCAACAAGTTGCATACTGAACTGCTCTTGTAAATATAAATCCTACTTTGCAAGATGCTTCCGGTGTTGAGCTCCCATCCGGGCATTCTACACAACCTGCTCCTTTAGAAGCTTTTCTTTAGCCACTGACTTCTGCAATGTTGACACTTGTTGTTGTGCTACCGAGATCTTCTTTTCTTGATGTGTTGTCTGAGCAGACACCTGCTCATTTGTTTCCTTTAAATTTTTTGTTGTTCACTATAAGAGATCATAGTCATTGGCCTTTGAAAACATATTTCATTAATCACAACCGCCTGCTCCATGGTCTCCTTTTCCAGTCATTGATGTGTAGGAGATGCTTGGAGTTAGCATCCTATAAATTGATAATATGCTTTTGGTATTTCTGAGACTCTCGCTTCTCTTCTTCTAAAAAACCTTTGAAATACTTTGTTTGCAGAGTCACAATGTTGATGGAAGTGCTCCACAATTTGCTGATAGTGTTCCATATCATGGGCGATCAATCCCGGCATGTGCAACATGTAGCTATTGAGTCTACTAAACTCATGCAAGCCACACTGCTCATTGACTCCGAACTACACAAAACTCTTCATTTGCCACGGATAGAGGTGGAATGTCAGGAAGTTCAATCTTCTCTTCAAGACCAAACAACGCAGAGTTCCAAGGAGAAACAAGAGGGGAAGGTGAGGACCATTCGACTAGGTGGGGTACTGGGTGGTGAATAAGAGGGCTGATGAGGGAGGAGATGGACTGGCGGGGAACTGACGAGAGGGGGTGTTGGGATGTTATTTGTAGGCTTCAGGGAAGGTAGAGGTGAAGGAGAGGTTTCCTTGATTGGAAAGGGTGGTGGAGAAGGAAGGGTGACATCTCGCATTTGTTCATCCTCTAGAGAAATGGGTGGAAGAGAGAGAGGTGGGACTGAAGAGGAAGAGGAGGCTTCTTGGTTCGTGGGGAAGAAGGTGGAGGAGAGGGAGGATCTACCATTAGGGTTTGATCAACGTGTTTGGTGCTGGATGAAGAGAAGGTAACGCTGAAATGAGCATGGCAAGAATGGTGCAAAATAAGGTCTACATTTTTGTCTTCTTCTTCTTCTTTTGTGGGCAAAGCGGTCTATGCAAACTGATGTGTAACCAACAAGATGCAAGTAGTGATAGGAAAATCACCTGGGTACATAATGGAAAGGATCTATGGGAGTCACTTTTTTGGATGGTCACCATTATCTAATTGTCTGACTATGTGCTAGCATTCATGAGTAACCAATTGATCGGCCCTGTGCAGTAGAAGGGATGATAGAATAAAACCATCATGAGATGTCGTAAAGTCAATGTTGTAGATTTAAAGCTATTACAAGGAAATGCAAAATTGAGCGCTTTGGATTCAATTGAAAACTAATGGCATACTTGTTCGAGTTGGGCCTAGGGAACAATTATTCCATGGCCACTCGAGAGATGGATGGCACTGACACTACACCATCAGTGGGCAAGAATAATCTCTAACCCACTTCGATCGGAGTCGTGCAGAGCTCCTATCCACTAAGCAATACGGTCCAAGAGGCAGTAGAAGCAGGTTCTACAACTATAGCATGGATGAGACTTTCTACAACAAGGTATGCCATAGAAGCTTTCCATTACAAAAGGCAGAATCTACCTAAGTGACATGGGGTAAGGAAGGCATTCATCTCATCACAAACGATCGTTGAGAGAGGTTCAAATGAAGCTAGCACTTCATAGCAGTGAGTACACATAGACAACATAGAAAGTAATACACACTAGCACAAGCAAACACGCAGAAAACAATAGTTGAAACAGAGAGATTTTAAATAAATGGATGACATGTCGTCATGATTGAAGAATGGGAATTGTAATAATGAATGCAACTCGAGGAAGATACACTATAACAATCATGCAAACCATGTAGATAAGGGTGGCGAACAAATGATTGAGTATGTGGGAGGTGACCAAAAAGGTCGAAGCTTTGACCCATTGAACAGATTTTTAATCGGCGCTCTTGCAAGGTCTCCAATCAGAAAGTTACCAGACCAATCTACGCCAACATATAGTACGGACCGAACCACCAAACTTTGAATTTTCTTGCAGCACGATCAGACTTGGAGCTGTAGAACAGGACAAGTTGACCCACTTCAAAAATTGGAGTCCTAAAGAAACAATCATGACTCCCGGCTTGTCTCAGCTGTACTTCTTGCATGAGCATAAAACTTTCAAACCCCTACTCGTTGAGTGCTAGCAAATCATCGATGCAAGTATATAGTGACTCAACTATTAAAAATTTATGCTTGATGTCAACTCTCAGATTGAGTACAACCACTTCCATAGGAGCAATGGCTTCAATTCCATAGGCTAACTTAAAGGGGGTATATCTTATAGTCACCTTGTACGTACTTCGATATGCCCAAAGAATGGCAAGCAAAAGTTGATCCTAGCAATCAAGACATTCAATAATTAACCTTCTGAGAAAAGTAAAGAGTGATTTATTGGTGCTTTTAGCAAGAACATTAGCATGGGGATAATATGAAGTATTGAATTATGTGTAATATTAAAGGAGGTTGTCAAAGCTTCAATTAATTCATTTGGAAAATGAGTGCCTCTATCCAACACTATTTCAAGGGGAAGACCAAACCATGGAAAAAGATCTCGAGTTAAGCACTTGATGACTGTCATAGCAATGGTAGAAACAAATTTCCTAGGCCTCAGTTCAGCATGTAGCATAGCCGATGCACATCAGAATATAACAATTTGTAGAGAGGGCAATTGGGGGAGTAATTGGGCCAATAAAATCCAAGCCCCATTTTTGGAATGGTTCCAGAGGGAAAACAGATTGCAAAGGGAAGTGATGTTGTGGCAAAGGTTGACTAGTACATTGGCAAGGATAACACTACCAAACATACTCATTCACATCTTGTTGCATGGTTGGCCACCACAGACCACTTTATTGCCACCACTTCCTTATGGAAACAATGGGGCAATCCACCTCTAAGACCCACTAGAATGAAGTTACAAATGGAAAATGGACATATAGAGAAGTCTTTAGGATTGCTAGAAGGCATTACTCTCACCCCGTGGTGTAGAGTTTGTGCACACCTTTTTCATCTCTGAATTTGGAAAGAACCATGCCTGTGAGATGATTTTGGGAAGATCATTCATGAGACACTTGCAAATAGTGCAAGATTGGGGAACTAATTCTTTATACTTGTAGCACTTAGGGGTAACTACCAAAGTCAATCTAAAGGATTATTCTCATAGAGATGTACCCCCATTTCAGTGGAATACCATCCATAGAATACTAGAAGAGACAGAGTCAGTGCACTCCATATGATTAGACCCCTCATGGATGCACAAGAACACACATTTATGGATGTGTAAGTTTGGAGCAGAAGAGAAGAGGCTAGAAGCCAGAAACTTACATGCTACGCAACACTCTAGATTAGTACAAGACGTGTCCTATGCACCCATGATATTCCCATACAAAGAATTTGAAGAAAGTTCAATGAATTTGGGTAGCAAAGTGGTCTATGAGTTCTAATCCCAACAAATCAAGCATATGGGTTCCTAAGGCCTGCTTAGTGGCTCAAACTCCCCTTTTTGTACTCTCATCCCCTCCAACGATTTGGTGTTCCACTCAATATCCACCTAAAAAAATAGACAATGTATCTGACTACTTGTAAAATAGTCTCCCAAACATCATGGAAATGGGTGCCTAAAGAGCCCCAAGACCACCCCCATCCACAAACCCCAAATCAAGTGAATCATTCACTAACCTCTTTTTGTAATTCCTTCAAGACACTTGTCTTAACCAATCATCCTTGTATTAATTACCCTCCCAACATATTGTAATAAATGATGACACCAACCATGTATACAAGATTATGCACTATCCTAAGTATGCATATAGGAAGTTTAACAATGTGCATCAAACACAAAGACGTCATCAATATCATTCCACATCACCTGGCTACATTGGACACATATCAATATTAGAAAGGGATTGCAGTCTCACCAAACTGAGATTGACATTTATTTCCATAGTAATTTGTTCCACTTTTGTAGCAGATCCTTGTAATAGACACAAAAGATCACAATGCAAGCAAGAGATCCATCCGCAACGGGTCCTAGTCAACACCTAGTGGACTATCACAATCTCCCACCAGAAGACTACCCCTTGCTAGCACCACACAAGTTATTTGGATTCCAAGGTCCTATGCCAATCAAAGGTCACTTCATGGGAGAACTTATTGTATCCATGCAAAATCTCACTAGCTTCAAGGATTGGTAGGGCCTCTCACCAACACAAAGACTTTTACAGGTGCTTCTATTTGATTACCACTTTTCAACCAGGGTCAAGGAAAGAACTTCCAGGCACTTTTCTTTTGCCCTCTTTAGTATATGATCCCCCTTTCAAGAGGTTTAAACTGATATGTAAGCTCACCAAACTAGCCTTAAAGATACATGGAAGCCATATTCCATCGGAGAAAGAAACTTTAGTTCTAGAATCCATGAAGAGAGGAGATTATGTTAAAATGGCCCCACATTTTATCTATCACACCGGAACTACCTACACTACTACACATATGTATGCAACATTTTGCATTCCCCACACAAGATAGGTTCAAAAAACCCCACAAACACATATGGTTTAGTCTACATCTTGCCAATAACCCATCTATGTCAATTGACTTAGCACATTGGATAATGGAGCAACTATACCTAGCCAATCATAGGTAGGAAAGAAAGTACATTATTCATGGATGCTACACCATTACGAGGATTCTGTATATGTGCCTTGCTTATGAAATCCATAATGAACATGCTCTCCCATTGTGATCTCCCACAACCATCACAGTTATTGAGAGGCACCACGAATTCCCATAGATATCATAAAATTATCTTCAGAAAATTGTTTGATTACAAAACGATTGATGTATTTACGTAGTGATGTGTGTGAACACACTAGGACCACCGGGGCACTTTTTTCCCTCTTTAGGAGGTTTTTCCCTCTGGCTTGTACATATGTCTATAACCCTAATGGGTCACTTACCTTTGTACATTCTCTTGGTAAAAAATTTAGTATTGCATGTTGTGCTCTAGGATTCTTCTTCTTTGTTTTGTTCTTGTGCTTCTACAAACCTCAAACTCCAAAAATTGGTAGTAGAGCAGGTAACCATTTCATCTAGGGCATCTTCAACACCCCTCCGATCATATTCTCAGAATCACACAAAAATTATTGAGCATACTCAAGGCAAATAAGAGTTTAAAACAGCTTCATTGTGGTGTCAAAATCACAATCTCAGCTCACTTCGGCCTCCAACACACGATCATAGCATTTGTGCATGCAATTTTGTCTTCTTGTGCCAAAGATATATACAAGCTTTAGTTCGCCAGTATAAGTGCCTCAAAGTCTGCTATAGGTTTAGTAGAACTGGACAGGGTAGTTCTATTCAACTTTTTGAGATATAATCATTATTTTGCATCTGGGTATTTTAGTCATTGGCCATGGCTGAAAGGAGTGATGTATTCCAAATGTTGGCTGTTGAGGATAAGTTGGATGGTAACAATTACCCATTATGGGCTTATATGATGCGTCATGTATTGGTTGCAAAAGGACTACTGAATATTGTGTGGGGTGTTGAAAAACGTCCTATTACACCTATAAATATAATAACTGAAGGTGATGCAGATGGCATTGAACATGGTGATATTCTTTAGGTTCATGTTCATGCTGCAAATTCTATTGCACCTACTGCAAAGCAACTTTGTTGGGATGGCAAAGATGCTCAGGCACATGCATTGATAGCCTTGTTTATCAAACGTGCCATTATTCCTCACATTCACTCTTGCAAAATAGAAAAGGATGCTTGGGATATACTTACCACTTTATCCCAGGCAAGGAATGAGGCTCCTGTTGCTTACCTCCAAAAAAACTTGGAGAGTGAGCACATGAATGAAGGAGATTCCATGGATAATTTTTTGACAAAGATCAAAGATTTGATTGAGGGGTTGATTTCTACTGATGAAGTCTTGCCTAACAATTCACTTGTGCATACCGTTCTGAATGATCTTCCAAATTCATATGAGAGTTTTTCTTCTACTCTTGGATTGATGATGAAAGGCAATCCAAATGCCTTAACATTTGAGGAGTTAGTCTTTGTTATGTTGCAAGAAGATCATTCTAGCCAAACAGGTCCATTATGCATGTTGTAGAATAAGCTTTCTTGGATAGTTTGAAGCGCAAAGGTAAATGGATCTCATCTATTAGTAAGAAAAAATCTACTAATTCTACACAATCAAACAAAGATGACAGAGGCAAAAAGAAAATAGAAAAGAAAAAATTGTTTTGCAAATATTATAAAGGAAATTATCATGTCATAAAGAGTTGCCCAAAACTGACTACAAAAGAGGCAAAGAAGGAAGAGGTTGGAATGGTTGCTAGAGAGGCCTCAACACCCAAAATAGAGTCCACTAATCTTGTGAAGAATGAAGAATGGGCATTTACAACTTTTTTTAGTTATGACCCATCTTTTCATGAACAATATTTGTATGTAATAGAATGAGATGTCAGGTACTTTGATAGTGGGACAACCAAACATATTATCTCACAGTGTAGTTTCTTCACTTCACTTGAGCATGCCCCTATAGGGAATACTATCACATGCACCAACAACTCCTCTTATCTTGTCATGGGATTTGACACAATCATTCTAACTACTGTTGATGCTAGTTCTTTTACATTCTAGGATGCTTTATTTGTGCCAGGGATCAAGAAAAATATGTTATCAATTTCAACATTAGCCAAGATTGTTGGTAGTTATGTTTGTGAACACTCTAGGACCACCGAGCCACTTTTTTCCCTCTTTAGGATGTTTTTTTCCCCCAACTTGTATATACGCCTATAGCCCTAACGGGTTACTTATCTTTGTACATTCTCTAGTAATACATTCAATATTGTGTGTTATGCTCAAAGATTCTTCTTCTTCCTTATGATGTTCGCGTGCTTTCATAGACATCTAACTCCAACAATTGGTATCAGAGCAGGTCACCGCTTCATCTAGGGTGTTGCCAAAACCTCTCCGGTTGTAGTCTCAGAACCGCACAAATTTTGGTGAGCATACTCAGCATGTTTTCGAGATCAAAACAGCTTTGCTGTCTAGTGCCAAAATCGCAATCTGAGCCCGTTTTGGTCTCTGAATGCACTATCACAATTTGCAAGCTATTTCATCTTTTTGTGCCAAAGGTATATACCAGTTTCGGTTAACAAGTATAAGCATCTCAAAGTCTGCTACAGATCTAGTAGAATTTGTCTGGGAAGTTTTGTTCAACTTTTTGAGATACAATCCATTTTCTGCATCAAGGTATTTTAGTCACCGACCATGGCTAAAAGTAGTGATGTATTCCGTGTTGATATATTTAGGTAGTGATGTGTGTGAACACTCTAGGACCGCCGGGGCACTTTTTCCCTCTTTAGGAGGTTTTTTTCCCCCCGCTTGTATATATGCATATTGCCCTAATGGGCTACTTATCTTTGTACATTCTCTAGTAATACATTCAGTATTGTGTGTTGTGCTCCAAGCTTCTTCTTCTTCTTCCTTGTGTTGTTCGCATGCTTCTGTAGACTTCTAACTCCAACAATTGGTATCAGAGAAGGTCATCGCTTCATCTAGGGCGTCGTCGACACTCCTCCGGTTGCAGTCTCAGAATCGCATGAATTTTGGTGAGCATACTTAGCATGTTTTAGAGATCAAAACAACTTTATTGTGTAGTGCCGAAATCGCGATTTGAGCTCGTTTCGGCCTCCGAACACACTATCACAGTGCTTGTGCATGCTATTTTGTCTTTTTGTGCCAAAGGTATATACCAGTTTTTGTTTTCCAGTATAAGCGTCTCAAGGTCTGCTACAGGTCTAGCAGAATTTGTCTTGGCAGTTCTGTTCAACTTTTTGAGATACAGCCAATTTTTTGCATCAAGGTATTTTAGTCACTAGTCATGGCTGAAAAGCAGTGATGTATTCCGTATGTTGGTGTTGAGGATAAGTTGGATGGTACCAACTATCTGTAGTGGGGTTATATGATGCGACATGTGTTGGTTGCAAAAGGACTGTGGAACATTGTGCAGGGTGTCAAAAAACATCCTATCACACCTGCAATTGTTACAACTGCAGGTACTGAAGCTGATGCAGAAGGTGTCGAAGATGATGATATTCTGCATATTCCTGTTCGTGTTGCGGCGTCTGTTGCACCTACTGTAGAGCATATTTGCTGGGATGGCAGAGATGCCCAGGCACATGCATTGATAGCTTTGTCTGTCAAACGTGCCATTATTCCTCACATTCGCTCTTGCAGAACAGCTAAGGATGCTTGGGATACACTTACCACATTGTACCAAGCTAGGAATGAGGCTCGTGTTGCTTACCTCCAAAAATAGTTGGAGAGTGAGCACATGAATGAAGGTGATTCTATGGACAATTTCCTAACGAAGATCAAAGACTTGAAGGAAAATTTGATTTCTGCTGATGAGGTTATACCAGATAGCTCACTTGTGCAGACTGTTTTGAATGGTCTTCCTGATTCATATAAGGGTTTTGCTTCTACTCTTCGGTTGATGATGAAAAGCAATCCAAATGCCTTATCATTTGAGGAGTTGGTCTCTGTTCTGTTGCAGGAAGATTAGTCCAGGCAGAACAGGTCCATTATGCAAGTTGCAGATCAAGCTTCCCTGGCTAGTTAGAAGGGCAAAGTAAAATGGATCTCTTCAACTAGTAAGCAGAAATCTGCTAATTCTACATATTCTCCAAAACATCCATAGATTAAATGCATTTTGGTTAGCCATAATGTTGTTTTTGTGGAAGACGCAAGTCAGCCATTACTTTGTTTTTGTGGAAGATGCAATTCAGCCATTTCTTTCATGTATTAAGGAGACATCACTTAGCTCCAAAGATGTGTATGACACATTGTTGTCTCTTTTCACAAGTGGAAAGTCTAGTGCTGGTCTAAATGAGGCAATTTGTCAACCTTTACAAGTTTCACATGATGATGCAGGTCATTCCATTTCTAATGTAGATTAACATGATGCACTTATTTGATATAGAGGGGGCAAAGACTATGCCTAAATGGCTGAGATAGACTTTGCAAGATAGCAAATTAGATGCATCTCTGTCATATCATACTCATTAATGAGGCTCTCATAATGCTTCTTTTGGATCAAATTGTTATGATATGGTTGCCTCTAGTCTTTGTGATGAGAATGAACCTATTTCATTTGATGAAGCACAAAATTCGGAAAATTGGATTGTTGCTATGCAATCAAAATATGATGCTATTATGAAAAATGGTACATGGTCTGTATGTGAGTTGCCTCCTGGCAAGAAGACCATTAGCACTAAGTGGGTATACAAGCTGAAGCATATGCCTAATGGAAAAATTGACAAATATAAGGCTAGGCTTTTTGCAAAAGGTTATGCTCAAGAAAGAGGCATTGATTTTTATGAGACCTTTGCTCCTACATGTCGAATGACTATGGTTCATAGCATCTCTAGACTTGCAGCTCTTAAATGGTTGGAATGTACATCAGTTGGACATTAAAACTGCATTTCTGAATGGGTGACTCACATGAAGAATTGTATAATTTTCAGCCGCATGGTTTTGTGTAGAAAGGCCATGAAAACAAAGTGTGTATATTGAAAAATAAATTATATGGTTTGAAACATGCACCACATGCTTGGTATGAAAAGATACATGCCTACTTGATTGCACATGGTTTTGAGAACAGTCCAACTAAGAGCACCTTATATGTTAAGTATAAAAATGATGTGCTTTTGATCTTTTTTGTCTATGTTGATGAAATGTTGCTCACTGGTCCCAATGAGAAGCACATTGTTAATTTTAAGGTTGATCTGTGTGACTCATTTTGTTGGAATTCGAGGTCTATGAAACCACGCAGACAGCACAAGGAAGAAGAAGACGCTTGGCACACAACACACAACACTAAATGTATTACCACTAGAATGTACGACAATGACCCATTAGGGCAATAGGCATATATACAAGCTAGGGGAAAAAATCCTCCTAAGGAGGGAAAGAAGTGCCTCGGTGGTCCTAGTGTGTTCACACACATCACTACCTAAATATATCAACAAATCCCCCCTAGGAGTGATGCGATGCACAAGGAGTTGGCACTTATGTATAAGGAAGTGCCAAAATATGTGGAATCAATCCACAAAAGGAGGTAAGCCCAAAGCTTTGTGAAAAGATTCAAACTTCTCCCTTGATAGAGCTTTCGTGAAAAGTTTTGCAATGTTCTCTTGCATGGGCACATATGCCAAGTTGATCTCTCCAGTAGAGAACCTCTCCCTGACATAATGATAATTCACCTCAATGTGCTCACTGCGAGCATGGAACATAGGGTTCCTCACAACTACCAATGCACTTTGACTATCAGTGAAGATGGTGGTGGTAGAAGTCTGACCAACACCCAAATCAGCCATAAGGCCTCTGAGCCACACACACCCAATAGTCGCTATGAAAGTTGCCCTATACTCAGCCTCACAACTTGAAGTGGCTACAGTAGGCTACTTCTTGCTCAACCAAGATATAAATGAGCTACCAAGTATGAAGAACAATCCACTACTGGACATACGAGTGTCATAGCAACCAGCCTAATCAGAGTCAAAAAAAGCATGTATATCTGGTGGTAGTGATCCCCCCTTGGGATAAAATAATCCTAGAAGCCGAGTACCACTCAAGTAGTGAAAGATACGCTTAACCACCTGCCAATGCTTGACACCTGGGCAATGCATAAATCTTCTCATCTGTGAAATGGAAAACTAAATATCTAGTCAAGTAATGCATAAGCAAATCAAGCACCCAATAGTCTGCTGATAGAGAACAACATCAAACTCATCTCCAGCATCATGAAGACTCAATCGTAAACCTATCTCCATAGGAGTGGCAATAGGTTTACAGTCTTCAAGGCCAAAACACTACAATCATGTGTCAATATATTTTGTTTGACAAAAATCTATTCTACCATCAACTTGCATAAATTGAATGCCCAAATAATGATGCAAATGCCCCAAATCTAACATCTCAAATGACACATGCATATCAGCTTTAAAATCAGCAATATGCTTCTCGTGAGGACTAGTGAGCAGCATGTCATCAACATACACAATAGTGATCAGAAGCACAGCATTAGCACACTTAACATATAAGGTGCTTTCAATTGGATTAATCTCAAAACCATGTGCAATCAGATAGGCATGTATCTTTTCATACCAAGCACGTCATGCTTCCTTCAAACCATACAATGCCTTTTTCAATTTGCACACTTGGTGTTCATGCTCTTTCTGCACAAAGACATGGGGCTGAAAAACATACACTTCTTCATCCAAGTCACCATTTAGAAATGTAGTTTTCATGTCCAACTGATGTACATTCCGACAATGATCAGCTGCAAGTGCACAGATGCTACGAACAGTAGTCATTCGGCATGTAGATGCAAAGGTCTCATCAAAATCAATGCCTCTTTCCTATGCATAACCTTTGCAACAAGCCTAGCCTTATATCTATCTACAGTTCCATCAGGCTTATGCTTTAGCTTGTATACCCACTTAGTTTCAATGGCCTTCTTATCGAGAGGCAACTCACATAAAGGCCAGGTACCATTTTTCATGATAGCATCATATTCTGATAGCATAGTAGCCATCCAATTTTCATAATTTTGTGCTTCATCAAATGAAACAGGCTCATTCTCATCACAGAGACTAGAGGCAACAATAGCATAGCAATATGATGCAAAAGAGGCATTATGAGAGCCTGAACAAGTACAATATGATAGAGATGCATCTAACTTGTTGTCACATAAATCCTGCACCAGCCATTTTGACATAGTTTTTGCCTCCTCAATATCAGCTCTCTTGTCAACAAGTCCATCATGTAAATCTGCATCAAAAATGGAATGATCTACATCATCACATGAAACCTATAAAGGTTGAGAAGTTGCATCATTAGGACCAGCACTAGACTATCCACTTGTAAAAAGAGGCAGTAATGTATCATACATGTCTCTGGAGCTAATAGAAGTCTCCTTCATACATGAAAGTAATGGCTGAATAGAATCTTCCACAAACACACATCACAGATAACCAAAATGTGTTTAGTCTGCGGATGATACAGATGATAGCCTTTGCTTTCACAACTATAACCAACAAAAATACATTTCATTGCTTTATCATCAATTTTTTGCATTGTTCAAGAACTAATGCATATGCCAAACAACCAAAAACACATAGGTGAGCAACAGATGGTTTACGACCATGCCAAGCCTCATATGGAGTGATAGACTGCAATGCTTTGGTCGAACACCTATTAAGTACATATGTTGCACACATAACAGCCTCAAACCAGAAAATATGTGGTAAAGCCTCACTCTTGACCATACACCTCGCCATCTCCATGAGTGACCTGTCCTTCCATTCAACAACTCCATTTTTTTGAGGTGTATATGGCACTCTACACTGATGTTTTATCCTCGATCAGAATAAAGGATGCCCATTTTACATGCTGATAGATTTTCAGCCAAAACCAGAAAATATTTGAAGCACATAAACACTTCGGACTTTGCTTTCAATGGATATACCCATGCATGCTTGGAAAACTCATTGATGAAAGTCACAAAGTAAAGATAGTTCCAAAAAGAGGGTGTATGCATAGGACCATAGACATCACTATAAACAAGCTGCAATTTTTTAGTAGCTCAAATTGAACCATCTTTTGAGAATGAGGAATGCTGCATTTTGCCCAAAATACAGCCTTCACATACATTTTTACCAGGTGCCTCAAGTTTGGGCAAAGGACACCATTTCGTATTTCTACAAGCATAGCAAACTAGCAAAATTCAGATGACCAAAGTGTGCATGCGAAAGCTTTGCATCTAACATAGCCTGAGAATCATGTACTACACATGTTGAATCATTTAGAGATTTTTCATAGTCCATGAGCTTATATAGCCCATGATATAAAATGCCAGAGGCAATATGACATCACCATTTGACTGATCATGAACTGTACATCTGTCATCAACAAATTTCACAACCAAGCCAATCTTGGCTAAAGCTGAAACTGATAACATATTCTTCTTCATCCTTGGCACAAATAAAGCATCTGATAATGTAAAAGAACTACCATCAGTAGTAGTCATAATGATCTTATCAACTCCCATAACAAGATAAGAGTAGTTGTTGGCACATGTGATAGTATTCCCTATAGGGCCAGGCTCAAGTGAAGTGAAGAAACTGCACTGCAAGATAATATGTTTGGTTGCCCCACTATCAAAGTACCAAACATCTGAGTCTACTGCAGACATACACTATCATGAGAAGATGGCTCATAACTGCATATAGTGGTAAATGCCCATTCTTGATTCTTCACAAGATTAGTAGACTCTGTTTTGGGTGTAAAGGCCTTTGCAACAACTATTCCAGCCTCTTTCTTCCTAGCCTCTTTAGCAGCCAGTTTTGGTCAACTCTTTATGACATGATCATTTCCTTTACGATCTTTGCAAAACAATTTCTGCTTTTCTGTTTTCTTCTCATCTTTGTCATCCTTCTTTGATTGTGCAACATTAGCAGATTTTTGCTTACTAGTAGAAGAGCTCCATTTACCTTTGCCCTTCTGACGAGCCAAGAAAGCTTGATCTTCAACACGCATAATGGACCTGTTCTGCCTAGACTGATCTTCCTACAATAGAATAGAGACTAACTCCTCAAATGTTAAGGCATTTGGATTGCCTTTCATCATCAAACAAAGAGTAGAAGCAAAACTCAAATATGAATTAGGAAGACCATTCAAAACTGTCTGCACAATTGAACTGTCAGGTAAGACTTCATTAGCAAAAATCAATTGTTCCTTCAAAACTTTTATCTTTATCAGAAAACTCTCCATGGAATCACCTTCATTCATGTGCTCACTCTCCAACTACTTTTGGAGGTAAGCAACACAAGCCTCATTCCTTGCCTGGTATAAAGTGGTAAGTGTATCCCAAGCATCCTTAGTTGTTCTCCTAGAGTGAATGTGAGGAATAATAGCATGTTTGATAGAAAAGGCTATCAATGCATGTGTCTGAGCATCTCTGCCATCCCAATGAATTTGCTCTGCAGTAGGTGAAGCAGGAACCATAGCACGAACACGAACATGAATAATATCGTCATCTTCAATGCCATCTACATCACCTTCAGCAATTGTGTTTTTAGGTGTAATAGGATGTTTTTCAACACCTTGCACAATATTCCACAGTCCTTTTGCAACCAATACATGATGCATCATATAAACCCACAACAGGTAATTGGTGTTGGAACATCAAGCTTACACTATGCTTGAGGTGGATTTGATCTACATCAAAGGCTATCGCGTCAAAAGAATATCTGTTGGAGAGTTCTTTTTCATATGCTCATTTATTGTATTTTTTGAGAATATTTTGATGGCTCATTTACCGTTGTAAAAGCCTTGAGTTGTACACATGTAAAGGTACAAATATAGGGCCAAAATCCCACGAAATTTTGGTGGTTGAAGTTGCATTCAATCAAGAAAATCAAGTCACCTAAAAGTAGATCAATCAAGATCTTCACTTTTCCTAGATTGTAGGGAAGTGAATTGATTCCCTCCAAAAACCATTCCCACCTTCATTTGAATTCAAATTCAAGTTTTAAAAGTCGTGGAACACTCCTAGAGGCTATATAAGGAGTTGAAATCACTTGTACATTACATGGAAGCAATATACATACACTTGTGACCATCATTGTCTTGCTCCTTCAATTTTCTGCATCATCTTCTTCGCCAACAGTAATCTTGCAGAGGCTGCTGCTCTCTCCTCAGAGCTCCAAATTGAGTGCAAGAGGACTCATTGGAAAGGTATCAGTGTCTAGTTTATGCCTGTAAATTTTCAAAGCATTTGGTTCAGGAGATTTGGAGAAATCTCAGTTTTGCTGCCTCGGGGTCAATCTCTATGTATTCCTGAAAAATAGGAGGTACCACCGGTGAATGTCGCATTCATTCCTATAGCATATTTTGCTTATTCCTTATACTTTTGTGCATTCCATACACTCAACCCTATGTGTATCACTCCCATAAAAGGATTTTTTCTAATTGTAATCACGCTGGTCGCTATGGGCATTTGAAGTTCATTGTCTCTTCCAAAGATAGTAAGTTTTTTGAGCTAATCGACCCGCGAACCTATCTGTTTTGTATCGACTCATTCTCCTTGATGCTCCAAGGTACATAGTGTGTTTCTTTGCACTTATAGCATGCCTATAAGGTCTATTTGAGTCTCCAAAAGCTCAAGGGCTGGTCTTGTGCCGGTTGGCTTGACCAAACTTCATCACTTCGAAACGCACTTTTCTACCTTCGACAAGCTTCTCCAAGTTCTTTCAGTGGTATCAGAGCTAGTTCAAGATGGGTGACGGATTTCCCTCAATGATCGAGAATCTTGATCGACACAACTACGCGGCTTGGCAAATCAGAATGGAGGCCTACTTGCAAGGTAGAAATCTTTATGGAATTGTAGCAGGTGATGAAGCTATGCCTATTCCAAGATCCAAAGGAGGACCTACACAAGAGGAGACAGATAAGCTCACACTTTGGTGCGCAAGGGATGCTCAAGCAAGGTCGTACATACTAAACTCTATCTCTGACTTTCTATTACCACATATTAGAGGATGCAAGACATCTCAAGAGACTTGGGATGCCCTGGAGACTTTCTTTTCTGCTAGTACCAAAGCAAGAAAGAATCATCTTTGGAACGAGTTCAACCAAATGAAGAAGACACCTAAACAAACCATCACAGAGTTTGTTACCAAGGTCAAAGAGGTTGCGGATCAGTTAGCATCCATTGGAGAGCTGATTGAAGAAGAGGTCATCATGAGGCAAATTCTCAACGGCATTCGAAGTGATAAGCAATGGCAATCCTTCACGACGGCCTATGATCTCATCATGGATGTGCAGACTCCAGACTTCAACATCTTTCTTGGACAACTCTTCAATCAAGAAGCCAACAATAGCATAAAGGAAGGTAACTCTTATCATGGTAATTCAACGAGTGCTCTATATGCAGATAAGAAGGATAAGAAGCAGAAAGGCAAGAAGAAGGAAGAAGATGAAGAAGAGACTTCCCAAGCCAACTTCGCAAGCAAGAGCAAGTGGAAAGGGAAGAAGAAAGGACCAAAGCAAGACAAAGCCAAAGGTCAGAATGTTCAACCTTGTGCCATATGCGATAAGACCAACCACACCACTCAGAATTGCTGGTTCAATGGGAAGACCCAGAAAGGAAGTGGAAGAGGTGGATATGGCGGCAATAGAGGCACAGGTGGACACAACTTCAACAACAACAATAGAAGCTATAATAGAAGGGACTACAACAATTATTCAGAAGATCAACCACATGAAGACTCATTACTTCTTATGAACCTAAGCCACAAAGAAGGTAAAGAAGATGATCATTTGTTCTACATAGATTCAGGATGCTCGAATCATGTTGCAGGCAACATTGCTCTTCTATCTGACTTGGAAAGTCCAAAGCATAGACATGAAGTGCAAACAGGGGATGACACGAAGCACAATGTGGAGAAGATTGGTAATGTCAAAGCTTCCAATGGCAGGACAAACATTCTGAGTAAGGTTCTCTATGTACCCACTATCACTAAAAACCTAATCAGTGTAGGCCAAATAGTTGAAAAAGGCTTGCAAGTTAGGTTCACCCAACATGGAGCTTTTGTGGAAGATCCATGTCAAGGCTTCAAGAAGATAGCCCGAGGTGAGAAGCATGGTAGGCTCTTTACTTTTGAAGTAGGAGATACCAGGAACATAGCTCTATTCAACTTTGGGTCTCAAACCCTAAGTGAGCTTGAAGTGTGGCATAAGAGACTTGCTCATGTGAATGAAAGAACCTTGAAGGATATATGCAGGGATCAAAGTGTTCTAGGACTGCCGAACATATCAAAGCAACACATGATCAACAGGTGTGATGCATGTCAGATTGGGAAGGCACAAAGACAACCATTCAACCACAAAGGCTACATCCACAACAACTTATTGGACTTAGTACATACAGATGTATGGGGACCAAGTCAAGAACCTTCATTGGCAGGATCAAGGTACTATGTCTCATTTATTGACGACCATAGTAGGTGGACTGTTCTATACTTTATCAAGAGTAAGAATGAAGTGTTTGATTGCTTCAAGAAGTATCTTGCGCATGTGGAGAATCATACAGGTAGATCACTAAAGAAGCTCAGATCTGATGGAGGGGGAGAATACTTCTCCAAAGACTTTGATGAGTTCTTGCAGGATAAAGGTATCAAAAGGGAAGTGACTACCAGGTACTCTCCTCAACTAAATGGAATTGAAGAGAGGAGAAACAAGACATTGGTTGGATCAGCCCGAACAATGCTTGAAGAGAAGAAGTTGCCACATTATCTATGGGCAGAAGCTATTTCAACTGCAGTGTACCTTGTCAATCGACTACCATCCAAATCACTTCAAGGTATGACTCCTTATGAAGCATGGCATGGAAGAAAACCTAGTCTTGGACATTGCAAGGTTTTTGGTTGTTTAGCTTATGTTCATGTACCATCACAAATAAGAGGTAAGCTAGATGAAAGGGCAACAAAGGCAGTGTTTATTGGATATGATTCAACTCAGATGGGTTACAGGTTCTTCAATCCTTCAACCAAGCAATTCACTACAAGTAGAGATGTTGTGTTTGAAGAACACAGGTCTTGGTATGATGAAGACAAACAAAAGGTAACACTACCATATCATCTTGATTATGGCTCTCATCAATTAGGAAGCAAGCATGATACACAGGTCTAGGATCCAAGAAGTGATACAGACGATGACCAAGATGAAAGAGAAAGGGATTACAAGCTATGGAAGTCAAGAGGCAAAGCAAAGATGCAAGAGGTTGGAGAATGCTCCAAACAAGCACCTAGAAGATCTGCAAGAGAGAAGAAACAACCAGAAAGGTATGGATATGATTCCACATTTGTTACAAAGCATTCAATCTACTTGGCAAAAGACTCTATTTCAGAGGAACCCTCAACCTATGAAGAGGCAAAGGGAAACCCTAATTGGGAAAAGGCCATGAACGAAGAGATAGATGCATTGAAGGAAATGGACACTTGGGATTTGGTTCCAATGTCACCGAATCAAAAGGTAATTGGTTGCCGATGGGTATATAAAGTTAAAAGAAATTCAGATGGACCAGTTTGCAGGTACAAGGCAAGATTAGTTGCCAAAGGATGCTCACAAACTCATGGTATAGACTATGAGGAAACATTCTCACCAGTTGCAAAGATGACTACAATCAGGACATTGATAAGTGTAGCTGCTGCAAGGAATTGGAGACTCCTCCAACTTGATGTGAAAAATGCATTCCTAAATGGTTGGATAAGTGAAGAGGTATACATGTCACAACCAGCAGGTTTTGAAAACCCTAATCATCCATCTTATGTTTGCAGACTTAAGAAAGCATTGTATGGATTGAAACAAGCTCCAAGAGCTTGGAATTACAGGTTGGTTACATATCTTCAAGACCAAGGGTTCAAAGCTAGCAGCTCCGATCCTTCTCTATTCATCAAAAGGGATCACAATGAGGTTATCTATCTATGTGTATATGTAGATGATATTATTGTGACAGGTGATGATCTAAATGGCATTCAAAGGATCAAGAGACACATGCAAGAGGAGTTCAAAATCAGTGACCTAGGTGAGCTCACATATTTCCTAGGTATGCAGGTGATATACACAGATGAAGGAATGTATTTGACTCAAAGAAGATACATTCAGGATCTTCTTCTCAAGTTCAAAATGGAGAACACTAAACCTGCAGGTACACCTTTGGAGATGAATCATAAACTTAGTGTTTATGAAGGTGAGGAAATTGAAGACATAAAAGAGTATCAAAGCTTGGTAGGTAGCTTGATATATGCTACTCACACAAGGGCAGACATCTCATATAGTGTGGGAGTGCTTAGTCAGTTCATGCACTCACCGAGAAGACCACACATGGATGCGGCTAAGAGAGTACTTAAGTATCTCAAAGGTACAATCAACGAAGGTATATTCTATCCTTACTCTTCCGATTTGGATATCAAAATCTACTCAGATGCAGATTGGGCAGGAGCTAAGGATGATAGAAAAAGTACATCTGGTTACTTAGCATTTGCAGGTTCGAAGCTAGTGTCATGAAGTTCCAAGAAGCAACCAACAGTTGCTTTATCCTCAACTGAAGCAGAGTACAGAGGCTTGACCATAGCAACTCAAGAGGCAATATGGTTAAAAGCATTGTATACAGATTTGGGACTTGTGAGTTCCAAACCTCACATATTTGGAGATAATGTAAGTTCCATGCATCTAGCAGCAAATCCTATTTTTCATGCGAGAACCAAGCACATAGAAGTCCATTACCACTTCATCAGGGAGAAGCTCATGGCAAAGGAGATCGACATTTCTTTTGTTCCAACTGAAAAACAAGTAGCAGATATGATGACGAAGGCACTTGATGGAATAAAGCTTTGTAGATTCAAAGCTATGGCAGGTATTCAACCTATCAGAGAATGAAGACTCAAGCATACTTTAGCTTGAGGGGGAGCTGTTGGAACATCAAGCTTACACTATCCTTGAGGTGGATTTGCTCTACATCAAAGGCTATCGCGTCGAAAGAATATCCGTTGGAGAGTTCTTTTTCATATGCTCATTTATTGTATTTTTTGAGAATATTTTGATGGCTCATTTACCGTTGTAAAAGCCTTGAGTTGTACACATGTAAAGGTACAAATATAGGGCCAAAATCCCACAAAATTTTGGTGGTTGAAGTTGCATTCAATCAAGCAAATCAAGTCACCTAAAAGTAGATCAATCAAGATCTTCACTTTTCCTAGATTGTAGGGAAGTGAATTGATTCCCTCCAACAACCATTCCCACCTTCATTTGAATTCAAATTCAAGTTGTAAAAGTCGTGGAACACTCCTAGAGGCTATATAAGGAGTTGAAATCACTTGTACATTACATGGAAGCAATATACATACACTTGTGACCATCATTGTCTTGCTCCTTCAATTTTCTGCATCATCTTCTTCGCCAACAGTAATCTTGCAGAGGCTGCTGCTCTCTCCTCAGAGCTCCAAATTGAGTGCAAGAGGACTCATTGGAAAGGTATCAGTGTCTAGTTTATGCTTGTAAATTTTCAAAGCATTTGGTTCAGGAGATTTGGAGAAATCTCAGTTTTTCTGCCTCGGGGTCAATCTCTGCGTATTCCTGAAAAATAGGAGGTACCACCGGTGAATGTCGCATTCATTCCTATAGCATATTTTGCTTATTCCTTATAATTTTGTGCATTCCATACACTCAACCCTATGTGTATCACTCCCATAAAAGGATTTTTTCTAATTGTAATCACGCTGGTCGCTATGGGCATTTGAAGTTCATTGTCTCTTCCAAAGATAGTAAGTTTTTTGAGCTAGTCGACCCGCGAACCTATCTGTTTTGTATCGACTCATTCTCCTTGATGCTCCAAGGTACATAGTGTGTTTCTTTGCACTTATAGCATGCCTATAAGGTCTATTTGAGTCTCCAAAAGCTCAAGGGCTGGTCTTGTGTCGGTTGGCTTGACCAAACTTCATCACTTCGAAACGCACTTTTCTACCTTCCACAAGCTTCTCCAAGTTCTTTCAATTGGTACCGTCCAACTTATCCTCAACGGCCAACATACGGAATACATCACTACTTTTAGCCAAGGCCACTGAGTAAAATACCCTGATGTAGAAAAATCATTCTATATCAAAAAGTTGAACAAAACTACCTTGTCAATTTTTGCTAAACCTACAGCACACTTCGAGGTGCTTATACTGGCAAACCAAAACCCTGTATATATCTTTGGCATCAAAAGACAAAATTACATGCACGAGCACTGTGATAGTGCATTTGGAGGCCAAAAGGAGCTTAGATCATGTTTTTGGAACCATAGAGTGAAGCATTTAATATCCTAATCACCGTGAGTATGCTCACCAAATGTCGTGTGATTCTAAGACCGTGACCGAAGGGGTGTCGACGATACCCTAGATGAAGCAGCGGCCTGCTTTGATACCAATTGTTGGAGTTCGAGGTCTACAAAAGCACGTGAAGAGCACAAGGAAGAAGAAGAATCTTGGAGCACAACACACAACATAGAATGTATTATCACTAGAATGTACAAAGATACGTAACTAGTTAGGGCAATAGGTGTATATACAAGCCTGTTGGTGCATTTTACCCAAGCCTACATGCTTGATATGCTTGATATTATGATCATTTGTAAGTCACATGTGTAGTCATGTGAACACCTCTTGTAAAAGAGTACATTTTATCTCTTGTAAATGGAAAAAGAAAAAAGGAAAAGGATGGCTTACCTCATCCATGATGTAAAAGCAAATTCGTGGCTCTAACTACCTAAAACCATGAATTTTTTAGCTGAGCGAATCTCTCCTAACTTTGGGGATCACTTTTAGGTGGAGCCATTCGAATTCGAATTCAAAACTCCCTCCAAGAATAGCTATAAAAAGAGCAAGAAGGAAGAGGCGATTAGCAAGCCTTGTACGTGACCACTTCATGTCATTTTGTAGAGATTGAAGAGCTTACTCCATAGCTCTATCATTCTACTCCCATGTTGCAAAGATTCATTGCCAATGTAGTTGTAATTGTATGTGAATCGATACTTTAATCATTATCTACTTCTCTATTTTGTTCTCTGTTATACTCACTCAGAGCAATAACTTCAAAAGGTCATATCTCATCTTATTTCTGCATATAAATTTTCAAGGTCATTTGATGTACAGTTTTGGAGATATCTGCATTTTACGGCTCACTGGTCTATCTTTGCAGAGCCCCGAGAATGGTGGGCATGTTCCAGAAATTGATGAATCTTGTTCTCAGTGCTCAGTCCATCATTTGAAGTGTTTTAACTTGGATAGGGACACTTGCTAAGTCTAATTGCTATGCCCAAAAGGAATTTATCTAATTCGTACCAGTTTGAGAGCACTGTTCAGTTTTTCTAGCAGGTGTATGTCCAAAAATAGCAAGTTTTTGGGAGCTAGTCATCTTGCAACTTGTCTGTCTTGACTTAAACTTTTGGGATACATGTTCCAAAGTACTTGGCTGATATTTTGGTGGATTTAGGAAGCTGAAAGGGTCTACTAATCAACTCTGAAGTCTTAGTTGGCTGGTGTGAAGCTAGTTGTAGCAGCACCTACTCATCTTTGAATTGCATCCACCATCTCTCTTCACAGTGGTATCAGAGCATAGTCAAGCAACATGGGAGATGGATTTCCATCAAGAATTGACAAATTGGATCGAAACAACTACCCGGCTGGTCTCTAAGGATGGAGGCTTACCTTCAAGGGAGGAATCTATATGGATTTATATACGGAGATGAAGCAATGCCAACCATGAGGAACAAAGGGAAACCATCACATGAAGAAGTGGAAGGACTTTCAAATTGGTGTTCGAAGGATGCACTTGCAAGGTCCTATATTTCAAACTCAATCTCCGATTTTCTTTTACCTCATGTCAAGGGATGCAAGACATCAAGAGAGACCTGGAATGCACTTGCTTCTTTCTTCTCTTCCAACACTCGAGCAAGGAAGAACCAATTGTGGATGGAGTTCACAACAATGAAGAAAAGTGTGAAGCAAAATGTGACTGATTATGTCACAAAGATGAAGGAGATTTCCAACAAACTTGGAAGCATTGGAGAGGTAATTGAAGAGGAGCAAATCATTAGACAAATCATAAATGGAATCAAAGCAGACGACAAGTGGGAGTCATTCACAACAGCCATGGATTTATACATGGACATGCATGTACCCGACCTCAAGACACTCATGGGCCAACTCTTCACTCATGAAGCAAAGATTAGCAAAGGTGGTGAGTCCTCAAGAGGTAATCAAACTTCTATCTTATATTCTGATAAAGCTAAGGTCAAGGACAAGTCAAAGAGTAGGAAGAATGAAGATGAAGGTAGCTCTTTCCAAGCAAACTTTGCAGGTAGAGGAAGAGCTTGTTGGAAGTGAGGTAGGCCCTTAGGCTCATGTCACAGGTCCATGGTTCCATAGTTCTAGTCATGTACAACATTAATTCAAGCAATCTTCCATATTGACAAAACATGAACATATCACAACTTAATCATACAGATGATGAGATAAAGATAGAGAAAGAATAGACGACATGTCTAAGGTGTTACGTAAGCCATCGCTTACTCATAGTATCATATATACCAATGTTCAATGTACAATGTGGGAGCAAAACTCTCAACCACTCTATGTGATGAGAAATAGATGAATGAGTGATTGTACAATGTAACAAACATATTTAGATGTATGGGCAGTAATCTGAATATATATGAGATGTGTGACCTTATAGGTTATAGAAGAGTGAATATGAGTTATTGAAAGAGGAAGGATCAGTGTGAAACTGATAATCAACAAACCCTCATCTAAACTTAGGCTATGGAAGACCCTAAGTCAGATACGTGTGTGAAAAGATCACATACTTATAAAATAGCATAGAATGCTAACAAGTTTGCTGCAGAAAATCCTCAAACTCATGTGAATACACCTTCTCAAACACCTCATCAAAATATGCATAAAGCATATATGTATTGTTTCTCCTGTACATATGCCGAATAGGACTCCTCCTGATATGAACGTCACTGCCTCCATAAAATTCAAGTCTTGTGTGCATAAAGAGAATATGTACCTGAATACTTAACATAAAATGTAAATCTTATGTTAAACACCATCCAATGTCTTTGAAGTAGCCCAATATCTTCTTGTAGAAGACAATCTTCAACCTGACATCTTCTTTGTATAAGGCGATCTTCAAATACACCATGTAGATGGCCCCATCCAATGTTTTTGAAGTAGCCCAACATCTTCTTGTAGAAGACAATCTTCAAATACATCATGTAGATGGTCGATCCTCACCATCAAGCTACTAATGACCAAGTCTTCTTGCCATGTACAAGAGATAATCTCCTCTCCATGAGCTAGAGTGTGAGCACACCCTTCATCTTCTCCAAGAAGAATCATTAAGAAGAACTCCATAGCTGCTCCTCAACATGCTTCAAGTTAGCACCATGGCTGCCCCATGTGCTAGACGAAACACCACCTCTACTGAGGTCCAAGCTCTAGAAAGCTTGTGTTGAAATTGGTGAAGGATGAATAGAAGAGACCCAAGGTGCTTCTTATATAGTATTTGTTGATCTTGAAAAGCTCCCCTTCAAAAGCATACGTTCGCATAAAGCAAAACGAAAAAAAATATGATCTTGATCGCTAAAAGACAAAACGCCATTATACGCGTAGTCGTACGTCCGCTACCATCTTTGGATTAAGCAAAAGCATATCTCAAAATAGCGAACGTGCTGTGTGCTACTCATGGGACTTGAACCCTCTTGGGCACTTTGGAAGGCCGTTGATCTAGCCACGCACCCAACTCGATTTCTTTGAACAAGTATATAAACGACGATCTACAGATGTTGTAGCACTGTCGGGTTTCAATAGGGGTGGAAAGTGCTATAAGCATAACTACTCATGTATATACTTGTGAGCAATCCTGAGCAATAGGATATTGTTTTCCAACAGAGCTAGAGGAAGAGGTAGAAGTGGAAAGCAAGGCACGGGGAGATTCCAATCATCTCAACATTGTAACGTATGTGGCTTATCTAACCATACTACTGAAGAATGTTTTAGGAATCCAAGGAACTCAAGAGGAAGAGGATTCAATAGAGGTGGCTATGGATCAAATAGAGGCAGATACAATGGAGGCTACAACAACAACAACTCCTACAACAACAATTACAACAGCAACAACTATCAAAGTGGCCATAGAGGAAGAAGAGATTACAATAACTATGCAAAGGACCAGAGTCAAGAAGTTTCATTATTGATTATGAATCTATCAGTGAAGAAGGGTAAGGATGATGATCACATATTTTACATTGATTCGGGATGCTCAAACCATGTAGCAAGAAATGTGGCTTTACTTTCTGATTCGGAAGATCCTCATAACAAGCATGAAGTGCAGACAGGAGATGACACAAAGCACTCAGTGGAGAAGATAGGTAATGTGACGACATCAGATGGGAATATGAACCTCTTAAGCAAAGTCTTGTATGTCCCTACAATTACCAAAAATTTAATAAGTGTTGGACAGATTGTTGAAAAAGGATTGCAGGTTAGATTCAATCGATTTGGAGCATATGTTGAAGACCCAAGGCAAGGCTTTAGAAGGATTGCCAAAGGAGAAAAGACAGGAAGGCTTTTCACTTTTGAAGTGGAAGATATAAAGAACATAGCTTTGTTTAGCTATGGATCTCAAACTCTAACAGAGTTGGAGATATGGCACAAAAGCCTTGCTCACATTGGTGAGAGGACACTCAAACAAATTTGCAGGGACCAAAGTGTACTTGGTTTGCCTAATATCACAAAGCAACACATGATTTATAAGTGTGAAGCTTGTCAACTCGGAAAGGCTCATAGACAACCTTTCAATAAGAAAGGATATATGTATCAAAATCCTTTGGATCTAGTGCACACGGATGTGTGGGGTCCAAGTAAGGAGCCATCTATATCAGGCTCAAGATATTATGTGTCTTTCATAGATGATTGTAGTAGGTGGACCATTCTGTTTTTCATGAAGTACAAGGATGAAGTGTTTAATGGCTTTAAGAAGTATATTGCTCTTGTTGAAAACCAAACATGTAGGACTTTGAAAAGGCTCAGATCAGATGGTGGAGGAGAATACGTCTCTTCTGAATTTGATGCCTTCTTGCATGAAAGAGGCATTAAAAGGGAAGTCACTACAAGGTACCGAACTCAATGGTGTAGCAGAGAGGAGGAATAGAGCTATTGTTGAAGCTGCAAGGTCCATGCTCAACGAAAAGGGATTGCCAAAATGCCTATGGGCAGAGGCTGTGTCGACAGCCACATATCTCATAAATAGACTTCCATCTAAGTCACTAGATGGAACAACTCCATATGAAGTGTGGAATGGAAGAAGACCTAGTCTAGAGCATTATAAAATCTTTGGATGCTTAGCCTATGCTCACATTCCTTCTCAAGTAAGAGGGAAATTGGATCCCAAGGCAGAGAAGTGTGTATTTATTGGTTATGACCAAAACCAAAAAGGATATAGATTGTACAATCCAACCAATAAAGGATTTTCTGTGAGTAGAGATGTAATCTTTGATGAAAACAAATCATGGTTTGATGATGATAGGAAAGTGAAGCTGCCATATGACTTGGATGAAGATTTTCCATCACTTGAACCAAAGGAGCCAAAGCAGATTGAAGAAAGGGATTCAGAGATTGACCTAGAAGACTTGGAAAGACTAAAGTTATGGAAGAACAAAGGTAAAGAAAAGATGCAGGATGCTACATATGGACCCGAGAGCTCACATCAACCAATTAGAAGGTCTTCAAGGGAGAAGAAGAAACCAGAGAGGTTTGATTATGATACTTCTTTGGACCAAGCACTCAATCTAAATTGCAAAAGATTGAACCAATGAAGAACCTACCACATTCAAAGAAGCACAAAGCAAGAAAGCTTGGAGAGATGCAATGGATGAAGAAATGGAAGACCTGAAGGAAAACGACACTTGGGAGCTTGTACCTAACAAGCCATCTATGAAGGTAATTGGATCTCGATGGATATACAAAATCAAGAGGAATCCAGATGGAAGTATAAATAGACACAAAGCAAGGTTAGTTGCTAAAGGGTTTGCTCAAACTCATGGTATTGATTATGAGTAGGCTTTCTCTCCTGTTGCAAAAATGCCTACAATTAGGGTTCTCATTAATCTTGCTGCATCTAGAAATTGGAATCTCTATCAACTTGATGTAAAGAATGCTTTCTTGAATGGATGGATTTCTGAGGAAGTGTATATGGCACAACCTCCTGGATATGAGGATGCACATCATCCTAAGTATGTATGCAAACTAAAGAAAGCTTTGTATGGATTGAAGCAAGCTCCAAGAGCTTGGAATTTTAGATTGGTGACTTATTTGCAGGACCAAGGATTCAAAGCTAGCAAGGCTGATACCTCTTTGTTCATAAAGAGGAATGGATCTGAAGTGATCTATTTATGTGTGTATGTTGATGATATTATTATCACAGGCAATGATCTTGAAGGAATCAAACAGGTAAAGAGTCAAATGAAGGAGGAGTTCAAAATAAGTGACCTCGGATTCTTGGATTGGAGTTAATCTACACAGATTCAGGTATATACATCACACAAAGGAAGTATGTGCATGACATGCTCGTCAAGTTCAAGATGGAAAATAACAAGTGTGCAGGTACACCTATATGGAGCAAAATCATAAGCTTACTGCTTATGAAGGAGAGCCAATTGAAGACATCACAAGCTATCAAAGCTTGGTTGGAAGTTTGAATTATGCAACTCTCACAAGGGTGGATATATGCTATAGTGTTAGCATATTGAGTCAGTTTATGCATAAGCCGAGAAGACCACATATGGAAGCGGCCAAGAGAGTCCTCAAGTACCTAAAGGGGACCATGAATGAAGGTTTATTTTATTCATATACTTCAGATATTGAGCTAAAGGTCTATTCAGATGCAAATTGGGCCGGATCTAGAGATGATAGAAGAAGCACATCCGGGTATATATCATTTGCAGGTTCAAAAATCATTTCTTGGTCATCAAAGAAGCAACCAATCATGGCATTATCTTCTACTGTAGCCGAATATAGAGGTTTGGCTAATGCAACTCAAGAAATCATGTGGTTAAAGTCTTTGTACACAGATCTTGGACTTCATTCTTCAACACCTCACATTTTTTGTGACAACACAAGCTCACTACATCTTGCAGCTAATCCGGCATACCATGCTAGAACCAAGCATATTGAAGTCCACTACCATTATGTAAGGGAGAAGCTAATGAGCAAGGATATTCAACTATCCTATGTCTCTACAGATATGCAATGTGCAGACATGTTGACCAAAGCTCTTGATGGTACAAAGTTAAGTAGATTCAAGTTGATGATTGGCTTGCAGGAAATCAAGGACAACTGAAGACTTATTTGGAGGCCAAGCATGTTAGGCTTGAGGGGGAAATGTTGGTCCATTTTACCCAAGCCTACATGCTTGATATGCTTGATATTATGATCATTTGTAAGTCACATGTATAGTCATGTGAACACCTCTTGTAAAAGAGTACATTTTATCTCTTGTAAATGGAAAAAGAAAAAAGGAAAAGGATGGCTTACCTCATCCATGATGTAAAAGCAAATTTGTGGCTCTAACTACCTAAAACCACGAATTTTTTAGCTGAGGGAATCTCTCCTAACTTTGGGGATCACTTTTAGGTGGAGTCATTCGAATTCGAATTCAAAACTCCCTCCAAGAATAGCTATAAAAAGAGCAAGAAGGAAGAGGCGATTAGCAAGCCTTGTATGTGACCACTTCATGTCATTTTGTAGAGATTGAAGAGCTTACTCCATAGATCTATCATTCTACTCCCATTGTGCAAAGATTCATTGCCAATGTGGTTGTAATCATATGTGAATCTATACATTTGTCATTATCTACTTCTCTGTTTTGTTCTCTGCTATACTCACTCAGAGCAGTAACTTCAGAAGGTCATATCTCAAGTTCTACTCAGTCTTTTTCAGTGTTTTAATATGCGTTGGATAGCTCTTACTGTCTTCTTTCTGCATATATATTTTCAAGGTCATTTGATGTACAGTTTTGGATATATCTGCATTTTACTACTCACTGGTCTATCTCTATAGAGCCCCGAGAATGGTGGGCATAATCCAAAAATTGATGAATCTTGTTCTCAGTGCTCAGTCCATCATTTGAAGTGTTTTAACTTGGATAGTGAATCTTGCTAAGTCTATTTGCTATTCCCAAAAGGAATGTATCTAATTCTTACTAGGTTGAGAGCACTATTCAGTTTTTCCAGCAGGTGTATGTCCAAAAATAGCAAGTTTTTGGGAGCTAGTCATCTTGCAACTTGTCTGTCTTGACTTAAAATTTTGGGATACATGTTCCAAAGTACTTGGCTGATATTTTGGTGGATTTAGGAAGCTCAAAGGGTCTACTAATCAACTATGAAGTCTTAGTTGGCTGTTGTGAAGCTGGTTGTAGCAACACCTACTCATCTTTGGATTGCATCCACCATCTCTCTTCACAAAGCCAAGGGAAAAAAAACCTCCTAGAGAGGGAAAAAAGTACCTTGGCAGTCCTAGTGTGTTCACACACATCACTACCTACACATATCAACACATTTGAGATGCCAGATTTGGGGCATTTGCATCATTTTTTGGGCATTCAATTCATGCAAGTTGATGGCGGACTAGCTTTAATAGAGAGTCATAACAAACAAGAACTATGCCATAAAAACAGAACTCGCTCATCAAAAATCAAGCAAATTACATCTTATGTTTGAAAACCCTTTACACAAGTATACATACATTTCAAAGATCAAGTGAAAACACGCAATTTTTTGACATTTTTTCTCATTTTTTTGAAACTTTAGGAGGTAAAAATGTGCCTAAAATTTGGATCTATTTAACATTGATATCTCTAGAATCTATATGAGAAATATAAAAGTGATAAAAAAGCTTATATAAAAAATAAAGATTAAACATGTTTGTATAGAGGATCTTCAACAGTGATTCAATAATGCAATAGAACATGGTTTCTTTATGCAAAGTGCTTTTGAGAAGTTGTAAAAGCACCAAAAATGTCATAGATATTCAAATTAATTCACAACTTTCTTGATCTATGTCTACACCCCCATCATCTGATGCATCTGATTCAATCTGAGATTGTTGGGAGCTCTCTTCTTCTTCTATATCAACAAGAGCTCTATCCTCATCCAAGTACATACCAAATTCTGTAGGATCATGCATAGATCTTCTTGTTTGTGTATGATTAGATGTCCCACAAACATCTGAAAGCTTTTACTTTATCATATTGATCGTTGCTTTCATCAAGTGCCCTGTTTTTGTCAAGGCAAAATCATAAACAAGAATATCTACATCATCCATTTTAACAGTGGATGTACTTCAAATATTCTTTTTCTTTTTTGAGCATGTTTGTTTGGTGACACATATCATTTCTAAGCTGTATTTACTAATCAATGCATTACTACTTTTCTTATAATACCAATGGACTATCAGAGCCTCTATTCTTCTTTTATCAATATCGTTAATGACCTCTAACACTTCTAATACCCAAAATGGTCTAGTAGCCTCATCACCATTAGCAAGGACTTCCATCATTTATTTCTTTCAAATTTCCTTGCCATCGTGATTTGGCCTGTTTTGTCATCCTTGGGGCTACATAAATTTTCCTTTCTGGTGGATGCATAAAGCTTTGAAGTGTATCTCCATTAAATGCTTATTCCACATTCATTGATCCCATGTGAATGGAATATCAATCAGCCAATGCCCTGCAATGGTATTCTTTATAATCTCTTCTTGATGGTTAAAAAACTCATCCCACCAAGATACATTTGGATCTCCATCATATTTTGTTTTGCACACCCAATCTATCTCTTCTTCTCCATAAGAACATGCACCCACCTTTTACTTTGCTCAACCACATTTCCACATCTTTCCATATTGCTTTTATCTTCACATGGTATTTGTTCTGCACCATCCATAGAAAAATTAGGCACATGCAATAAACATCCGCATCCATCTTAAGGCTCCAACCCTAGAGAACATGAATATTGCTTTGCAAATAAAAGAGTAATGTCATTAAGCCTCCTCATCAAAAATACGTGGTTGAAACTAATGTTGTGCAATGGAACCAAAACCTTAGTATTGTTATCAATACCTGCTAAGAAAGACTACATAAAGTCATAAATCTGTGTAAGGTGTTGAACTAGAGGCTTTGGAGTATATGCTTCAGAAATCAACACAGATAATATTGGAAGAGTAAAAGCATTATCACGTGCCAACCTCTTAGAGAACGTACTGAACATTTGATCAATGTGATCATGAGTCGGCCCAACCAAAATGAAATTTACCTTAACCTTCTGAAACACTTGTTTATCAACAAGCATGCATAAATATCCAAAGATGTAGAATTTTTATTCTTTCTTGCAGTGTTATCAAGATGCGAATTGAGATTTGGTGGCAAAAGGCCCTCCCGTAATTGCAAAACTTTATGAATCACAGTAACTATAAGGTTTGGATCATTATGCACATTGGAATATGTGAAGAAAACCTTCGAATTTATGGTTCCATTGTATACCAGAGCACAAACCAAATGCATTTGCACAAGGACTTCGTCTCCAATGTCCTTAGGAATGCAAGCAAAATAGGGTAGACATGTTTTCTTTTTATCCATACCATCAATCAACAAACACATATAATGCTCTAGTATGCAATTCCCCACACCCATCGCAATTTTAAATGTAGCCCTACAAAATCGGATCCCTTGACTAAACTAATATTCAAAAGCAACATGTGTTACTAACATGTTATCCTCAAGCATTCGCATGTGAGAAACAAGGTATAAATCTTGCCTTTCACTATCTAAATGGAAGAATTTCTTCTAAAGCTTGGTTCTCTCAAAATAGAAACCGTTTATGCAAATGCTTTTAGCCATAGATGGCTTACCTCTCAACTTAGATTTTGACTCCTCATTTGTACAAAACTTTACATTGTGCACTGAGAGCTGACCATTTCTTTGACCATCGGGATTGTGCTTGTTTCAGAAGACACTCAACACTTCTTCACATATGAATGTTCCTACTCATAATTCTCACATCCTGTTTACAATTAGGCTCTCAAACTTTAACCATAGACTCATTAACTATGGAATTAGACATCTACAAAAGGATTCTTGAATTGATCAAGCACAGAAGGAGAACACACAGAAAAAGCGGGCGCAACTTTTCTTCATTACTGAAAAGTTTTACATCTAGATGAGAGAGCTATCTTACTCACTTCACAAGTGTCTAATGACTTCTAATTCTCTTCAATTCTTGTTCTCTCACACTCTCTCATATTTGCCCCGACATTTTCCCTTGTATATATAGGCAAATATGTACAAGCTCATAACCATACGAAAGTATAAGTGAGCTAACTCTAACTTAATGTACATATGTATACACATCTTCATTCTCTGAACATGTACTTTCTGCATGCTTCATATCTTGATATTTTCTTCAATCCTTGACTTCAAAACTTCATCAAAACTTCAATTGTTGATTGTCTTGCACCAACAAAAAGCAGGTTATCTAAGTCATTATCTTCGTAGTCCACCTTGAACACAAGGCCATATTGAAAAACCTGCATGGTGGTAATCTTTCCTCTCCCGTAGGTGCCATCAAATACAAGTAAGGTGGTATTCCTAGTTTTCATGTCTTGAAGTGGTCTATCTTTCCTACTGACTTTAGTCTCTTTGGATTTATCTTTTTTGCTTGGATCTTCCTCAATGGGATTGACACTGCTAGGTGTTGAGAATATGAGAGTGCATCTCCCTTTCGTATCTTGGAGTCACTCTATTTCCATTATATTTCCATTTTATATTATCACCTTTGTATTTGGGTACCTTTCCATTTGCTTCTACTAGTTATATTCATTCTCTTTTGAGGGGAATTACCCCACATGAGATGTACTTTTGAGAGCCCCTCCCAAATCTATATAAGGAGGGCCTCTCCCCTCATTTGTACTTGGTTAGAAGCTTGAGGAGCCTACTCCATGCTCTTGGCAAGCTCATTTCTAATCCACATGAGTTTACCCATTTCATGATTTACTCATTTTGAGTCTCACACACTCTTTATTTTGTGAGTACACTTTCATTTTGCTTCTGCACGTATACTCTCTACATGGTATCAGAGTGCTAGGTGGAGGTCTTGGTGGTGTGTTTGGTGGTTGTTTTGGTGGTGATGCTAGTAGAGCTTGGTGGTACGGCTCTCCACTTGTTGGAAGAGCTCTTTTGCCATCATTTTGTGCTCACTTTGGGTACCATATTGCCCATTTTGCACTCTTCCACCCTTTCTTTCACCCTTTTTTACCCCTTTAAACCATTTTTTCCCTTCCTCCCACCATTGCCCTTGCATTTTTTTTGGACTTAATTCATAGTCCTTCACTATCATTTATAACATTTGTAATGAATCTGTGTTATTATAGTGTTCATAAACACTTACTAGTTCCATTCTCATCATTACCTCATGTGCATCCATGTGCACTTTCTCTGATTGACGGAGTAGCATGATTGCCCCACCCTCCCACCCTCTTTGTGGAGTTAGGTATATTTTTCTTCATTTTTGAGGTATGCACAAAAGTGGATTCCTATATTGCAGTAAGCTTCTATAACAGCGTTGAATCTGCACGAGGTTTTCATGCCGAGAAGCTCCGTCAATGATGGAATCTATGAATGCACAAAACTTACACTCACCTTATGAACCAGTCAATCAAGTTTTGGACTCCATTTTCATGTCCTTGCCGCTGCACCTATGCTTGTATGATCTATAGAGTGATACTCTTGTTAATAGCGAACAACAATATTCATCATGCAGAGTAGTGGATAAGCAAGCACGTTAGCAGGATGTCTTGGAGGTGACGCTCTCTGTGGGAGCACAATAGTGAGAGAGAGAGAGAGAAAGAGAGAGAGGCTCTTTGTTTCAGAAAGAAGATGCTCGAAAGCTCCTGCACCTCCACTACACTGCTACCTAGATTCACACTTGACCTATCTGTGAAGATCGTGATTATGTGAAGAGCTTCTGCCTGCGCAGGTGTGTGTGTGTGTGATGAGAGATCACATAACTTTGAACTCAGCACTCTCCGAAGTTTGTATACATGAGCACATGAGAAAGAGTGACTATCAAAAGGATATTCTTCCGCTCTCTAGGCCTTGCACCACAAGAAAGCACTACTGATCATTAGCTGCATCCCTTCAAAAGTTCTTAGTACTCTGTGATTTCCACACCAGCCACAAAGAGAGAGAGAGCTCATTGGACACAGCTCATGAACTTAGTGATGCAGAGATATGCTTTGAATCTGATCACTTGTGAGATCTTTTGGCATCCGGCAAGTGTGTGTAATTAATGAGTCTGCCATTTTTATCACAAGCAATACAATAGCCACCATGAGCCGAGGGAATGTCGATGACTTTTTCTCTATAGAGAAACAAGATGAATATCCTCTTATAATTGGGCCAAGCCCAGTGCATGCATATTGCCATGTAGCATAGATTCGCACGTCATCGCTTAACCAAACCATGTTCTGCGTTTGATTCATGCATCTCAACCATTTAGCGTCAACTGATGACCAGTTACCAAGTTGGTAAAGCTCCTCGACTACTTCCGTTTTATTCAATCCCAAGATGTAATGTGGTTAATATGTGAGGTCAATGAACTCTAACTTCACATTTTGGAATCTGAATCCACAATGCTTCCAAAGGTAGATCTTCCATTGAATTGATCACCTCTCTTGGACAAGATTCCTTGAGTTTTAAAGTCATACTCTTTTACCCTTAATTTTGACACTTAAAGTTGAGCACCCCATTTGGCATAATCTAAGTTTTTTTCCAAGCGGCCTTAACCCTATCACTCTTTTACATACTTTGGCACTAAGTGCCTCTTAGTTGTAACTCAAACTTTAGAAAAGAGGTGTATGTGTGTGTGTCTTGGGTGGCTACTCTAAGCCCCCAAGTGTGACTTGTTGTGTGCAATGGGCTACTCTATGCCCTCCTCTCCCATCGACTCATCTCAGTGATCTTGCAAGAGTAGGGCTAATCTAAGCCCCTCCCCCCACCCCCAAGGTATCTACTTGAATTGTTGTGCAAGAGTTGGGCTATTCCAAGCACCCCCTCCCCGAGGATTTCCAGTGTGGTGCCAAGCCTTTTAATTCATTTCCAAAGTTTGCGATTATTTCAAGTACGTTCTAAGCACCCAAGTGTCTCTGAAAGTGTTTTTGAACGCTTGACACTTACTCTTGCAAACACACAAACTCCATCCTTGAGTTCAAGTTCACTCATCATGTCAAAGAGTGAAGCTAGCACCTCATCTATGGCCGATTTTCTACCATCCATCACACCCATATTCATGCCCAAGAATGAAAGATTAAATGGGCAAAACTATAATCTTTGGAAAGATGTACTGAGAGAATATTTGTACACCAATCTCCTTCATGATGTAGTCAACGGGTCCGAACCCGAGCCCACTAAGGCTAGCAACCTAGATTCATGGCATATCTGGAATGTTAAGGATAAAAGGGCATTAGGCCAACTTTTACTAGCATGTGATAAACTGACCAAAGGACACATCATAGCATGTAAAACATCCAAGGAGGCTTGGGATACTTTAGTGGCCTTGTACGAAGATAAAACACCCTCGAAAATCTATGCTTTAGAAGCAGAATTTCATAATCTAGCTATTAAGCCGCAAGATCCAATCACAAAAGTCATAGCTCAGTTTGAAGATTACCAACAAAAGTTAGCACTTTGTGGCCGACAGATTTCCTTTGAATATATGGCCATCAAGCTACTTAACAAACTACCTAGGTCGTATGAGACCTTTGTAACAACCTTGTACAATCGAGGGCAGGCACTCACTTGGGAAGAAGTTTGGAGAATGTTGCTTGTTCATGACTCTTGGCAACAGGCCCAAGTTACCCAAGAAACATCCATGAAGGCTAAAGCCACCTTCCACAAACATAAAGGGCAAAAAGGCAATCAAGACTTGAAGGAGAAAGGAAAAAAGAAGTTCACTTGTAATTTTTGTGGCAAGCCTGGCCACATCAAGAAATATTCCTTTAAGAAAAAGAACAAGGACAAGTCTAAGTCTAATTCAAAGAGCGAACATCATTCTCACTACATAAGTGAAGATCTATTTCTCAAAATTGAACATGAAGCACTTGTGGCAACCACTCCCAAGAAAGAATGGATTTTTGATAGTGATGCTTCATCCCACATGTGCCATGATAAAGATGATTTCCATGAGTTTGAAGAGCATCAAGGTCAAGTTTACCTTGGAGATAACAAGTGCATTGAAATCCAAAGAAGAGGAAAAGTTCAAGTCATCAACTCTTAAGGTAAGACCAAGTCACTAAAAGATGTTCTTTATGTATTAAGCCTTTGTAAAAACCTTCTCTTAGTGAAGGCCATCACAAAGTGTAACATGACAGTTCAATTGGATCACAACAAAGTACAAGTCATCGATCGTGAATCAAATGAAGTGATAGCTCAAGACTACGAAGACAAAGGTCTCTACAAGCTTGTTGGGTGTATGTATAAGTGTAAGAGACACACGAGAAGCACACGCAAGGAGCACAAACACAGGAAGACATATGGAGTAAACGATGGCTTGAATAGCTCTCTCTCTATTGACAATGAATTGAACTGAAGTAAGAGCTGAATAGTATCCCTGAGTACAAAGTACCACCACATATGAGAGTATCAAGTATGTGGTAACATGGGGGAAAACCCTCTAGCCAACACTAGAGTAAAAAGTGCCTATGTATAGGGAAAAGGTTCACATCAAAGCTACTCAAGGAACACATAAGTGTAACAAACCCCCCTAGAGCGAATGATATGAACACATACAAAGAGTGATAGATCAGCCCCCACAAGGTAATAAGCCTAAAGCTTTGTGAAAAGCTTCAAACTTTTTTCATGTAAGAGCTTTGGTGAATATGTCTGCCACATTATCTTGTGTAGGCACATATACCAAATCAAGACCTCCTGCATGAAGGTGCTCTCTCACATAGTGATAATGCACCTCAATATGTTTGGTCCGTGCATGAAACACTGGGTTTTGTGAAATAGCCAAAGCACTCTGACTATCAGTGAGAATATGCGTAGCAACATCGATCTCCATGCAAAGATCCATCAATAGGCGTCTCAACCATATACACTCCACTATAGCTGTGAAACTGCCCTGTACTCAGCTTCACAACTTGATGTCGCGAGTGTAGGTTGCTTCTTACTCAACCAAGATATGCATGAATCTCCAAGGAAAAATCAATTATCACAGTGGACACACGAGTATCATAACAACGAGCTCAATCACTATCTATAAAAGCATGCAAGCATGGCTGAATATCTCTGCCATAAAAGAGACCTAAGCTCAAAGTGCCTCGGAGGGATCTAAACACACGTTTCATCGCTTGCAAGTGCTTAGTGCCATGGCTATGCATGAATCGACTCACCTCGGAAACTACATACTGTATATTCGGCCTTGTGTTGCATGCATATATAAGACATCCCACAGTTTGGTGATAAAGAGAAGTGTCAAATGTGTCACTAGAATCCTAAACTGAGAACCTGAATCCTGTCTCAACTGGTGTGGAAACTGGCTTGCAATCCTCAAAGTCAAAACATTCAAGTAGTTTTTCAACATACTTTGCTCAATGCATAATAATTCCCCCCTCAACAGATACAAATTGGATACCAAGATAGTAGCTCAAAAGACCAAGATAAGTGACATCAAAAGTATGTTGCAAATCAGCCATAAGAATGTCAAGTTTTGCATCACATGACTGAGTCAAGAGTATGTCATTGACATAAAGAACAAGCACTGTCAGATCAGCCCCATTTTTGTGTACATAGAGTGTGCTTTCAATTGGACTACATGTGAAGCTAAGAGCAATCAAGTGCTTATGGATTTTGTCATACCATGCACATGGATCTTGCTTGAGACCATACACGGCTTTATGCAAGTGACAAACCATATGCCCTTTCCCTTTCATAGCAAATCCAAGAGGTTGCTTCACATAAACCTCTTCTTGCAAATCACCATTCAAGAAGGTTGTTTTTATGTCCAACTGATGCACTATCCAACCTCGATGGGTAGCCAATGCAACCACCATACAAATGGTAGTCATGCGTGAAGTAGGTGCAAAAGTTTCCTCATAGTCAATGCCATATTGTTGTGCATATCCTTTGGCAACCAATCTATCTTTGTAGCGATCAATGCTACCATCAGATTTTCTCTTAATCTTGTAAACCCACTTTGTACCAATCGCATTCTTTCCTTTTGGCAATTCACGTAACTTCCAAGTACCATTCCTATGTATGGAATCCATTTCTGATTGCCTAGCATCATCCATTGTGGATCATCACATGCATCTTCAAAAGAAAGTGGCTCTTCATTACATCTTGTAGCAATAAGAGAATAATCCACAAAATCACTTGATGCATAGTGAGAGCTTGATCTTGTTCTACGAAGTAAAGGTGCACTCAATTTGCTATCTTGCAAAGTTTGTTTCAGCCACTTTGGCATAGTTTGTGCACTCTTGATAGACATGCGTTCATTATGCAAAACATCTTCAATATGTACATCATGTGTGGGTTGAATTTCATGCTCATTTTCAGCCATATTTTGACTATAACGTTCAGCCATATGTGGCTGGAAATTTCCAGCAGTTTTGATAATTTTTGGCTGAAAATTTCAGCCATGTTTGGCTGGAAATTCTCTGCATTTTCAGCACTATTTTGCTGGAATGTTTCAACCCTTTGAGCCTTAGTTGGATGGTCTACATGGACATAGTCAAGCACACCATTTTGGAACAAAGGCATGAGTGTATCGAACACATCTTGTGAGTTAATTGTTGGCTGTTTTTTGCATTCAAGTAGAGGGAAAACTAAATTTTCAACAAATACCACATCTTGACTCACAATAATTGTGTTCATCAATGGATGGTACAAATGATATCCCTTAATTTTAGCACTATAACCAACAGATATACATTTCTTTGCCTTGTCATCAAGTTTGTGATGGTGTTGTGATAGAACAAGAGCATATGCCAAACAACCAAACACATGCATATGACTAACCATAGGCTTATGACCATTCCAAGCCTCATAAGGAGTGATGACTCTAAATGCTTTTTTTGTAGTGCATTGATTCAACACATAGTTTGCACACATGACCGCTTCCATCCAAAACTTGTCAAGAAGATGCTTTCCTCTAACCATACATCGTGCGATTTCAAGTAGAGTTCTATTTTTATGTTTGGAAACACCATTCTGTTGAGGTGTATATGGCACCATTCATTGGTGTGAAATACCTCTTTCACAAAGAAAAGCATTAAACTCATGTGACATGTATTCACCACCACGATCCGTGCATAGACTCAAAAGCTTTTGTGAAGAAAAATTTTCAGCCATAGCTAAAAATGATTTGAAGCAAGAAAATACCTCATTCTTTGCTTTCATAGGATACACCCATGTATGGTGAGTAGCATCATCAATGAAGGTAACAAAATATACGTGCTTCCCAAAAGATGGAGTCTTGATGGGACCACATACATCACTATGAACAAGCTGCAATTTTCTTGTAGTGTGTGTATGACTATATTTTGGAAAAGAAGCACAATGTATTTTTCCAAGAATGCAACCTTCACATGCATGCTTTTCAATGGACTCAAGTGTAGGAAAACAAATAACCATGTCCTTCCTTTTCAAGTAAAGCAAACTATTGAAGTTCAAGCATGCCAAAGCTCCATTTCAGCCATGGAAGAAGGATGAGCAATTAAAGCATTCGAGGTAGCCCTCTTGTATGTATCCATGCGATACAAGCCATTATATAATGTACCGAACATCACGATAACATTGCCATTGGTGAAATCATGAACCATACATTTATCATCAACAGTGTACATGAAGTCCAACTTTGGCAATCAACGAAACTGAAGTTAAGTTTTTCTTTATACTGGGCACATACAATGCATTTTTCAAGACAATCACACCTCCATTTGCAGTCATAAGCTCAATTTCTCCTACTCCAATGATAGGATAAGAGGCATTGTTTGCACACACCACATGTCCTCCTTTGGGTGTATCTTTCAAAGAGGCAAAAAATCTTTTGCATGATGTTATGTGCTTTGAAGCGCCACTATCAAAGAACCAATCCGAATCAGCCTCACTCACAACCATACATTTGGAATGCAAAGAAGCATCATAATGACATGTAACAACACATGCCCAAAAATCTTGAGTCATGTTAGCTTCATCATTCTTTACATTTGCTGAATTTTCAGCAATAGACATGTCGGATTCCTTCTTCTTTTCATTGCGTTTAGCAAGCTTTCTACACTCATCAATAGTATGACCAGCCTTTCGGCAATATTTGCATCTCTTCTTCGTTTGCAAATCGGCATCATTAGAGGAATGAGTGGAAGAGGAAACTTGACACTTTGGTTTTGATGAGCCCAAAGCTTAACCATACTTGCTTTTCCCCTTTTGTGAGATAGAAAGTGCTTGTGTTCCCTCAATCAAACCACTCCTATTCACTCTAGATTTCTCTTCTTGCAAAAGAAGAGACACAACCTCATCAAATGCATACATATTAAGATTTCCTTTTGCAATCAAACGGAGTGTAGTAGCAAAGCTTTGAAAAGATCCTGGTAATCCTTTCAACAATGTAGAAATGAGTGATGCATCCAGAATAATCTTATCTATGTTTGCCAATTGCTCTTTCAAGTCCTTGATGCGTGTCACATACACATCCACCGACTCATTTTCAACCATACATACATCCTCAAGTTGCTTCCTCAAGTATGCAACACGTGCTTCATTATGCATGGCATACAAAGAAGCAATGAGTGTCACATGCATGTCGTGATGTAGAACATGGCCAAATGTGTGGAACTATATGATGCTTCACAGAAAACACAATCAAAGCATGAGCTTGAGCATATTTTCTATCCCATTTAAGCTTCTCCTGTGTAGGTGGAGAAGGACAAACCACTGTACTCAAAGAAGAAGCTCCATCTGTGATAGTAGAAGAACCTATGGGTCTTCAATCTACATCTGCCACTATGTTCCAAAGTTGTCTAACAACAAGAACATGCTTCATCATGTAAGACCACATCAGATAGTTGGTCCCATCAAGCTTATCTTCAGCTTGAAGCATACCAAACAAGTCATTGATGTCTACCATTTCACAAAAGAACAAGAATGCTAAAACTGTTTTCAGAGCGATCCGTGGGCCTCCGCCCCAACTGTTGATTGATCAGGGGTGTCAAGTTATCCCTAGCGGCCAAGTCTTCCGTCTCCTTGGCATTCCGATGGGCTTCAACATCTCGATGGACCAACGGTGGAACTGGATTCTATCCAAACTGGATAGCAAACTAAATCATTGGAAAGGTATGCAAGCTAACTTGGTAGGGCGTGCTATGGTTGTCAACACATTTATGCTTTCTATGATTATTTACTATATCTCGTGTTGGAGACCTAAGGAGAAAGAATTGGCCAAAGTGGAAAGGATCTACAGAAACTTCCTATGGACTGGGGACCCCAATAGGAGGGGGATTCCCAAAATCAAATGGGAAACTTGTATTAACTCAAAATCAAAATCAAAACTTGTATTAGGAGGGGGCTTGGGTATTTTGGATATCACAGGGTTAGCTGACAAGCTGGCAGCAAAGTGGTTTATCAAGGCTTGGTGCAATAGGGAGTCCTCCTGGGCTAAATTGATCTTCAGAAATTCGAAAGACCTTACTTTGGTTGGCCTTCCCGGCTGGAAGGACATTTGGATCCTCACGCTTTTGTTCTCCCCCCACCCGGTGTCCCCTAAAGGCTCTAGCCTCGTGTGTTCCTTATGGAAGAGTTGGAACAAGGCCAAACAATTCATCAGAGTCAGCGAAGAGTGTAAGTGGGCTGCGGGGATAAGACAAAATGACTCTATCTGGTTCCCCATTCGGGGCTTAAGGGAGGTGGAGTATTGGAACCTCCAAACGGCTAAGCGTCTTTGGAACAAGGGATACAAACAGTGGAAACAACTCTGGAAACAAGAGACCGACGAGTGGATTAGTTTTGAAGACTTAGACCCAAGACAAAGAATTTCTCTTGAAGAATGGACTCTTCTTCAAAACAGGTGTTCAACATGGGACCACTCAACTACCCGCCTTCTCTGCGGACAGGATCTTCCTTGCCTATAGGGTCTCAAATGGAGCAATGGTAAGAAACTATCCAGAATTCCCAACTTCAAAGAGAACTTAGACGTTCATCACACTCTTAACAAGGTGTGGTCTCTTTCTTGGACCAAACTTTGATGGGAACTTAAGTTCATGTCAATTTGGCACCCCCTTATTGAGATCAAGAAATCCGTTCTCATGTGGCAAATCTTGCATAAAGGTATCTGGTGCAACGCAAGGGCCAACAAAATCTATGGTGTGCCTCCTTGGTGTAAGCGGTGCCATCGATGCATCGAAGACCTTGTTCACCTCTTCTTCGATTGCCCCAAGTCCCGTGTTATCTGGCATCAAGTGACACGGATTCTGCGTCTCTCGAACCAAATCAACAGGCAACAGGCGTTGTTGGGTGAGGCGGTTGGCTACTCTGCTAGGCTGTGGAATGCCATCAGAGGGGAGACTCTTTGGAAAATATGGAGGGAGCGTTGTGCTGTCAACTTTGGCCAAACCCCAAAGGAATGGTCGATTGAGAAATCCTTGTTTCTTCTAGGTAAAAGAATCTCCCGAGACAAGAGATCTCCTCCATTCAGACACCACTGTATTTATCTCCTCGTAGATAACAAGTTGAAACCCAAATGGGTCCCCCATGAAGGAGATGATAGTTTTGTACACCTCATTTGTAATGCCCTCTAGCTTACCAAACTCGTCCCCTGCTTTGTGGGATTTGGGGGGTCCCAAGGGCACTAGTCCCATTCACCTGTAACTTTTCTTCATTTTTTTAATTAAAGTCTGGGAGATTAGGCCATGGCCAAACTTCCTTTTATAAAAAAATAAAAAAAAAAGAATGTGACGAAATCTTTACTTTGACGAAAGCTGAAATGAATGCTGAAATTTCAGCTCACAAATCGTCACTCTGATGGCGATTCTGACTGTATGAATGGCTTCGAAATGGGGGTAAAACCCCAACGCACCTGATGGAAATGTTTCTTGACTGCTAAAACTCACTCTTCTATGCTCCAAAGTTGATTTGCACAGTTAAAAGTGCGTGCATGCCACGATGTGAAAAATCGAAACTTGAGAAGGAGCTTAACCAGCTCTGATACCACAGTTGGGAGTGTGTATAAGTGCGAGAGACACACAAGAAGCACACACAAGGAGCACAAATGCAGCAAGACACATGGAGTAGACGATGGCTGGAATAGCTCTCTCTATTGACAATGAACTGAACTGAAGTAAGAGCTGAATAATATCCCTAAGTACAAAGTACCACCACATATGAGAGTATCAAGTATGTGGTAACATGGGGAAAAAACCTTTATCCAGCACTAGAGTAAAAAGTTCCCATGTATAGGGAAAAAGTTCACATCAAAGCTACTCGAGGAACACATAAGTGTAACAAAGCTTTCAAGTTTTATGACCAAAGATTCAAGTCTTCGCTTGTGGCATTGCAAATTTGGACATAACTCTTGCTTAGCTAAGATCTCTTCCAATCATCTTGTCAAAGGTCTACCCAGGATTGCATAAGTGGAATTGAATTGCAAAGCATGTGACAAGCAAACAATTGTCTCTTTGCCTAAAGAAGCATCCATTTCTGCAAATAAACCCTTAGCATTAGTCCATGTCGACATTTGTGGACCTATGCAAACACCTTCTCTAAGCGGGTCAATTTACTTCTTCTTGATTGTAGATGACTTCACTAGATACACATGGGTTTATTCACTCAAGCATAAAGAAGATGTTCTTTGCAAGTTTCAGGAGTGGACACAAACAGTTGAAGAAGACTTTCCCTATTCTTTGAAAATCATCCGATCTAATGGAGACAGTAGCTTTGTCAATCATAACTTCTCCAAATACTTGAAGCAACATGGAATCAAGTATCAAGCCAAGCAAGATACTCAACAAGGTATTGCCTTACAGAAGAGTCAAAATGTGATCCAGATGGCCAAAGTTATGCTTAGTCAAAAGCAACTTCCACTAAGTATTGGGGTGAAGCAGTATAGAGAGCAGTACACATTCAGAACTGAGGGTTCTCAGATGTCTTGAAGAACCAAACCCCATTTGAGGCTTACTTTAAAAAGAAGCCAAGTGTGAGTTATTTCCACGTCTTTGGTAGTAATGCCTATGTCCAAGGCCATGATGATGATCAGCCTAAGCAGTACCTTTTCATCTGTTCCAGTGAACAGTAGAAGGCATACAAACTCTATGACCCAAAGAGTCACTTCGTTACAGTAACCAAAGACTTCACATTTGATGAATACTCTAAATATTCATCCCTTTTGGATCCTCCCATATCCTCTTCAGAGGGGGATCATTCAAGTTTTAGACAGTCACACTATGTGGAGCATGCTCTCTTTGTACATGACTTTCCCGGTCATCAGCTTTAGTTGGGCATTACTCCAAGATCTGTGACTCATCATTTTCCATTCCTATCTTCAAGAGTCCACTTACCTCCTCTACAACAGCATTCTAAGCATGTACTTTTCCATTCATGGATTCCAGCATCTTTTCAGTTACCATAGGATACTCCTGCATCTACATGGATTCATCCCTCAGTTGGATCATCTTTTGGTCTAGCTTCTCAATTCAAACGGGGCTTCCATGGTCCTACCGATACACAACAGGACTATGTACACTCCATGGAGGACTACATCATACAGATGTACTACCATGTGACTATGCTTTTATACTTCATGCTTTATGTTTCACTCTTGCAAGACCTACTTCTTGGCGATACACATCCCGTGGTGGATATTTTCAAAGCTTTGGAGGTTCCGACATACCACATGGAGTCATCCTACCTCTCTCTCATGGAGGTGATCTCGTCTAGTGAGATCTTGTTTAGTTCCTCTACCTCGTTGGTGGTCTACCTTTGGAGCATGCGCTTGATTCATCTGGTGGACATATTATGGAGTACCTAGCGATCCCACATGGTGGATACCACTTGGAGGCTATGGATTCCCAAATGACGACTTCCTATTTGGTGTTCGTGCTGTTGTTGATACATTCTTGGTGGACCTTTCTCTCATACCCTAGTAGCCTCCATACTCTACAAAATGGAGCTGCAAAGAGGGTGTTGACAATATGAGAGTGCACCTTCCTTTTATATCTTTGAGTCACTATATTTCCATTATATTTCCATTTTATACTATCGCCTTTGTATTTGGGTACCTTGCCATTTGCTTCTACCAGTTGTATTCATTCTCCTTTCAAGGGAATTATCCCACATGAGATGTACTTTTGAGAGACCCTCCCAAATCTATATAAGGAGGGCCTCTTGCCTCATTTGTACTTGGTTAGAAGCTTGAGGAGCCTACTCCATGCTCTTGGCAAGCTCATTTCTAATCCACTTGAGTTTATCCATTTCATGGTCTACTCATTTTGAGTCTCACACACTCTTTCTTTTGTGAGTACATGCTTCTTTTCATTTTGCTTCCGCACGTGTACTCTCTACACTATGACCACCTAACGATATGGCCATTGGATTACTTGCACGCTCAGAGGAAAAAGACAAGATGCTCTTCTTTGGCTTTAGAGGATGTCTAATGCTTTTGTCTTGAGCACCCTTTCCTGAGTAGCTCAGGGTCACCTTCAACTTCTTAAAGGATTTCTGCTCTTTCTTCTCAATGTCCCTGAAGTGATACAGTTTATGTTAGCAAAGGGTATGACATTGTCCTGGGGATAAGATTCATCTCAATGTTTGGGGGCCAAGTCAATGTGAGGCATCAAGCTTGTGCTGCAACTCGATGCATGGCATAAAATTTTGCATATAAGTCAAGAATAGGCATGGACCTTAATGCCCAAGGTGATGCCAGACATCAAATTGGGGGTCAGGCCTATGCAAAACATGAACCCCTTGGGTCCAATTCGATGCCAAACATCAAATTTGGGGGCCAAGTCAATGCTAGGCATCAACCTTATGTGGAGAAACTCGATGCCAAGCATCAAAATCGGCAAGAAGTTTGATGCAAGACATCAACCTGGCCTACAAAGTCGATGCATGGGATTGAGTTGGGTGAGGAAATTGATGCCAAGCATCGACTTGAACCACTCGGTCGATGCCACGCATTGACCATATCGACTTCCTTGCCCAAATACATGCTTGGCATCAAGTTTGGAGGCTAGGTCAATGCCTCACATCAACCTTGTTGCCCAATTCAATGCTTGGCATCGAGTTCCTTGCCCAACTTGATGCTTGGCATCAACCTCGCCCAAAATTCGATGCCTGGCATTGAATTTTGCCCAAAAATCGATGCTTGGCATCGACCTTCCCTGCAATCTCAATGCTTGGCATCGAATTCCATCACTCTGAACTAGGACAAAAATGTGAATTAGTCAAACAAAGTACTTCATTTTTTAGGGTTTTAAAAAGGAATCTTTTGGGAATCTTTAACTCCTGGGTAAATTTAGGTTACCTATGAGATTTTTCTCTAGCTTTCTTCTTATCCATTGCTAACTCTTTGCTTTGATTAGGCTTGTTTTGCTCTTTTTCTCTCTATGCTCTTTTTCCTCTGTGCTCTGTCTCGACTCGTGCATTTGGAAAATGATCCTTTGGTCCTGTGATCTATTTATAGACATTTGACTGAATTGAACTAGGAACTACTTGCTATAACTAAGTCAAACTAGGTATAACTTGATGGCACAATTAGACTATAGAATTGAAGTAGTAAGCAACAAATTTTAGCTGGATCAAACTTGGTATTATCATATTTGGTTATCTATGGGATTCCAACCTTATGGCTTTTATGAATCTTCATGAAGAGTTGGTAGTTGTAGAGCAATGTTGGCCATCCAATTCGTGGAGATTCTTGCAACCAAAAAAATCTAAAGAAGAAAAACAAAGTGTTTCTCTAGCCCCATTCATTCATTGCACATTCTACAAGTAAGCTAAGACTCCTTAGGGTGAAAGGATGGGGAGAAAAGATTATGTATCATATGATGTTGTGCTTCCAAGATCTATAATTGACCAAAGAAAACAAATGATTGTTCCTTTCATCATGCAAACCTAACAATAATCATTTTCTATACTTCTTAGGATCCACTGAGCAGACATTTTATTAACCATCCTTATGTACATTTTAAGCCAAGCTTCCTTTATCTTTTGATGAGTCCCACACCTCCCAAGCTAGTTTACAAGCTCTTGGATTAGAAGGCTCCACAAAAAATATATATAGTGGTAGGTAACCAATCTTATTTTTTATAAAAATTCACTTTAAAACCTATAGTATACCATGTACTTTGAATATATTTCCATCTCCAATAATTTCACATCAAAGAATAAAAACCCAAGAATCAATACTACCATTGGAAGAATTCATGCTTTCTTTTTATGTTCTACGTAGGATTATCGTGTCTTATTTACACATTCAAGAAATTGGTTGTAGAAAAATAATCAGCATAAGTTAAGACATTAACAACATCAGTAGATATCTCAAAGGAAGATGGGTGGATAAACTAGGAACGTGAATTCTGGCAAGAAGCCCTAGAAGAAGACCAAGCCACGTGATGTGGAATCAACATAAAGCTCAGACTCTTAGCATGATATAGTTGCCCCTGGAGGAGTGCCCACATCTAGGATATTGCTTACATAACAAAACAGGATAAGGGAGGAGATTGTCAAGAAGAAGCTCATGAAGAAGGGGCAACTTTTCCACCTCCCCATTACTATAATCAACAAACCCCCAATAGACCCGCTTATAGGAACGAGGCCTCTTGAGATAAGGGAGCCACATAATTTGCATGTATAGAATCTTAAGGAAGATGAAGATAAACCCACATGTAACCATTGTACCATTCTTGGTAATGGTCGATTGAAATGAATGTGGGTCGGTGGAGGAATTCAACAAACATTTGTTTGAAGACTATGTTGGGTGTGTGTAGAAGTGCGAGGGACACACAAGAAGCACACACAAGGAGCACAAATGCAGCAAGACACACGGAAAAGACGATGGCTGGAATAGCTCTCTCTATTGATGATGAACTGAACTGAAGTAAGAGCTGAATAATATCCCTAAGTACAAAGTACCACCACATAGGAGAGTATCAAGTATGTGGTAACATGGGGAAAAAACCTCTAGCGAGCACTAGAGTAAAAAGTGCCCATGTATAGGGAAAAGGTTCACATCAAAGCTACTCGAGGAACACATAAGTGTAACAAACCCCCCTGGAGCGAATGATGTGAACACATACAGGGAGTGATAGATCAGCCCCCACAAGGTAATAAGCCTAAAGCTTTGCAAAAAGCTTCAAACTTTTCTCGTAGAAGAGCTTTGGTGAATATGTATGCCACATTATCTTGTGTAGGCACATATACCAAATCAATATCTGTTGCATGAAGGCGCTCTCTCACATAGTGATAGTGCACCTGAATATGTTTGGTCCGTGCATGAAGCACTAGGTTTCGTGCAACAGCCAAAGAATTCTGACTATCAGTGAGAATATGCATAGCAGCATCAATCTCCATGCAAAGATCCATCAATAGGCATCTCAGCCATATACACTCCACTGTAGCTGTGAAAATTGCCATGTACTCAGCTTCACAACTCGATGTCGCCACTGTAGGTTGCTTCTTACTCAACCAAGATATGCATGAGTCTCCAAGGAAAAAGCAATTGCCACTAGTGGACACGTGAGTATCATAACAACCAGCCCAATCACTATCTGTAAAAGCATGCAAGCATGGTTGAATATCTCTGCCATAAAAGAGACCTAAGCTCAAAGTGCCTCAAAGATATCTAAACACACGTTTCACCGCTTGCCAATGCTTAGTGCCAGGGCTATGCATGAATCGAATCAACTGGGAAACTGCATATTGTATATCCGGCCTTGTGTTGCATGCATATATAAGACATCCCACAGCTTCCCGTAAAGAGAAGTGTCAAATGCATCACTGGAATCCTCAACTGAGAACCTGAATCCTGTCTCAACTGGTGTGGAAACTGTCTTGCAATCTCAAAGTCAAAATGCTGAAGTAGTTTTTCAACATACTTTGCTTGATGCATAACAATTCCCTCCTCAACGGATACAAACTGGATGCCAAGATAGTAGCTCAAAAGACCAAGATAAGTGACATCAAAAGTATGCTGCAAACCAGCCATAAGAATGTCAAGTTTTGCATCACATGACCCAGTCAAGAGTATGTCATCGACATAAAGAACAAGCATTGTAAGATCAGCCCCATTTTTGCATACATAGAGTGTGCTTTCAATCGGACTACATGTGAAGCCAAGAGCAATCAAGTGCATATGGATTCTGTCATACCATGCACGTGGAGCTTGCTTGAGACCATACAAGGCTTTATGCAAGTGACAAACCATATGCTCTTTCCCTTTCATAGCAACTCCAGGAGGTTGCTTCACATAAACCTCTTCTTGCAAATCACCATTCAAGAAGGTTGTTTTTATGTCCAAATGATGCACTTTCCAACATCGATGGGCAACCAATGCAACCACGGTACGAATGGTAGTCATGCGTGAAGTAGGTGCAAAAGTTTCCTCATAGTCAATGCCATATTGTTGTGCATATCCTTTGGAAACCAATCTAGCTTTGTAGCGATCAATGCTACCATCAGATTTTCTCTTAATCTTATAAACCCACTTTGTACCAATGGCATTCTTTCCTTTTGGCAATTCACATAACTCCCAAGTACCATTCCTATGTATGGAATCCATTTCTAATTGCATAGCACTCATCCATTGTGGATCGTCACATGCATCTTTAAAAGAAAGTGGCTCTTCATTACATGTTGTAGCAATAAGAGAATAATCCACAAAATTACCTGATGCATGGTGAAAGCTTGATCTTTTTCCACCAAGTAAAGGTGCACTCAATTTGTTGTCCTGCAAAGTTTGTTTCAGCCACTTTGGCATAGTTTGTGCACTCTTGATAGACATGTGTTCATTATGTAAAACATCTTCAATATGTACATCATGTGTGGGCTGAATTTCATGCTCATTTTCAGCCATATTTTGACGCAAATGTTCAGCCATATGTGGCCGGAAATTTCCAGCAGTTTTGGCAATTTTTGGCTGAATTTTTTCAGCCATGTTTGGCTGGAAATTCTCTAAATTTTCAGCCCTATTTGGTTGGAATTTTTCAGCCCTTTGAGCCTCAGTTGGCTGGTCTACATGACAATATTCAAGTGCACCATTTTGGAACAAAGGCATGTGTGTATCGAACACATCTTGTGAGCTAACTGTTGGTAATTTTTTGCATTCAAGTAGAGGGAAAACTGAATTTTCAACAAATACCACATCTCGACTCACAATAATTGTGTTCGTCAATAAATGGTACAATCGATATCCCTTACTTTCAGCATTATAACCAATAAATATACATTTCTTTGCCTTGTCATCAAGTTTGTGACATTGTTGTGATGGCACAAGAGCATATGCCAAACAACCAAACACATGCATATGACTAACCATAGGCTTATGACCATTCCAAGCCTCATAAGGAGTGATGACTCTCAATGCTTTTGTAGGGAAGCAATTCAACACATAATTTGCACACATGACCGCTTCCATCCAAAACGTATCAAGAAGATGCTTTCCTTTAACCATGCATCGTGCCATTTCAAGTATAGTTCTATTTTTACGCTCAGCAACACCATTTTGTTGAGGTGTATATGGCACCGTACATTGGTGTGAAATACCTCTTTCACAAAGAAAAGCATTAAACTCATGTGACATGTATTCACCACCACGATCCATGCGTAGAGTCAAAAGCTTTTATGAAGAAAAATTTTCAGCCATAGCTAAAAATGCTTTGAAGCAAGAAAATACCTCCTTCTTTGCTTTCATAGGATACACCCATGTATGGCAACTAGCATCATCAATGAAGGTAACAAAATATACATGCTTCCCAAAAGATGGAGTCTTGACAGTGTTAAAAATAAAGAAGTAAGGTCATATATATTTTTGCAAAAAGGATTTTCTTCAAATAGAAGAAAAATACAAAAATGAAAAATGGAAGCATTTACTTCAGCAAGTAGTGGAGGCCAAAAGAGAATCAATCAAAAGAGAATCAAATCCAAAAACCGAACTGTAAGAGGAGTGAATGTCCAAAGTAGTGGAGAAATGATGGAGAAGAGCTCTCAAACTCATCATGAGAGATTTTGGTCACTTGGCTATAAAAGAGGCAAGGGAGGACACTCAAATATAGAGGAAGAAGGTGTGGAAGTTCCCTTGTAGCTAGTTCATTTGGTTTGAGTCATTTCGTTCAATTCACTCTCATAGAGTATGTCGAGCCGCACACCCATTTTTGGGTAGTCTACTTGTGAGAGTCATATCTCTCAATATATGTAGCCACTTTTAGTGTTTAAAAAATTCGTTGGAAAGCTTATCTTGAGTACTTCCTCTTTCTAGAACAGTTTTGTCAAGTTCTTTATGCTCTGTGAGTTATTCAGGTCTTAGTGAAGTCCAATTTTCAGCCTAACTAAGTGGACAGGTAGCCTGTTTTGAATCAAAGAGTTGTCAACCCAAATCTACTCCAAATTGAGTGTTTGATAGCTCATTTGAAAGCTATAGGTGTCTAGTTTGAGTGACCAAAGTTTCAAGGTTCGGCTATTGGAAAAAGTCTTGATCCTAAGAAGGTCTTCTACACTTTCCTCTGTGAATAGGAGAGGAATTCTCCAACAATTGGTATCAGAGCATTGGATCTTGAAGAGGCAAAGCATTGGAGCTGAAGTAAAGCAAAGGAGAAGCTACAAATCAAGGGGGAGCTTCGTGAAGTCGAGAAAGAGCGCCACAACATACTTGAGGTAAACTTCAATCTTGGAAGTTTTCAATGGCTGATTTAGGACAAGAAGTTGAGAAGTTAGACAAAGACAACTTTCAATCTTGGAGATATAGAATGACAAGTTACCTTAAGGGTAAACACTTTTCGCTACGAATAGGAGAGGAATTCTCTAACAGACGGGACCACATACATCACTATGAACAAGCTGCAATTTTCTCGTAGTGTGTGTATGACTATCTTTTGGAAAAGAAGCACGATGCATGTTTCCAAGAATGCAACCTTCACATGCATGTTTTTCAATGGACTCAAGTGTAGGCAAGCCAATAACCATGTCCTTCTTTTGCAAGTAAAGCAAGCTATTGAAGTTCAAGTGACCAAAACAAGCATGCCAAAGCTCCATTTCAACCATGGAAGAAGTATGAGCAACTAAGGCATTCGAGGCAGCCCTCTTGTATGTATCCATGCGATACAAGCCATTACATAATGTACCGGACATCACGATAACATCGCCATTGCTGAAATCATGATCCATACACTCATCATCCACAAAGTGTACATGAAGTCCAGCTTTGGCAATCAACAGAACTGAAATTAAGTTCTTCTTGATACCGGGCACATACAATGCATTTTTCAAGAGAATCACACCTCCATTTGCAGCCGTAAGCTCAATTTCTCCTACTCCAATGATAGGATAAGAGGCATTGTTTGCACACACCACATGTCCTTTTTTGGGTGCATCTTTCAAAGAGGCAAAAAATCTTTTGCATGATGTTATGTGCTTTGAAGCACCACTATCAAAGAACCAATCCGAATCAGCCTCACTCACAACCATACATTTAGAATGTAAAGAAGCATCATAATGACATGTAACAACACATGCCCAAAAATCTTGAGCCATGTTAGCTTCATCATTCTTTGCATCTGCTGAATTTTCAGCAATAGACATGTCGGATTCCTTCTTCTTTCTATTGTGTTTAGCAAGCTTTCTACACTCATCAATAGTATGACCAACCTTTCGGCAATATTTGCATCTCTTCTTCTTTTGCAAATCACCATCATTAGAGGAAAGAGTGGAAGAGGAAGCTTCAGGCTTTGGTTTTGATGAGCCCAAAGCTAAACCATACTTGCTTTTCCCCTTTTGTGAGATAGCAAGTGCTTGCGTTCCCTCAATCAAACCACTCCTATTCACTCTAGATTGCTCTTCTTGCAAAAGAAGAGACACAACCTCATAACTGCATACATATTAGGATTTCCTTTTGCAACCAAACGGAGTGTAGTAGCAAAGCCTTGAAAAGATTCTGGTAATCCTTTCAACAATTTAGAAGTGAGTGATGCATCCGGAATGATCTCATCTATGTTTGCCAATTGCTCTTTCAAGTCCTTGATGCATGTCACGTACACATCCACTGACTCATTTTCAACCATACATACATCCTCAAGTATGCAACACGTGCTCAATTATGCACGGCATACAAAGAAGCCAGAGTGTCCCATGCCTGTCTCGATGTAGAACATGACCGAATGTGTGGAACTATATGACACTTCACTGAAAGCGCAATCAAAGCATGAGCTTGAGCATCTTTTCCATCCCATCTAAGTTTCTCCTATGTAGGTGGAGAAGGAGAAACCATTGTACTCAAAGAAGAAGCTCCATCTGTGATAGTAGATTGTGAAGTAGAAGCACATGTAGGTCTTCCATCTACATCTACCACTATGTTCCAAAGCTGTTTTGCAACAAGAAAATGCTTCATCATGTAAGACCACATCGGATAGTTGGTCCCATCAAGCTTATCTTCAGCTTGAAGCATGCCAAAAAAGTCATTGCTGCCCTCCATTTCACTAAGGAACAAGAAAGTGACAAAATCTTCACTTCAAGGAAAGCTGAAATGAATGCTGAAATTTCAGCTGTTAAACTGTCACTTTGATGGCAATTCTGACTGCACGAATGGTTTGAAATGGGGGTAAAACCCCAGCGCACCTTGTGGAAATGTTTCTTGGCTGCTGAAATTCACAGTTCTATGCTCCAAAGTTGATTTTCACTATTAGAAGTGCGCGTGCGCCGCTACGTGAAAAACCGAAACTTGAGAAGGATCTGAACTTGCTCTGATACCACTATTGGGCGTGTGTAGAAGTGTGAGAGACACACGAGAAGCACACACAAGGAGCACAAACGCAGCATGACACACGGAGAAGACGATGGCTAGAATAGCTCTCTCTATTAACGATGAACTGAATTGAAGTAAGAGCTGAATAATATCCCTAAGTACAAAGTACCACCACATATGAGAGTATCAAGTATGTGGTAACATGGGGAAAAAACCTCTAGCCAGCACTAGAGTAAAAAGTGCCCATGTATAGGAGAAAGGTTCACATCAAAGCTACTCGAGGAACACATGTGTAACAGACTATACATACTATGTCATTGGAGGATCACACTCTATAGAGGCCCGAAGATAGCTTGTAAAAGAGCATCCAACTACATACTTCTTTAGGTATGCAGAGTGTAAAATCAATGTTGGTTTGACTACAGAGGAGGCCAAACTCCTAGCTTGGGACCACAACAATGACAATGATTACAGGTAGAAAATGTCATCCATTGAGTGTATCCGATTCTTCCACCATATGTTGATGCCCTAAAGGAAGATGGTGGAAGGATCCATCCAAATTTGAGAAAGTAGTGCCTTATAGAGGTAGGGATAGTAGTGGTGACAATGTGAAGTTGGATGCATTTTGTAAATTTGATCCATGATTCCAACTCGCCTTCAGGACAAAGGAAATCTAGGATCTCTAGGATCAAATATTCACAATGTGGGATAACAAAGATGTGAAAGGCCAGAAATAGAAAAAGGCAAAAATAGATCCTCACATGGATGTAAAGGGAAAGGGAAAGAAAACCAATCTCTCCATTGAAGAGGCTACTGATGATATGAAGCTGACACCTTAGAGAGCATTGTAAGGCATAAAGGATGACACTTTGATAATTTCAACATTATCAAGGGTCATCTCCAGAGACCTAAGCCTTAAGGATATGATCATAGAGCTAAATAACTAAGTACAGTCTTGTCATTGATCAGTTTTACTTGCTCTTTCAGTAATTTATTATGTTGCTTTAAACCTCACAATGCAGTCACAAGGTTTATATGAAGATTCAACATGTGATTATGAGGAGAATCGGGTGCTTCACATGAAGTGAAGTCCAAGCAGAATATCGGACCATTTCCTCATACAAAGCATTGTTAGAATACTTTATATTGTTCTATGATTGGGTGAGTTCTCTTGATCATTAGAATTTAATATGATTTAGTATCTCGAGTATTTGGTGCTATTCGATGCAGGGCATCGAGTTATAGGAATAGACATGCTAGAAGTCGATGCCTCGCATTGAATGCCTATAGAATTGCCATGCTCAACAACGAAATTTAGTCAAAATTTGATGCTAGGCATCGAATTTCACTAGGATTCTGATGCCAAGCATCAAATTGTAGCCCAAAATTAACTCTAAGTATATCTTCCAACAACTAGTCAATGTCAAACATCGACTTGAAGCAAGTTATATGGCAGTTGGCTCTAACTATTTATTCATTTTAGTCTCCTAGCAAAGATTTTATCCATTTATTTAATGCTAAGCATCAGAACCATTGAGTTGACACTCATCCTTTGTTTGTAGGAACCTCAAAAGAAGATTGGTGAGCTGAATGAAGACTGTCCTTTTCCCTTCCTGGCTCATATCCAAAGGGCAAGGCATGAGAAGTCTTGAATAAAGGCAAAGGAGATGGAGTTCAAGGATGAGTCCTCTAGACTAAAGTGTTTTTCAAACCCCATAGAACCATTAAGGCCATTGTATTACAATATATATTGTGATGATGTAAATAATATTTGTACAGTAGTACCTAGGAAACATTATTCTCTTTTAATAGCAAACATCCCATATGGCTTTAGAATGAGTGGTTGTATTAATGATGATGAGCCATTCAAGCACCCACAAATACGAAAGATGGTGACAAATTTTGCTAAATTGACCATGTTGCCACTTTGGAGGATTGTTATTTTTCATAGCAGGGGCTAATCCTTTTTTGTCTCAACAGCATTAAAGTCAAGGTATCATGTTGTCGAGTGTCTTACATGGTATGTCCTTGCTTTTTGTCTCTTTCTTGAAATTGCATGCGACATTGTCCTTATAATTTTAAATTTGCAAGGTAAAGACAAATGTAAATCACATGCCAAGACATAGGTTCGTTATTTCTACCAAGCGCCTTACAGTTGGGTACTATGATGAAGTCAGTAAAAGAAGGGTCATGGAACATTGTAGTGAGGAATAGAATTTTGAATAAGCTAATGTTCATTGCAGTTACAAAGAAGCTTCGTCATGTGGCAGGGGACAAGACATTGGTTAATCCTTATCAAAAGCCCCAAAAGCTTATAATGAGGTTAATCCAATTGTTCTCCAATGATGATAATTGGATCTTGGACTTATTTTCTAGCAGAAGTGCAATCTTGCTCATTGACACTCTTTTGGCATCATGTGTAATTGATTTGTTTGTTTTCAGGGACGACACTCGCATGTGCCCTCAAAATGTTCAGGCACTGCATTGTTGTAGAGAAGGATGAAGCCGAAGTCAGCTTCATTAGGATGTGCATTAATGGCTTGAATGAATGCCCAGACAAGGAGCAAGAGGTTGGGAAGAAACATACAGTTGACACAGAGAGAGATTCTAGTTTGCACCAATGGAGCATGTGCCACCATTGGCAGATGAGCCAAGAGACATGGCTGACCTTGAGGAGCCAGTTCTAGAGCAAGAAAAGCCTTCAAAACCTTTTCAAGTCGCTAAAGATGTTGTTATGCATGACGCGGAGCATTTATATCATCAACTTCTATTGTAAAAGGGTTGTTGAACTTTGTAAACATATAATTTTGTAATGATTTGATTATTGGAATGTAAGGATCAATGTTTTATTAATTTGTGCTTAGCCCATTTCACATTCTATGCATGTGTTGGATTGGTGTGTGGTTTGCTTTACATTTATGGCTGATTAAGGTCGTATTGTTGAAGTGGTAATTGGAACAGCTTGATGAACTAGAATAGAAGTATGCAGAAAAGCTCCTCCAATGTTTATGCTAGTGTCAGATGATGTGATATTATATATACTGATCCTTGAAAAGTGTATTTTATTTTTCCATGTCAAGCAACTCAAATTCTTAATAAGAATGAGAACATAAATCTCTCACCAAGAGTGCCAAGCACTATATCAAGAGATTGAGTTTCTTTGTTTTTGGCATTATTGCCACTACTTTCTAAAATTGGAAACTCTCACAAGAGGTGCTGGATCATTCGGTGGCCTTTTCTGGTATTGAAAATTTAGTTAGCTTCTTCATGAATCTGATTCTTCAATGGTGGTTTTTCATGGTACTAATTGAAAAAGGAATAATGTTTTGCACTGTGGAATGTTGGTGCAAGACAATCAACAATTCAAGTTTTGATGAAGTTTTGAAGTCAAGGATTGAAGAAAATATCAAGATATGAAGCATGAAGAAAGTACATGTTTAGAGAATGAAGATGTGTATACATATGTACATTAACTTAGAGTTAGCTCACTTATAATTTTGTATGGTTATGAGCTTGTACATATTTTCCTATATATACAAGGGAAAATGTCGGGGCAAATATGAGAGTGTGAGAGAACAAGAATTGAAGAGAATTAGAAGCCATTAGACACTTGTGAAGTGAGTAAGATAGCTCTCTCATCCAGATGTAAAACTTTTTAGTAATGAAAAAAAATTACGCCCGATTTTTCTGTGTGTTCAAAAGGCCCAATTCAAGAACCCTTTTGTAGGTGTTTAATTCCACAGTTAGTGAGTCTATGGTTAAAGTTTGAGAGCCTAATTGTAAACAAGCTGTGAGAATTATGAGTAGGAACATTCATATGTGAAGAAGTGTTGAGTGTCTTCTAAAACAGGCGCAATCCCGATGGTCAAAGAAATGGTCAGTTCTCAGTGCACACTGTAAAGTTTTGTACAAATCAGGAGTCAAAAAAAAGTTCAGAGGTAAGCCATCTATGGCTAAAATCATTTGCATAAATGGGTTCTACTTTGAGAGAACCAAGCTTTAGAAGTTACAGGTGTCAAAGTCGACTGTTAAGAACTACAGATTTAGACATAGGTGACTTGTTGAGATCATTTCTCAATATCTACTGAGTCTTTTGAAATGATTTAACTTGGAGGAGGTGCAGAACCTGTAAGCAACACCTTGTATAAAGTTTTATCAAAAACTTTACACATTTAATAAGTCAATGAATGAGTTATGTGCAGAAGACTTTCTGTGTAGACATCTTCTTCACAGTTTGTTCAAGATTTTGGTAGTTGAGTATTGATCCTCCAAATTGGTGAAGGTTTTAAGTTATTCTTGATATAGAGGTGCTCTAACTTCAAGGATAACTTGTTCTTTTGGATATTAACACTCTCCATCAGTGGTATCAGAGCAAGAAGCATCAAAATTGAAGAAAGGAGGACCTCGGCTGCTGCAGTTATAAAGAATTCAACATTTGAAGATACAAAAGGTGAAAGCTTGAAATTAAAACTTGAGAAGAAGGTCAGAAGATATCAAGGAAGACAAAAGGAGTATCATTCGAAGCAAAGGTAACCTTATTCTTCATAAAGCTTGAAGGATTTAATACACAAGTGAAGAAAGGATGGGAGATTCTCTTCAAATAGAGAAATTGGATAGAGAGAACTATCCAGCATGGTCAATGAGGATGGAAGCTCATCTTATGAGCAAAGACTTGATAGGTTATATCACAGGTGAAGAAGAAAAGCCTCAGTTGAGAGATCCTAGTGTTCCAACTAGGGATGAATTCTCAGAATCGAAGACTTGGATGAAGAGAGATGCTCCAGCCAGGAGCATTATCTACATGGGAGTTAATGACTACTTGCTACCTCACATTAGAGGTCTTGAAAGTGCAAGTGATATATGGAATGCTTTGGAGGAGCATTTCCAAAACACCACAAAGTCAAGGAAGGCATCCTTGTGGGTAGAGTTTACCACATTCAAGAAGAAGGCCTCTCAATCCATAACAAATTATGTAACAAGGATGAAGGACATTGCAGATGCATTAGGAGCAATTGAAGAAGATATTGAGGAGGATAAATTGGTAAGGCAAATCCTCACAGGTTTGAGAGGTGAGGACAAATGGAAACCATTCACTTTGTCTACTGAATTATCACTAGATCATTTTACTCCTGATTTGAATCAGTTGCTAGGACACATGCTAACCTTTGAACAGGGATGTCAAAGGTGAAAGTGATAAGAGTGCAGGTCAAGCGATGTATTCAAAGGTTAAAAAGAAGAATAGAAAAGGGTCGCAACAAGCAAATGAAGATGAAGGTACAACTAGCCAAGCTAACTTCCTAAGAGGAAGATGAGGTGGCAAAGGTAGAGGAAGAGGCAGAAGTAATAAAGATGGAGTCAAAGCTTGCTGGATTTGTGGTAAGACAAATCACTTAGCTCATGATTTTTTGCATAATACTCAGAATAATGGTGGATATAATCAGAACTTTAATTCAAGAGGAAGAGGTGGCAGAAATCAAAGAGGTAATTTCAGAGGTAGAGGTAGTAGAGGTTATCTTGGAAGAACTGCAGGTAGAGGATTCCAAAGCCAACAATACAACAATACCTACTAGAATTATGCTTCAGAACAGAACGAGGATTCAACATTGATTATGAATGCAACTTGTGAAAGGCAAAGTGAAGACCAAAGAGTTTTCTACATTGACTCAGGGTGTAGCAATCACCTGAGTGGCAACATAGCATTGATGACTGATTTGGAAAATAAGGTAACTAATCATGCAGTTCAAACAGGTGATAATACAAAGCATAATGTGAATTCAATTGGATCAGTGAAGGCCAAGGATGGAAGTACTCTCTTGAGTAAGGTTTTGTATTTTCCTACAATTCCAAAGAGTCTGATAAGTGTAGGACAAATTGTTGAAAAAGGTTATGAAGTTAGGTTCACTAATGAAGGAGTTTTTGTGGAAGACCCTAGCAATGGGTATAAACAAATTGTTTCAGGGAAGAAAGAAGGAAGATTGTGCACATTGAAGATTCAAGGTAACATTGGTCATGCCTTGTTCACCTATAGAGGACATAAGATCTCTGAGTTAGATCTTTGGCACAAAAGTCTTGGACATTTCAATGAAAGAGGTATTAAAGATATGGTTAACAATGGTTCAGTGCTTGGATTGCCTAATGTTGCAGGTCAACATATGACATACAGATGCGAGGCATGTCAATTAGGTAAGGCTCATAAGCAATATTATTCCAAGCATGGTTTTATGTATTCAAAGAAGCAAGAGTTAGTACACACAGATGTGTGGGGACCATTAAAGGATTTCAGTATCAATGGTTCAAGGTATTATGTGATTTATGTTGATGATGTTACCAGATGGATCATTATCTATGTGATCAAAGATAAGTCAGAGGTATTCAATACATTCAAACATTATCATGTGTATGTAGAGAGAATTATAGGTCAAAACTTGAAGAGACTAAGGTCAGGTGGAGGGGGAGAGTATTTCTCTAATGAGTTCAGTGATTACTTGTGGAATGCAGGTATAAAAACAGAAGTTACTTGTAGGTACTCTCCTCAACAAAATGGTGTAGCAGAAAGGAGGAATAGAACTCTTGTTGAGTTTGCAAGATCCATGATGAAGGAGAAAAATTGTCCCAATTATTTGTGGGCTGAAGCTGTAAATACAGATACATATTTGGTCAATAGATTACCATGTAAAGCTTTGCAGGGCATGACACCATATGAAGCATGGTGGGGTAAGAGACCTACTCTAGATCATTGCAAAGTATTTGGATGTTTGGCATATGCATATGTGCCATCTCAATTAAGGCACAAATTGGAACCTAAAGCTGAAAAGTATGTATTCATTGGATATGATGATAAGTAGATGGGATATAGGTTGTGGAGTCCATCCACAAAACAATTCCTTGTGTCAAAAGATTTTACATTTGATGAGTAAGGTACTTGGTATGCAGATACACTCAATATTTATGCAGGTGATGAAGAAGTTGTGAATCAAAAGAAAGGTAAATCAAAGGTTCAGATATTTGATGAAGAGGAAAATAATGAAGTACATGTTGAAGTTGAAGAAGTTCCAAGGTTTGATCCAGAATGTGATGAACCAAAAACCTCAAGGAGTGGAGAACTCAGAAGGTCATCAAGACACAAATGGCAACCTACAAGGTATAGTTATGACACTTCTTTTTTGGCTACCAAAGATTATGCTTATATGATAAAGGCAGATGAAGACCCTTCTACATATGAAGAGGCAAAAAGTATAGAAAATTGGGAGAAAGCTATGTAGGAAGAGTATGATGCATTGATGGAGAATGAAACATGGGATTTGGTTCCTAAACCAATTAGTCAGAAGATCATTGGATGCAAATGGGTCTACAAGACAAAGAGGCTTGTAGATGGAAGTGTGTCTAGGTATAAATCTAGACTTGTTGTGAAAGGTTTTGCTCACACAGATGGTATAGATTATGATGAGACCTATAGTCCTGTGGCAAAGATGACAACCATCAGGACACTCATAGCTATTGCTGCATGTAAAGGTTGGATATTATGTCAATTAGATGTGAAGAATGCTTTTCTAAATGGTTATATTTCAGATGATGTCTTCATGGAGCAACCACAAGGTTTTAGAGATGAAAGGTATCCAGATCATGTATGTAAGTTCAAGAGAGCTTTGTATGGTTTGAAGCAGGCCCCAAGGGCATGGAATTATAGAATTGTGAAGTTCTTGAAGGAGCTTGGTTTCCAAGTATCTAAAGCAGATAGTAGCTTGCTTGTTAAAGCAAGTGATGATGGGTTCATTTACATGTGCATATATGTTGATAATATAATTCTTACAGGTATAGATGAGAAAGGAATTCAAAGCCTAAAGAAACAAATGGAGAAAGAGTTCAAGATTAGTGACTTGGGAGACTTGTCATATTTCTTTTGCATGGAGATCTCATACACTCAACATGGAGTGTATGTAACTCAAGAAAAGTATTTGAAGAACTTGTTGGTCAAGTTTAAAATGGATGATTGCAGGGTAGCACCTACTCCAATGGAGGTGAATCACAAATTGAGCAGATATGGAGGAGAAGAATTCAAGGACATGAAGCTATATCAAAGTTTGGTTGGTAGTCTGATCTATGCTACATTAACTAGGCCTGACTTGTCATATGCAGTTGGAGTATTATCTCAATTCATGCATTGTCCTAGGAAAGAACATTGGGTTGCATGATAGAGAGTGTTGAGGTACATTGAGGGTACATTAAGGGTACATTCAAAGAAGGTTTGTATTATGGTTTTACATCAGATACAAACATCAAGATATATAGTGATACAGATTGGGCAGGTAATCGTGATGATAGGAGATCAACTTATGGATACTTGTGTTATGTGGGAGATAAGTTAATTTATTGGTGTTCAAAGAAGCAACACATAGTTGCTTTATCATCCATAGAGGCTGAGTACAAAGGTATGGTTGAACCTGCAAAGGAAGTGATATGGCTTAAGACTCTTATGAAGAGTTTTGACATCATTCAGAGTACACCCACTATTCATGGAGACAACATGAGTTCATTGTATTTAGTTGCTAATCCTATTTTTCATGCCATGACTAAACATATTGAGATTCAATATCATTTTATAAGAGAGAAGGTGATGGATAAAGAGATTGAATTCATACATACTTCAACAAAAGATCAGATAGCTGATATGCTAACTAAAAGCTTGGATGGACCAAAGCTACAGAGATTCAAAGACATGGCAGGTATAAAGAAGATAGAGAAAACCTCAATTGATGATTGAGGGGGAGCTGTTGGTGCAAGACAATCAAAAATTGAAGTTTTGATGAAGTTTTGAAGTCAAGGATTGAAGAAAATATCAAGATATGAAGCATGAAGAAAGTACATGTTCAGAGAATGAAGATGTGCATACATATGTACATTAACTTAGAGTTAGCTCACTTATACTTTTGTATGGTTATGAGCTTGTACATATTTGCCTATATATACAAGGGAAAATGTTGGAGCAAATATGAGAGAGTGTGAGAGAACAAGAATTGAAGAGAATTAGAAGTCATTAGACACTTGTGAAGTGAGTAAGATAGCTCTCTCATCCAGATGTAAAACTTTTTAGTAATGAAGAAAAGTTGTGCCCGATTTTTTTGTGTGTTCACCTTCTATGCTTGATCAATTCAAGAATCCTTTTGTACGTTTCTAATTCCATAGTTAATGATTCTACGGTTAAATTTTGAGAGCCTAATTGTAAACAGGCTGTGAGAATTATGAGTAGGAACATTCATATGTGAAGAAGTGTTTAGTGTCTTTCGAAACAGGAGCAATCCCGATGGTCAAAGAAATGGTCAGTTCTCAATGCACAGTGTAAACTTTTGTACAAATGAGGAGTCAAAATCTAAGTTGAGAGGTAAGCCATCTATGGCTAAAAGTATTTGCATAAATGGGTTCTAGTTTGAGAGAACCAAGCTTTAGAAGTTATAGAGTCAAAGTCGATTGTTAAAAACTATAGATTTAGACATAGGTGACTTGTTGAGACCATTTTTCAAGATCTACTGAGTCTTTTGAAATGATTTAACTTGGAGGAGGTGCATAAACTGTAGCTGACACCTTGTACAAAGTTTTATCAAAAACTTTACACATTTAATAAGTCAATGAATGAGTTATGTGCAGCAGACTTTTTGTGTAGACATCTTCTTCACAGTTTGTCCAAGATTTTGGTAGTTGAGTATTGATCCTCCAAATTGGTGAAGGTTTTAAGTTGTTCTTGATATAGAGGTGGTCTAACTTCAAGGATAACTTGTTCTTTTGGAGATTAACACTCTCCATCATGGAATAGGAAAATGACCATATTTTTCAACATTTTATGCATTTCTTCTCAATTAAAAAATAGAACATGTATTTGTTCTCCTTCATTATGACTCAGTGTTCTTTATGTCAAAAAAAATATATTGAAAATTATTGTAGCATTTTGGGCTTCAAGATTGCAAACCTATTATCACTCATATGGTGACAGGTTTATGGCTGAGTCTTCATGAAGTTGGAGATGCATTTGGTGATGTTTTCTATCAGCAGGTTGTTCGATGCTTTTTTTTACTTATGCATTACTTGGCTAGATATTCAGTTTGTTGTCTCACAGATGAGCAAGTTTATGCATTGCTCAGGCGTCAAGCATTCGTAGGTAATTAAGGCACATCTTTCTCTACTTTAGTGGTACCCTACTACTTGGATTTTTTAATCCCAAGGGAGGATCACTACTACGAGATTTACATGTTTTTCTTTACTCTGACTCGATTGGTTGCTATGACACTCGTGCGTCCACCAGTGTTTTTTGCTTCATGCTTGGTAGCTCATGTATATCTTGGTTGAGAAAGAAGCATCCTATTATGACTACTCTAGTAGTGTAGACTTCAAACTCCAATAAAAACCATCACCATCATGTCTATCCATCACAATTACCTTGGGCCATCGCCCATGATGAATGGGAATTATTTCAAGGAGATCAACATCATGATTAAAAATTGGGATTTTTTTATAGTCTGGGACATGACAAATACTAGCCTCCATTGTGACTTCTCCCACACGACTTCGACAGCCATCCTAAGGGCTCGTGAACATCATAATTTGGGAACTTGTGTTTTTGGTAAGACTTGTTTTCTCAAATATTTGCATCTTATAACCTTTTCCCTTTTTCTATAGGGTTATAGCCTCAATTTGAGTGTGTAGCACTTGGAAATATAAAAGCTCACCAATTAGGAGTTGGAGGAGGCTTTTTCACTACTTGGAATCTCTTGGGGACTTTAGCTAGCAATTAAACTATCAAGATACTCTTGTTTAGGCAATCAAAAGCTAAGTGGTATTAACCTCTATCTGGACTACATACTACAACAAACTAAACAAGAACTAATCCATTAATTGCAAGTTGTCGACGGTCAATGGTGGGTTCTTGGCTGGAGGAACTTGAGAATATAGGACCTATAATTTTCCATAGATTCTCTGATTCTCTTTGCAACTACCTTTATCTCTACCCTTTTTGGTACTCCATCCACTGCAACTATGGTGTTTTATACTTCCATACAATAAACTAATTTCTTCCCTCACAATCACTTAGACAATGTACATGAGAACAACTTATCTTCATCGAGTGCACAAACAATCAACAAATTATACCAACAAAATTTAATAATTTCACATTCTATAGATTGCATGCAGGACTAGAACACAATATACACCTAATAAAATAGAGACAATAGTTATGCGGAACCACTTCATGCCCACAACACCACTGATGGAGTATTTTGTTCTCTAGTCAAGCGATACATCATATTCATCATGAAAGGTTACAAGTACATGGTACTTTGAAGGGCTTACATCCCTTACATATTCCCCCATTCTGATAATTACAATAAATTAATTAATTACAATATTTATCCCTCCTGGTGTTCAACGGCCTAACACTTGGCATGCACAGAGGATGTGACTCAAAATTGTTACTAAGGGGCCTCTATAGGTGGTTGTTGTTCTTCATCATTCTACTCTTCCGAATCTGAAATTTCTTCCTACAAAGCGATTCAAAAACTTCCTTTCGCATCTTTAAAAGTACTATGTATCTTCTTCTAGAACACCTTCAATGTAGTAGAGAGCATGGGTTGCTCCATAAGTATTGCTTTTTTAGCGTTTGGTCAATAGTAGAGGCATGATAAGGAAAACCTTGGCTTGCACGGTAGCAAGTTGCTCCTGTGTCCCCTCTTGCAAGTAAAAATCCTTCTTCAAAACAGCTCTCGCTTTCTTCTTTGTAGTAGCCATCTCTTCTTTGGATTTTGTCAGCATGATGAATACCCCTTCATGTTGGGCAAGGGACTTCTCCAAAGCATCATACATTTTTAAACTTCACTGACTAACTCTACATTGGAAAATTGATAATCTATAATTCACTTATGCAATCATGGTGCATTTTCTTCCTTGGATTTCTCCAAAGCATAGCATGTTTCCTCTAACTATACTTTTTAGCTTTCTTTATTTTTTACCAACTCTTGGATGGTGGCTAAGTGCTTTTTGTAGCACCAGCCAAGATCTGGCTATGGTGATCCATGTCATCTTTTTCCTTCGTCGCTTCTTCAAAAAAGGACTTACGTCATTATGTAGTGCATTGAACAGCATCCAACTCCAATCGGAGGGCATAGACGATGTGTTGGCTTTCTTGGATGTCAGCCCCCAAGTGCCCTACCTAGGTGTCCAAATGAGAGGTTTTCTACTAGTGGTAGGCACACTAATCATCAATCTAGGTGAATTCACCAAGCTAATCATGTGTGTGATGCGGGTAATAGGAGATGCCAAGGTTACAATTGAAATTATAAAAACTTAGCCCCAAATTCCTAGTAAGCTTCATTAGGGTAGAGACAAACATGGGAAAATGTTGGACGAAAACATTTCAAAGTTGACCAATCAGAGTGCAAGGGTCCGCTTTAGCTAGTATCACAATAGCATAGGAGGGGATGGGGAACATAGAGGGGAAGGTGGATGAGATTCTATAAGTTTACTTGCCTCCTTAATGTTCCTTCCAGTTTTTAGCACATCTTTTATGATTTTTTCCTCTGATTAAGATCCATCATCCAATCTTCCAATGAGTTCAAAGCATTGTAATCCTCTATTGTGGAAGAGCTTTGGAAGAGCTATGCATTTCCTCTATGCATTGCTAATTTCTTTCATTCGTGAGTTCATATGATAGCACATCTTTAGCCGTAATTCTTACTCTTTTGGGATGCTAAATACTAGCCTTTTTTAGACCATGGTGGATAAGGTGCATTAAGAAATATTTAGTGTGATTGAGTGCTGATAAAATTATTATTTCCCTAGTATGACTACCCTCGTCAAGTCCTTATCATTACACACTAGGAAATTCGCATCCATAGATACATGTCCTAAGTTAATAGGTGATTCTATTTCACCTAAAAATTTTGTTTGTAATCTTGCTACTCCCACAATATAGGCTTTGATTGGTACTATATCTCCCTAAAACGTCTCTCCAATGGACCTCCTTATGGTATTAAGGACAGCCCCTCTATCTATAAAAAGTGAGAGTAGAGATAGATTGTTATATCCCAAGCCTATTTTCAAATATGATACCCTATCTGGGATTGTGATTAAGAACTCATTTAATAATGATTCTAACACTCCATAGGATGTGGGTCGTATGATGGAGGAAACCATCTTGAACCTTAGATTTCATGTGATTTTCTATATCTCATGATTGGTTAAGAATTCCAAGAAACTAATGCTACCATCGTGTCTGAAACATGACAAAATGATGAGTTTGACTATCTAATTACTTGATTTTGACATTTGGAGGTCTTTTTTCGAGGTCATTACATCATCAATTTGTAACCATTCTTTAATACCTATATAAAAAGGACTTGGCTACTCATATCTTCATTCATGCCAAAATGAGACTTGGGAGCTCAAGGAGTCGTGATCTCTAAGTACTTTCCAAGTCCTAGTTCTAGTTCTTATCTTGCTCCTTGTTCTAGACTTGTCTAGTATTTTGAACATCCCATCTTGTCCTCTTGCAATCTTGTTGTATAAGATTCCTTGCTCTAGCCTTGTTCTAGTATTTTGAACATCCTGTCTTGTCCTCTTATAATCTTGTTGTACGAGATTCCATCCATTTATTTATTTTACATAGTTCATCTTCAATAAGGAATGTTCATATATCTTGCTTCATACAGACGGTCACAAGTTGTGGCATCTCTTGTATTGTGTCTAGCGTAGTTATGCATACTTAACATTCACAGGTTATAGGACTAACCTTCATCAAGTCCTAGTAGCATGGATTCCATATGTAAGGAGATTCAATCTACCATAAAAGATTTGATAGGATATATCCAAAAGCTGATAGGGTTTTTACAACAAGGTGATCAATTCATCTCAAATTATAGCTCAGATTTCAAGATATTATTTCATGGATCTATATATCAAAAAGGCTACCTAATTAATCAATTTCAAAGTGGCCTCAAAGATCACGTGAAATATCTCTTGCAATCAATGCCTCAAGGAGATATTTGGATGATGTTATTAGTCAAGTAATTCAATGTCAGAATTGGTTATTCAAAGAAAGCCAAAATCCAAATCAACGATCTTTGCAGCCCAAAAAATCATTACAAATGATGAACATACAAATTACAAAGATAAGAAGGAGATAAAGAACAAGAAGATGTACAGGTTCAATCAAGGAGGTGCACTTAAGTTTCTCCATCGACGATCTTCGAAACACCACAATGTACCACTAGAAGCTCAAAGGTTCTATCTTGTGAAGAACCTAGTAGAGCTCAAGCTATTAAAAAGAATTGCTCCTCATGAAACTTGCTGCTCAAGGGGGATCCGATGTCATGGACACTCAAGAAACCATCTCTAGTTCATCTTCGGTTTATGAGAGTCTTCCATATCTCACCATTGGTGAAGAATTTGAAGAATCTCAACCAAAACCCATGTAGTTGGATAACATCAGGGTCATGCAACTTACATCAAATGAAGCAAAATAATGGATTATGATTTTATTGTGGAGGTCATGATTATATGGTATGCAAATGTCTTACAAAGAAGAAATCAGTTGGACTAAGGAATTCCACAATCACTATCCAAAATCAAAAGGATCATCAACATAGTCAAAAGAGGAATACATACCACCATGAGAATCGTGCACTTGATTTTGCACCTAGATATACCACAAAACCTTTCCAATTTCATCATGGATATCCACCAAGCACTCAAGAAAGAGATCCAAAGAGTTGGAGAACAATTTAAGTATTATGCATATCAACATTGTGTTCACGTTGGGAATAAATTCTAGTTAATTTGGAGACTTTGCGACCTTGTGTAAAGCTAGACCCTCATAAATTTGGTCCTTTAACTATCTTGGATGATATTAATCTAGTTACCTTTAAGCTCTTGTTATTCATTTCCATGAGAAGACATCCAATCTTCTATGTATTCATATGGAACCATATCAGATTTCACCATTCACAGGGAAGAGACATAGTCCTTCACCACCTAAAGAGATCGAGGAACATGAAGAATTCAAACTCAAGCATGTCTTGGATTTGAGAATCTCTTGAGGAATACTAGGATACCTTGTTCATTGGACAGAGTATGACATCCGTGATCGTACTTGTGAATCTGTAGAAAATCTTTAGAGAGCACAAGTCAAGGTTCGTGAATTACATAAGAGGAATCCAATGAAATTCAAGCTAGAGAACATGGCCCCTCCATGTGAACTCGTCACTTGAGGGGGAGGTGATGTCATGGACACAAAGGAAACCATCTTGAACTTTAGATTTGATGTGACTTTTCGTATCTCATGATTGGTTTAGAATTTGGAGTAACTAAAGCTAGCATCATGTCTAAGGACAAAACCCTAAGACTTACTATCTATTTTCTTGATTATGATATCTGAAAGTCTTGTTTTGATTTCATGACATCATCGTGATATCATCAATCCATAATAACCCTTCAATAATGTATAAGGAGGGCTTCATCACTCATATCCTCAATCTTATCAATACAAATCTTGGGATCTCAAGGAGTCACGATCAAGTAAGTAATTCTGAGTTCTAGCTCTAATTCCTTATTATAGTCTTGTCTAGTCTAGTATTTTGGACATCCCGCCTTGTCCTCTTGTAATCTTATGGTATGAGATCTTGTCTAGTTATTTCTTGTACCTAATTCATCCCCCTCAAACGAGTTCTTGTAATTCAGATATTTTGCTTCATACCTATGATCCTTGGTTTATGGCATCTCGTGTGATATGTCTAGCCTAGTGGGACTTCTTGTGATAGTTCTATATTCTTGTATTATATTTTCCTTGAGTGGCTGATCTTCTAATCAAAATCATACTTCCTAATCTTCTTCAAGTCTAGTCAAAGGGCTCCCTTGACAGGTCCCTTGATCACTAAAAATCTCTATCGGCAAGCCAAGTCCTATGAAAACATGCTCAAATAGAAACTGTGTGATGGTTTTTCATCATTCTTTTATGTCGATTTTGCCTCTACACATTTAAGTAATTCCTAGCCACAAATGAAATCAATACCCTAGAACACTCGACATTGTTTGATATATTCATATGTATCCATGTGAAGTGTTGACCGCCTTAATCCAGTGAGTATTATCATCTTATCCATTCTCACACGAGTGAAGTGTTGCGCTACCACTCTAGTATATGTGTCTTCTAATATAGGTAAGTACTTAGACTCTTGAATTCACATGTCAGAGATTATCTTTGCCCCTTTTATATGAATTCTCTATCATTATCTCGTAGTCTTAGCTTTCTTCTTTTAGCGATTTTCTTCTAACAGGTGTGATTCCTTCAAGCTACTTCCGATGTTGTAGATAATCAACAATAGGTTTACTCCATTCATGCATGGTGGTAATGTGAAACAAGGTTGCATATTTGATTGGATGGATAAAGTTAAATTTAGCACAGTTCTAGAGTTTATTGTAAACATCTTTTCCCATTGTAGGCTAGAGTTTATTGTAAACATCTTTTCCCATTGTAGGCTGGTACATTCTTTCTCACCTAAGAGCTTTTCTACATCATCTATGCAGCATAGTAAGATGCCTAATCTATCTTGGTAATAGAGGCTTCCAAAGATGGTCATATTTGGTCTTCTCATGGATTAACTTGGTTGATCTCACAATGATTTCATGATGTTGTGCACACATGAGAAATGGAACCATCTTTTTGCCCACATGGCAACTACCTCCAATTTAAACAAGCATCTCAAGAGATCGTATGTGGCTCATCATTGGTTAGGCAAGACAAATTATCCACTCATATGTGCATGTTTCACCTTCTTCGCTACTAGTTTGAAATCAAATTCAATTAGTAGTAGGAATAAGTCCACTAATTGTCCAATGACATATGGCTTATTTACTAGGTAAAGCAGTCTTGATGGTCTACAAAGAACTTGAACTTGTTGGCCAAAAGATAATGACAAAATATCTTGACAATGTAAACCATTCCTAATCTAAGTGCTTTGTGGTGGTATAATCCATTCATACCAATTGTCTACTAGCATAAGCAATTGAAAACCCATATTGCCCTCTAGGGCAAGTAGTGTCCTACGACATAATTTGATGCACCCATATAACATGGAATAATAGATTCCAACCAAGTGCTTTTAGAATGGGACTATTAAACAGTGAGGAAGTCATGTAAAATTTTATCAAGTTTACCCAAAGTATCTTTGTAGACAAAAAAGTTGTACCTAGTTACTAACTAGTTTTCTTGTAAGACGGGAGATTCTTCCCTTAATAATCCGCAAGAAAAATGATAATTTAGAGTACATTCTTTTATTTTAAATAACTTCTATAAATAAAAAAGAATAAGTCTTGGAAAACTCCCATAAAAAGCCAAGATCTCATTTGCGAATGACTTGTTGTTATTGTGACTAAGAGAATTCTTCTTCTTGCAAAATGCGTGCACGCAAAAGCTTTAATGGCTTCTTGGTGACTTTTTCTTGCTCAATTTTTTATGTGTGATGACACTTGCTATTTGCTTTCTTTCATGTCTACTATCATTACGATTAGCCATTTTTTATTTTCTCACTATTGCAAGTTATTTTGTGCTAACTTTTCATGCCTATTGATATGTTGTAGCCATTTTCAGCTTTGTACAAAGTTGTAGTGCTTTCTTTTTGTAGATTTCTCATGCTATCTTGTATGTCCTCTAGTTAGCTTTGAAACAAGCTACCACACACTCAATTTGGATAAGTAACAAGGGGGATAATTATCATTTTTCACTAATTGTCTCTTATACTCCCCTCGATGAGCCCGACTTGAAGTTGGAGATGATGTTGAACATGACCTTTTTATCGTATGGATATTCTCATCGCACTTTTGATCAGGATGTGACTAAAACCACACTTTTGATCGAGGTTGCCTTTGTTTGTTGATCATTTTCCACACGACATGGATCTCATGTTTGGATGATCAAAGAAATTGAGAGTGTCAAGCTTGGTGAGACATCTATCCATCCCATCTTCTTTTGCCACCAACTACAACTGGAATGAGATCTACTCTTCACGGATTTGGCAAATTAAAGGTCTATGAGCATGTCATGTGTTGTATGTTGACACTTTCTTGTGCAATTATCCATACGAGCAGCTTCTACATCCATTCAAAGATCCCTTATCCACATTTTCCTTTATTGTAGGCATAGTATGCATTATAATTACAAACCAAGAGCAAGCCAAATTAAGTGTCACTTGAACTTCACTCAACAAAATAAGAAGATTTGTACCAATTTTTTTAGATTGTTTCATAGTAATCATATTCACATCAAGCCACCTCCTCCTAAAAGCACAACAAAAACCGCTATGTGCATAGTTGATCCAATTCTAGAAAGTACTCAAGCATGAAAGAGCCTTGCTTTTCAAATACTAGCACAAACCAATGAAGTGCGAAGCATGAAGGATGTCAAATTGGTTATTGATCAATCCCTCCAAAATTCACTCCCACTTGACTAAGACATTCATGGTGACATCTAAAGCAAGCACATCCATATTTTGGAGAATATCATAATGAAAGATATTGAGAAGCGTACAATTTTTAAGATCCCTAGTACATTCGTCGCTTGCTCTCTTCAAGATCCCTTCAAAAGTTCAGTCGTTATAGATAACATCTTCTTCAAAGATCCAAAGATTAGACTATTCTTGCTGTGAAAAGGTGGATCATTAATTTCGCGAGATGAGAATTGCACTTACCATAGTTTCCTTTTTAGTTGAAATACAATTCATTGATCCTCATTCAAACCTGATTTAACTGACACTTGAATGTTCGAATCGCATGCCACTTGGATCCAAGGTAGCCAATATGACATTGTCAATTATACCTGACTCCAAGTTTTTTGTTGTTTGAGCTATTTAAGATAGTACATGTGGCGTTTACCAAAAATAGATGGTGGTAAGTACATAATTATCTCGCACTGTTGTGGAAAAACTTGCTAGGGGTGGATGGTGAGAACTTGATGTCCAAAAGTTTCAAAAGGCCAGCCACTTACGAACATTTGAAAACAGCCTTACCACCCAAAAAACACATGATTTGATTATTTCTATACTATCGTATTATGGGGATTTCATCGTTTCATGTTTCCAACAAGATCGCATGATCTTTGAATACCATGGAAAAAAACCTCTCGCAAGTTGTCCGCTATTCCAATATTAACTAGGCTTGTCCAAGTTATAAACGTCCAAAAGGGTATTGAAACCATGTTCTTCAAAACTCAACATTGCAAGACGTATAGAAAAAAAGAAGGGGGTGTACTTTGACTAAATGTATCTCAATCCTGTATTTTATCTTAAACCTCATGTCTCTCACAGTTCCATGTATTTCAGATCTCTTCATGGATGTTGGAATGCCAATGGATCGCATTTCCTGAACCAATCTGGTACTCTGCAGGGACTCTCTGATTCCTCCGTAATCAAATGCATACTCCAATAAAGTAAAAGAGAGCATAGAGCACTTTCATCTACACCCAAAGGAGAGATTCAAGCACTGCTCCCACAGCATGTCTCCCTGGTTCTAATGGGTATTAGGAAACTATGTCAGCTGTCTTGGAACTTGAACCAAGCTTTATAAATAGAAGTGGCTATCTGAGGTGGACGCCTTGATGGTGGTTATCATGCAATCCATCTGCCAACACAACAGTACATCCTCTGCAGTGGCCCAGGTGCATAAAAATCCTAGACCTAGCCCAGCTAGCTAGTCACCTAAATTTTGAAAGGAAAAGTGAGCTCAACTCAGTAACTCCCATCACTTTGGGGAAAAGAAAAATCAAAAAATACAATTCATTATTTTCTTTTAAATTCAAAAACAAAAGAAAAATCAAGAACAAAAATGATACAAAACTCCATCCACTGTTCTCAACATTTTCATTACAACAGGCCTCCTAATCTGTCTTCACATCAAAAAACTTGTTAGTTCTGACTCATTCTAGCGTTGTTACTCTTCAAAGGTTTCAATAATTAGGCACAAGCAAATCGCTGGGCCAACCATCACTGTCAGTGGACACACTTAGTAATTGAGCGCCCAAAGTTATTAGTTGAAGAGATTGTCAATCATATAAAAACCACATATATACTGCAAAGGATCCTTTATTAGATATCATTCCATACTACACATTCCAAAGATTCATTTTCGAGCTGCAAGTGAGAACTGTATCCACCATCCTCTCCTACTCTTTTTTTAGAAGAACTGATTCATGAAATTGCCAGACATCAATATCTTGCTTTCAATACATGTGATTTCAACAGGAGATCTTGCTTTCAACACGTGATTTCAACAGGAGATCTCCTTGTAAACAAAACATTAGTACACAAGCTGCACCAATCTTGGAGTGTTGACAGATAATCCACACTCCCTAATAAAAACAATCTGATTAGGTATTGCCTGCTGATCAGAAAATCTTGAAACAACTAATGAAAACAGCTGATCAGGTATTGCCAACTGAGTTCACATATATAACACAAACGAAAGGGTAAAAGCAGCTAATTAACAAAATTATCTACTAAAAAAACTGGATCAATGATCTACGAACATCGATGGGATTCTCTATAATTGTCAGCTTACTGTGCAAGTGATTTATGCAGCAATTGGAGTGGCTTTTCACCACAATCAGTGCTACTTTTCTGAATTTGCAGAGTCTTAGCTGTGCCATTACTTTCCTGATTTTGAAGCTACAGCACTACATATTTATGGGTTCTAACAAAACAGCTCTTTGTGATTCAAAACTGTGACACTAAAAATAACAGTCCAACATTGATCCCAGGGATGGAATGTCATAAGGAACCACTTCAACATAGCCATGACCAGGTTCTTCAGCACTTCAGCAGCAAAGTAGTCTAAGAGAATGGCAACTTACATGAGACAACTGCAGCTAGATATATCCATTCCAAGCACCGGCAGGAGAAACTCACTTGAGCAAATTGCCTGCAGAAATCCCTCCCAAATCCCTCCCAGCCTCAGATGGTAAAGAGAGGCAGCAGATAGCTTAGCCTTTGCTTTGAAGGGATCACCCACATCACATAACCTAGCACAAACTTTGCTTCAAGGCAACGGTGCATAAGTAGACCCAATGGGATGTAAAGGTGAAAATCTGGCATAAATCCAGATCTAACTTCTTCCTCTCTAATAGCCACGGCCTCTTGATCTGCCTCTCCATCCACCTCTAATTCCTCTTCCAATACCTCGTGAGAGCCCTCCCCGATTGCCAAAGGATGAAGGATTTTCAGTGCCACGACCCTTCTTACCCCCAACAGTTGACCCCAATCCATTGTCTGATGCAGTTCTTTTCACCCTACAAAAACAAAACCTTTCATCACCATTCAGAAAAATGTGGAAATTGCATGTCTTCTTGGCAGACCCAAAATAATATATACCCTGCATTAGCACTTGCAACTGTCTTGGGAGTTTCCTTCCAAGATAATGTGATTTTTTTATCTCCACCAAGAAATGTTGGTGATTTCTCATGTAATGGCTGGGCAAAAATAAAGCACATGTAAGTAAAACTCCCACTTCAGATGAGATCAATTGCTTCATAAAGATTTTGGTCGGCTTAAGAGTACCTGGGTCAATGACAATATATTGCTGCAGGTCCTCATTCCCAAGGTTGTCTTTGCTTGCTTCAGTCTCTACATATTGAAAAATCATTTGCAACTATCTCTGGATCCACAAGACGAGGTAAATAAAGATATCTAAATTACCAATTCACTTTTTGCTGCATCATCCTTGGCAGCTACCATAGCCTTCCCAAACTCTCCAATCGCTTGTGTCAACTTCTTCTTCGTGACTTTAGCCGACTCTTCAACAACTGTCAACCTACAGAGGTATATACAACAGCTGAACATATATGAACAAAGCCATTTTTAAAACTTCTGGTGAAAACCATGTGATAGAAATGCCAGCCTGTTACAGTATGCCAGTGACTTGGACCTCAAAATCGTATCCAAACCTTGATATAACAATTCAGATCTAAATCAAGAAATGTCATTAAAGCAAGGGCTCTACAGGGATCACTTTGATCAAGCATAATTTTCCACAATCCATCCCCTAGCATGTCAGAGACAAACCTATAGTTAAATCTATATCTTTCAACTCAAACTTGATGCAGCTCCAGATATAGGCAAAGATTAAAGATACATGGTGCAAAGTTCTATGACAATATATATTACAAAATACTTAGTGATAGATTAGTTTACCTCTCCATAAAGTCTTTATGTAGGTCAGAGAAATCTTCACCGAGTCGATCAGAAGGCTGGCCAGTCACTATCTTGTAACCACACAAGCTATTTGTGGTGTTAGGTGTCTGTCATAAGACAGTTTATGGTTAATCCAACCGAGGGAAACAAGGTCAGAATAACCTTGACAAACTCGGATCCATATCTACAAACTGAATAGACAAAGCACCTTGCTGGCAAGCTGATGAAAAGTATACAGCAAACATTCTACAAATGTGTAATTGATCTCCTCGCTTGTTTTCCTCCTGGGCATGTATTTCTATTAAAACAAACGAAATTGTTAGACAAGATGAGACCATGTGATTGAAATCCATATGAAGTAAGGAAAACAAAGGCTATGCACTCGTACCTTCAGAAGCTGAAGATTAGAAGGTAGTAAGCTCCTTGCGTCTTGAGCAGAAGCGTATGGAGAGCTCTCTGCTAGATTCTTAAGTAAATCAAGCTTTTTCTCATCTGAAAGCTGTCACAAGAAAACATGTCTATAAAAATACTGTCTAACAAGAATGGCTAACAAAATAAATCATGCATGCGAATAGTACATAGGTAACATGCACATAAACCCTACCACATGTGATAGAAACTATTGCTTAGATATGCACCATGTTTAATTACAAAGATAAGTAATATCCACCATGTTTAGAGATCAAAAAAAATGATCAAACATGAATCTACCAAGATAAGCAATATGCAGAATATCCTTACCAAATGCTATCAAGACCGTTTTCTAAATATAGTGTTTAATGATTTTGCACACCCACCATTTGTGGAGATCAAAAACTTTTGTCTTTTGCTGAAAATATAAAGTTATATTATGAAGAAGAGGGGTTACAATCTCCCATAATGCATAAAGGGAGCACTCATCATAATGGTCTTACTAATCAGGGGTCCTATGATGGTTTTACATTTGGTAGATATCAAGAACTTGTATAGTTCAGTAGTCCTTTTTATCATGAGCAAATATAACTCATTCCATAAACAGTAATTTTCTCTTTCACTTCAAATTCACAAATTGAGAACCATGTTTTCCAGCAGATGTTTACATTTTTATTGCAACTTTTTTAGACTTGTCCATTAAACATCACTTTTCTCAAGGGGTTGATTATAAGCATCCAAACAAATACACACAATAATTGTTCACATATTTTGAAACTTCTCAGTGAGGGCACAAGATGAAGCCCATCATTGTCCAGCAAGTGCAGAAGAACATGAGGCACCTGCAGAGAGACAATAAAAGAAGACTGGTGAAGCAAGTTTCAAATAAACTAATGCAAGAACGCTCTTTGGAAGATCAAAAAAAAATTTAAAGAATGGCCAACTCTTGCACATTTGTGGCTCAAAAAATAAACATAAAAATGCATGTAAAGCTCTCAAAGAGAGTTGAAATGCAGGAGGGTCAAATAGTATAACAGGATAATCCTTGGAGCCTTCATCCCCAACATGACATTAAGACCAAAGAAAAGGAAAAATGGGACACGGTAACACAGAGAGATAGAGAGAGATTAACAAAGAAAAAAAGATATATTAACATATTCGAAAGGCCAAAGTTGGTCTACGATACATAATCATATACAGCTGAAAGTCATCCAAATAAGCAAAAACAATAGTGGATATTTGAAACCAAACCAAGTGATGTGTAAGGTATGGTGTGATAAAGGTGTGGTTGTTATGTCTCTGCAGACAATGGCCATGTAATATAATGGATCACTGAATAGTAGTACCATCGATATTGACTGCACAGTGCGGGAGGTAACAATCTAAAGTTATGTGCCTCAGTGGGATGGATGGTATCCCCTCTGCTGGTCGTCACGAACATATCCTCACAATCTCATCCTCATACAGTGGTAGTAGCCAATATCCAGGAACATGGGGTCGTCCTCTTGCCCTCTGTGCCTGCTGAAGTGTGAGTATTGCACTGGGGGACTGCACGATTGCAATGGTAGGATTTTTTTCGAAGCGGCTCATTACGCTCATTAAGGTCCTCTGTATTTAAGTGTGCCATATCACTTGTCGCATGATCCTATTCCTCTCCTGTCTAGAGAGTGGATAGGTGGGAGACTGTCATAATGTATTGGCCTTCCAATCTAGAGCCTGAGCATACCAAGACGAGGTGTTCCCTGAAAGCACAGAATCGCATGATGCCTGAAAGGCTCTGTATACTATGTGCCCACAACCCACATCCTCAAATCCATGCAGCAAGCAAACTGTCTGGAAGAGTACCTCAACTAGCACAGACAGCTTACTACCAATGCATATCAACTAGCCTCTCGACTAGAGATCATATAAATCTGGTGGCACTGGCTAGTGAGTACCTCGACTAGCCTCTCGACTAGAGATCATATAAATCTGGTGGCACTGGCTCCCATATTAATGCACTGTACAATAGCGAGGGTGTGACCAGTGTATCAAATAGCCACCCATTTGTGAGGGGCTCCTGGAAATGTGCTTGATGACGCTCTCTCTACATCAAATCTAATGCTGAATAGCCTCGGGTAAGTCAATCATAGGCTGACGACTTGCGTCTCCACACATTTGCTGCCATGTGAAAAATGAGTACCTTCATTTTACCGAGGTTCAGTTAAAGCTCTCTGCACAAGCAGAAATCATCTACAACCTGGAACGATGTTCTAGTCCCTCTTTTTGACTCTGAGATTAATACAATGTTATTTGCATATAGTTAAACATGAACCGTGGTCCTCCCCCAAAAAAATGAGCTCCTTCGCCCTCCTTGCTGTCGAATGAAGTTGGTTATCTCATCAATGTAAATCTTAAAAGGAGTCGGTGAGAGGGGGCATCCTTATTTCACACCGATGGTGCTAATAAGGGGATCAAAAAGACTTCCTGAGCATCTGACTTTTGCATGACACTCGCTTATACAATGCATAAATACCCCATAGCATCTCCTCTATAACTCCATGATCTAAGATCTAAGAGTCACCTAAAGAGCTGCTCTCTAGGTATTTCATCAAAAGCTTGCAGAAATCCACAAAGAATAAGTGTAGTCTCCTCTTCCTCACCCATCTCATATCGATCAAGCACCTCAAAGTGACGATGTGACCAATGGTGAAAAGGATCATCTGAAGCCTGTTGTCCTCCAGCTTGAAGGCCCTCCTCGACAAGAGTCTCCTCTAAAATCTTCCCATAAATCTTGGCCAATATTGGGACAATCATGATAGTACAATAGGTGTTAGGTTCCATAACATCTCCAAATTTGTGGATAGGCAAGATAATATGCTCTGTCCACGAATCTGAAAACCCTTCAACCAAAGCACCGTTGAAGAGGTGGGCGATGAGTAGTGCAAGGGTCTCTCTCCCATAGATAAGATGCTAAGCTTGTGATCCAAATTAATCTCTAGATCTGCTATGCTGCAAATCTAAAATAGCTCTAGATCTCCTCACTGTGAAGAAGGAGATAGTGGAACATGGTCCCTGTGGGGTAGGGATCGATGGTTGATCCAATATTTGATATAGACCCTCTTCATGTCTATTTCATATCTCTAGATCATGGATGGGGGTAGGCATTCTCCTCTCCCATATGCTTTGCAATGCAACTTTATTGTCCCTACTCATACGCAAGTGGTACATGTCCCAATATTGTTGCTCTTCCTATTCTCGCTTTTTTCGACAGGTAAGAGTTTGATGTGATGATGTGTATGTCACTATGTGATCTCTCCTCGAGCCTCTAATACCCTAACACATTGATGTAGCTCACGATAGTCATAGTGCTACTGCCACTCGGACTCGTAGTGTAGAGGAGGACTCCATCACCATGCCACCTTCATAGCATCCTAGACAAGGACTCGACATTGCATTTGTATCATCTTCAATTCAAAGGAAACGCCAAAAAGTTGCAAAGATACAGATAGAGGGATGCATTCTTGAGTGTAATCTCTCTTTCAATGTGGTGTGTACTGATGCATGGAGGCAAATAGTGAAAGCCATAGCACAAGTAGCTCCATGTGATGACTAGCATGGTGTGGACTATAAAAGATTATGTATGACCATGCTAGACGAAGAAAAGGAACAGATCAAATTGCCTTCAGAGCCCATCGAACAGGTTGGATGACTTATGGATGTTCCATTATATCGGATGGATGGAGTGACACACGTCGTCACCATATAATCAACATCCTTGTCTCTTCTTGTTTAGGTACGTATTTTCTTCATGTTGTGGATGCAAGTAAAGCATGTGTCTGTATCACAAGAGAATTCATATTTGAGCATATTAAGAGTGTTGTTATTGATATTGGGCCGCAAAATGTGGTACAAGTTACCACAAATAACGCATCCAATTGCAAGAGAATGGGAGAATTAGTGCAACAAGAATTCCCTAGTATAGTATAGACCCCATGTGAAGCCCATTGCATTGATTTGTTGATGGAAGACATAGGCAAACTTCTATGGATTGAGCATATCTTGAATGACACTAAACGTATTGTGACTTTCAAACGAAAAAATCATCAAGCTCTATCCATTTTCTGAGCAAACAATAGCATAGAGAAGATCCTCCCGCCAAGACATGCTTTGGCTATATGTATCTAGTGTTATGTTGACTATAGCAAGTCATGGATGCTTTGCGCGTGACTATTATAGATAGGAGATGGACAACATTACCACAGGCTCAAACGAAGATTACATGCTATGTGCAAAGGGAGGTGATTGATGAGGACTTTTGGACAGAGATTAGATGCATTGTGCCACCATTGAGGAGCATCTATATACTTTTGTGGATAGTTGACAAGGAAGGTTCCACACTTGAGCTTGTTTATCACTTCTACATGCAAATGAGACAAGTCATTGCACGATCTACGACATTGTGTCGAGAGATGTATGTGTATTGATGTTCCATGCTAATACTAAATAGCTATGTTTATATTTAGAATTTAATGTTTATGGTTTTTTAATTTGCTTTAGCCTTTTATACATGTTTCATGCACTATGCAATAAACACTTGTAAATTTCCACTAATTCCCTTCCATTACACTTACAAGAAGGACGATATATTGCGATTAGTCGAGTATAAGTGGACCTATTTGTCTAGGCCAATACATGGGTTTGCGGCACTCTTGTATCCAAATTTCAAGAGTATGTCTTTACGGCCAGAGGTTTCACTTCAACAGATGAAGATAAGTATATGCAATGTATTATGCTCAGGTATTTCTTCAATTTTGTCATTGGAATGATAGATCCCATGCCCATTACCCATGTGGCATGAATATTAAATGATTGATTAGTTCTCAAATTCTTTCTACAATATATAGGATGCATCTTCTAGTTGCTTGTGAGCACAATTGGAGTGCCTATTCCCTTATTCACACGAAACTAAGGAATTGGCTGAGTTTACAGCAATCAGAGAGATTGGTCTTTTGCAAAACCAATTTGAAACTTGTTCATGACTTGAAAAGTAAAACAGATGGTCCCAAACAAGTATTAAAACTTTCAAATTTCAATGTATCTCTCATTCTCAAAAATTGTTCAATATATACCATAATATTGTTTTGTGGACATGTCATACATGATATCACCAACTATATTCGAACAACTATATTCGAGAGTGCCATGGAGAAAGAGGAAGAGCTTACAACTATCAAAGACGAGAAGGAAGATATATATCATATGCTCCATACAGAGCTAGAGAGCATTGAACATGTGACACGTGCTTGTACACGTCGAATGGGGCTTAAGCCTCAACCTCAAGTTGATGTTCCATCCAGGAGTGATGGCACTACTATATACTAGGAGGCGTAAATTGCACCCCCTATGTCGAGGAGACCCACCTTAGGAAGATGATGATGCGGCTACATTACAAGAGAGTCTCAATTCTATTCCCATTGTAGAGCCAGAGTATGATGATGATGGAAATGTCTCTGCTAGGGGAGATATTCCATCATCCTCTTCATATTCTTCATCAAAGGGGATGGATTTTGATGATTAGTCCTTAGTACTTACTACTATATGGATTATAATTGTCGTCATATGTGACATGTCCATTGTGATTATTTAGAGTTTTGATTGTTTTAGATATTTTGATTTATATTTTGCTAGATATACATTGATGATAGATGTATCATGTTTGATGTATTAATGACAAAAGTACGTTTTTTCATAATCCCATGGATCATGAGACAAGTGATTGTAAATGTGCATTAAATTTTGTCTTTCATATTCATTATTTAATGTTTGGTGGAATTTCAATTTTCAAACAAAGGCTAGAGCTAGAACTTTAATTTATGATATTCGAATTGAGGATCTTGAAGTTTGAAGTTTGAACAATGTTTGATGTGGATAGTTACATAGCTTAGAGCTATAATGCTATTGCTAATTACTATTAGGCATCAGCATGGGACATTGATATACATTATGTGTGTGTGTGTGTGTGTGTATATATATATATATATTTTTTTTATTATTATTATTTATTTATTTATTTATTTTTTCTTAATGGGCGAATCTTACCCCCAAGGTAAGGTTCTTCCCTCGAACCGAACGCATACCAAACCTTACGAACCTTATGAACTTGGACTCGAGTAGATAGGAGAGAAGTGTGAAACTAAGATAAGTATGGTCTCCACCCAAGGGACATCTATCGATGGAAAGAGAAGGTATCATATAAGTCCCAACTAGTGAGCTTAGCATATGTAGTCTACACTACTTTTGCCACCACCATGAAGCGAGTGAGTCTACCTCACCCTCGGCATCTCTCCATCTTGTTATAAATTACAAGATGGTAATGCTCCCAAGCTCAAGTAGATGTCTTCCATATCCTTTGGCATCTTGCCTTGAATCCTTCCTTGCTTTGCAAGTCCCTACCTCATCCAAGCCTAGACTCCTCATGATGTGTAGCTCCTTCGTATCATTAACCTTACATTATCAAGATTGTGTATGTGCATTAAAGTGACTTCACCAAGAGTAATGCAATATGTCCTCGAATAACATGACATAGAGGAATGTTGGAAACAAAGTCATTATTGAGTGACAAACCCTAATTCCAACAAACTCTAATCTCAACAAAATCATTTCCCAAAAATAATAAAATGGTCAATGTTGGTCAAAATTTTTCTCATATACTCTTAAAGCACTCAAAGAGAGCTATCCAACCATATATAAGAGTTGCTCATCATACCATCATAAGCTAGGCTCCTCAAAATTAAAATCCAAATTTTGCTTTTTTCTGTGATTTTCACTTCAACCAAATGTTGAAATCCTACTTAAAGTGAGAAAACGCAAATACAATGGCTGAGATTGTTACACATGGCAATAACAAAGTTTCACACCTCAAATAAAGCTAAACTAAAGCACATGCGAAAACTATTAAGGCATTTTTAGGTTTTTGCATAGATTTTCATAAGGGCTGCTGAGCATCATAAAAGTGCATGACCACAAGCTCTTACCTACTCGTATACACACAAATGGTGGAGATGCTGCTGCTAGTAATGTTCCTTCCTTATTTGCTGATGTGGTGCTACTTTTTCTAAATTACACACTCCAAGTGTGTCTTTCATTTGGTTAGCTATTGATTTTCTGTTCCACACCTACCGTCTTGTTGTACCTTCTTGTAGAGAAGTGTATGCAGCTGTCTATATCGGAGAAGGGTGTTGCTGATATTCACACATACACACAGCACATAGACTGATTCTTCCATAATGAGCCTATTCTCCATCTCACTTATTCAGCACACACTCATTTCCTATAACTTGAGGCACCATTCTCTCAAATTTTGTAACTAGAAGCATTCAAATTTCAACATCTCATCTTGCATAGCGTGAATCTCTCTTGAGCGTATGTGCCTCCTTGTCTCTGCTCATGATCTAGATGTGTCTCTAAATACCTCGTCAATATAAAGATGCCACTCCCCTTGATCCATGTGAGGTACTTTGTCTCATAGTGGTCCTAGAGATAGGCTCCCTGTGGAATCCTAACACATGAGGAAGACCTCTCTCTAGGCTCTCATAGAGACTTTATGATACAAACGAAGTCTTATGGCATAGTGAGCCATTGTAGTTCCAAATTGTTCCTCTTCCTAATATAACATATTGTCCCATGTTTCATAGACTGTGTTTCCCTATTTAATAGGGTGTTTGTCCACAAAGACCTTACCATCATGATAGTAAGGCCTTCCTCCCCTCTCTATTGGCCTAAAGAATCTAGGACATACAAACCCATCTATTCTCAATCCCCATCCTCATGACGTGCTCATCCATAAATAGTGTCCTTTGTGTGAGTCCTCTAAGTATGGATCACTTTCTGAAGAAGGCAATCCATGCAATCTACGACTCTACTAAGCTCATTTGAAAAATAAAAGCTAGTGGCTTGGTGGTGTCCCTCTCAAGTCTACACACACGAGTGAAAGGCATGTCATTGTATCCAACTTGACAACATAAATCTGATGCATCCACTTCAGCTGATCTAGGACATACAAACCCATCTATTCTCAATCTCCATCCTCGTGACGTGCTCATCCATAAATAGTGTCCTTTGTGTGAGTCCTCTAAGTATGGATCACTTTTTGAAGAAGGCAATCCATGCAATCCACGACTCTACTAAGCTCATTTGAAAAATAAAAGCTAGTGGCTTGGTGGTGTCCCTCTCGAGTCTACACACACGAGTGGAAGGCATGTCATTGTATCCAAGTTGACAACATAAATCTGATGCATCCACTTCAGCTGATGTGCTTTCAAGAAGGCATGTGATGCTAACATGGAGACGAAGAGCCTATCTAATCCTCTCTTCATCAAGTGTATATTGCACTCTAAGGTATTCTTCATGGCATCTTCTTTCATCTCTTTTCTAATACTTTTGTGTAGCAGCTCTACCCACTTGTTTTAGGTGGAGTCTACTTCATATTTAATATGCTCTTGTATGTTTGTGTTCCATTCTTTTTTGTTTCCCCTTTGAGATCCTCTATCTTTGTAATTTTGCCTTCTTCTTTAGAGATCTTCAAATGGGTTTTTTTATTTGTGGATGATTTGGCTCGATCTTCCATTCATCCCAATCTTCTATGAGATACTTTATTTGTTCTTCCAAAGATTTTATCATTTCTATGGTCCTCGTCTCCTGATTGAGAGATTTGTTAGCTTCTTTTTTGGCTTCTTTTACTTCCCCTATGATCATTTCTTCCATTTCCCTCCTTTCTTAAGGTGTCATGATGTTATGTATATTTGTAAAATGTTTTCTCCTCTCTCTCTAGGCCTCCATTGATTAGGTTTTCCTCCACCCAAAATTCAAGCTCCCTACGGATCCATTGTTTTCGAGTTTCATCCTTTGTCAATCGACTCCAACAGAGATGGCCTCGAACCTAACAAAGGAAGCGATCGTATTTTGTGGCTAAAATAACTATCTAGAAGTGTTCTATAACTAAGAAAAGAAAAGGAATTCACAATTTGTTATGCAAGCAAAATGGTCTAATAGGGTAGAAATGTAGCTTGTGATACTCAAATAGGCAACGAGATGTCAATTACAAAGTAAAAGCCATCGAAAGAAGTTCGAAAAGGATACATCGAGAATCGAAACCTTGATCGTGAGCGCAAAAACCCTAATCGTGAGCGCAAATACCCTAATCGTGAGTGCAAATACCCTAAGCGTGAGCGCAAAAACCCTAATCATGAGCGCAAAAACCCAAATAATGAGCACAAAAACCCAAATCATGAGCACAAAAACCCAAATCGTGCAAACAAAAACCCTAATCGTGCGAACAAAAACCCCAATCATGAGCGCAAAACCCTAATCATGAGCGCAAAACCCAAGTCATGGGTACAGAAACCCAAATCATGAACGCAAAAACCCAAATCAAGAGCGCAAAAACCCAAATCATGAGCACAAAAACCCAAATCATGAGCACAAAAACCCAAATCATGAGAACAAAAACCCTCAATCATGAGAACAAAACCCTAATCATGAAGGCAAAAACCTAAAACATGAGCACAAAAACCCAAATCATGAGCACAAAAACCCAAATCATGAGCACAAAAACCCAAATCGTGAGCACAAAAACCCAAATCGTGAGCACAAAAACCCTAATCATGCACACAAAAACCCAAATCGTGAGCACAAAAACCCTAATCGTGCGAACAAAAACCCTAATCATGAGCATGAAAACCCTAATCGTGAGCATGAAAACCTTAACTGTGAGCATGAAAACCCTAATCGTGAGCACGAAAACCTTAATCGTAGGAAGGGGGGGAAGGGAGGGGGTTTTGGGGGAGGGGGGCAAAGAGAGAGAGAGGGGGAGAGAGAGAGAGAGAGATAGAGATTAAGGTTGGGGAAACTAGTCATGGAGAACACAAACTCTATCAAACAACGAAAGATAAGGTGATAAATGAGATAGGCCTTATGTAATATGATTATGCAAAACGCACAACCTATGCCAACCATCCATATTTGATATGAAAGAGTGCACAGAGAGTTTCACGAAGACCACCAAAGATGCATGGGAGATCGAAAGAATGAGTGGGAGCTAGAAGAGAGGAAATAGAGAGAGAGAGAGAGAACATGGTACAAAAATTCGTGCATGGAGGTGAAGAGATGACGAAAAAAGAAGTGAGCGTGTGGATTCTAGAAATGCAGCCCCAATCCTCACGTTGGGGATACAAGCCTTAGTTCTTATATAAGGTTGGCCCTTTTTGGGGCACTTGGCCATTCACATTAGCAAACCCAAGGGCTAAAAAATATCAAAACAAACAAGCCCTATATGTTGACCAATTTGAAGCTGAAAATACAATAAAGATTTGTTTAGAGAGCTCTCAACGAGAAAGCTTTGATACGGAAGAATAAAAATATTCTAGTAGTGTGCAAATGGAGAGGGTTTGGACCTTTACACCTAAGAACCTCCCACTTAAAAGTTAAAGGAGGTTCTTTCACATAACAAACGCTTTGATATGGAAGAATAAAAATGATCTAACTGTGTGCACATGGAGAGGGCTTGGACCTTCACACCTAACAACCTCCCACTTAAAAGTTAAAGGAGGCTCTTTCATGTTATGTGAGTCCCATTAGCCAAATGAAATGTTGGTGTCTAGCCCATGAAAGGCACTAGTTAGAGCATGTTGAATTCTGTGGCATAGGCACTACGCTATGAGATCAACCAAAACTCAATCACCTCATTAATGAAGTGAAATGTCACATCAATATGTTCCCAAACAAGGAAAATGACACTCAAGCTATCAAAACGTAGAACTTGCATCCTCTCTTGCATATCAAGATCACTACAAAGAGGTGCAAACCATATGGTTTCCTTAGAAGGCTCAATGGCCAAAATATATTCATCCTCAATAGTGGATTCCTGCAACAAATTTTTTGGTGATCATTGCGACCATGAAACAACACCATCAAAAAATGTGAATACATAGCTAGTTGTGGATTTTTGGGTATCCACATCATCAACCATATCAAAGTCATGCAATCCAAATTAGACCATCCTCATAGCATAGGCATTTCTAATTACCACTGCATGAACAATATCCAATCTTGTAGCAACCATGGCACATCCATGCATCCTCAAATACATAGAAACTCAAACACATGCTACAATCTTCATTTTATTGGTTGGTTGCTCATCTTCTGGGAAATCATCCTTATATAATTTTGCATGTGGCTATAATGGCACTCCAAGAGCTTTTGCATCAACCATATTCAAGCATTCAAGTACTTTCTCAATGTACTTTTTCATCAAATAAGAACAACAGCTTCTGCTTCCTATCCTTGTTGAATCTCATGCCTAAAATATGCTCAGCTGAACTATTGTGTCCCCACTTTCCTAGGAGATCTGGATGGGTCAGTTGCCCACATCCTTAAGTGAGTCCTATAAATAGGACTTATGTGCTCATTCATGCATACACACTTCGAATCTAGACCATTTAATGGAGCCATCTGTAAACCCACCTGGTGTACATGGTGTGGTATGAGACACCAGCCCTTGTGATGATGGTCACTTGTGTAACTGAAAGCTCCCAAGCTTTGGAGTGAGCCCCTTTGGCTTTATAAGCTGGGAGGTGAACCTATTGCTTTGTGAGTATAGCCCGTACTTTGGTTGGTTATTTAGCAGCAGACCAAGAATTCAGCAGTTACAAACTGATAATATAACAAGCAGCTTTACATAAAGCTTCAAGTACTAAGGTAAGTAAAAACCGACTAGCAGCAGTTGTTCAGCTACTAATGCTGGTACTTATCCTCTCACAGCAGGTATCAAAACCAAAAAGCCCAGTAGGATTAGAGAAATATCAGCAATCCCACAGCAGAGCGACTCAAAATTGGCACAAGTTGCGCAAGTATAGCATATAGATTAGCAGTCCACTCCAAATTGGAGCTGTATGGAGTGTAGAAGCAAAAGCAGAAAGACTAGGAGTAGAAGCATCAAGGGGCAGAAAGAAAACCTGCTCTGACACGTGTAAGTAAACAGAATTAACTGAATGAGAAACTCACCCAATGTAGGCCAAATTTCACTTGAAAATGGTACATACATATTCTAATACATCTTCACTAATTAATTGATGCAAAGTCTTTACAACTTATGTCAGAAGAACTTTCATATACCCTACAAAGGGCTTGCTTTCTACACAAAAAGCGAAGCTACAACAACTACATGCTAAATTATACCCAGGGCTGGAAAACAATAAATCCCCTGCACATAGATTTCAAGGAAGATTGTGCGTAAGTTCATTGGGAAAAATGTCCACATGATGAACACATAAAAAGCCTAATTTCATCATGATACAAAATTGACCTACTTAAACATAAGATTGACCCGCACATTTTGAATAGACTACAAAACCCTAATCTGGGAAATCACCCTACACATTTGAGTGAGCTACAAAACCCTAATCTAGGGTTACCATCAAATTAGGCATTGTTTTCTCCAACATGTTTGTTCGACAATTGCGAGGGTCACAGTTTACAACATATATCCACAATTGCAAGTGTTATCATTTATTCTCAGTGCCTCCCTCACCTTGTAACACGGAGATGTTTGTTTATAAAATTCAGATATACGTTATTTGAGGCATGGAAAATAGTTCTCGCAACTCATGAACAAAGAAGGTGGGAGTATATTCCACATGTTTCGTGGTATGGCTAAAATATGTGTGCATTACAGGCAGGAAAATTGTGGGCTTTCACTTGAACATATCTATTTCACACAAAACTTTACATACACCTAAGCAACTCTCACCTTGTCAAAAACAGGAAGAAGATGCTTATTTATGTAGTTCAGAAATTTGCTATTTGAGGCACCTCTCTGCAAAAAAAACAAAATTAAAAAAAAAAACACACAAACCTGAGTGAGCATTGTCGCTGTTCTCATTGTCAATATAATTGAAATGCAGTTAATAAAGCATACCACATATATTGGAAGAGCCAAATATAAGCAAGACATGAGCCTATCTATGTGATCAGTGTCAGAAACCTGAAGGAAGGAGGACACTAAGCAATTAGAAAATCAAAACCAAAAAAAAAAAAGAAGATAGACATATATAAGCCTTCCTTCAGAAACATCTCACATTAAATTGGGCATCTAAATCTGCCTGGCCTTCCACTATTTCTAATAGCTCCTGTATCCTCTCTGGAGCTGCCTTCTCTCCAAAAATAGAAAGCCCTTTAAGGAAATCCATAAACATCTTGAACTCTGCTCCCGTAACATCTTGTAGGCTCTGTGGGCAGAGTAAGTCACATCAGCACAGACCAGCGTACTTAACAAGAAGGCAGTGAACAGCAGAAAATTAACTTGCCTTCTTTATTAAATCAGTCACATGTCTCTCCATCTCCTCTTGTGGTTTCAATAACTCCGTTTTCATAGGAAACACCTGTAGCATATGCTAGATAATAAGAGGACTGCAACAACCCAAAAATAACCAAAAAACAGACTTTCACACTGGGAAAAAGAGCAAACAAACCTTCTCTCTCACAAAAATAAGTACTTTTTCTCGAACATTTTCATCAGGGCTCTCCACATGCTCGAACAAAGCCGTTAAAGATGCTGACAATACAGGTATGAAAGCTTCAAATGAACTACACTGGGAATCAATTAATAAAGGACAATACATGACATGATAAAATTCAGTGCATCTCAGTTCTTATCCAAAATTTCATACATTTAATTGGGAAGTCATAAGAAAAAGTCACCTTTTGGATCCTGTCGAAGAAGGGACATAAGTGCCTTTTGTACAGCATCTTTCTCCAAACTTTCCTCTGAAATAAGCCAATTCACTACAGAATTTCAGCAAAACTTGTGCCATTGAAGTAAATAATGGTCACTTCCTGGATTCCCAGTTTTGAGATAGTTGATTGATTTGGGTTGAGATATTTTGGAAGTAGACTATCTCCCCTACGCATGGCAGAGAGAGTCGTCTAACCTCTAATCCAGCAAAGCAGTTGCAGAAATACAGGTTTTTATTGGAAAAATATAATCAATTTCATCACAAACAGAAAAGTAACTTAAATTCACGAGAAGACCCCTACACAAGGGATGAAAAGTCATCTCTAACCTCTAATCCAAAAAAGCCGTTATCAAAAATACAGGATTTTGGGGCGAATGATTTTGTTGCAGATAGAAATAAGGGTAAATATCATGATTAAATAATAATAAAGCAAAGAGAAAATAATAAAGCAAAGAGAAGTCAATCTTAGTACACATCTGTTCAGCTGAGCCCAAGCAGGACATCGATGGAGCCAGTTCAGGAGTTGAATATGAAAATGGCTTTCAATGAAGATTTTGTGATTAGCCTGAGCCATATGGGTATGCATTTATCTTATGATGTACAATGCACTATAGGCCAGAATCCAGATGCGAACACCCTCAACACGCTAGAGATTGAAACTGGCAATTTTTTTAGTACATGCTGAGATGAGAGTATGTGATATATGCTATGCGGAAAAACATGGAGCCAGAGACACAGCTTCCTTATAGATGTCATTGCCCCAAGTATACTATGAGACATACACCCATTTTCACGTAGAGGGTTTCAGAACATTCTCCATGATCATAAAACACCAACAACAGACATGTTCAGGACTGTTCTTGCTCGAGATACAGAGACATAGAAACAGAATGTTCAGGTGAGGAGAGAACAACTCAGAGGCATCTTACAGGCTTCTTCAGGCCAGTCATCACACAGCAGCCAGATAGATATCAAAATACGGTCCAGATCTCACCTATGCTAGACAGACGGACACTGCTATGTCAGCCGATCAAGATCAGGAGATCCAAGGAACCAAAATTGCAGAGGAAAGCATCCAATTTTCCAGTTTCAAATCATTATCCACTGTGCAGACATTGTATCAAATACATTATTGTAGCACTTTGGTCTCATAGATCATTTTGGCCTTTTGAAGACAGTGATAATATATTTCATTTCTTTCACTACTTCCGGTACCTTGCCTTTTTCACAATTATAATTTGTTATCCAGACATTCTATCAGATACCCCATATTGTAACATGTTGCTCTCATATGTCATTTTGCTCTCTCTCTCTCTCTCTCTCTCTCTCTCTCTCTCTCTCTCTCTCTCTCTCTCTCTCTCTCTCTCTCTCTCTCTCTCTCTCTCTCTCTCTCTCTCTCTCTCTCTCTCTCTCTCTCTCTCTCTCTCTCTCTCTCTCTCTCTCTCTCTCTCTCTCTCTCTGTGTGTGTGTCTGTATGTCTTGTCTCTCTCTCTCTCTCTCTCTCTCTCTCTCTCTCTCTCTCTCTCTCTCTCTCTCTCTCTCTCTCTCTCTCTCTCTCTCTCTCTCTCTCTCTCTCTCTCTCTCTCTCTCTCTCTCTCTCTCTCTGTGTGTGTGTGTCTGTATGTCTTGTCTGTCTCTGTCTGTCTGTCTGCATGCATGCATGCATGCATGTATCTATCTATCTATCTATCTATCTATCTATCTATCTATCTATCTATCTATCTATCTATCTATCTATCTATCTATCTATCTATCTATCTATCTATCTATCTATCTATCTATCTATCTATCTATCTATCTATCTATCTATCTATCTATATATATATATATATATATATATATATATATATATATATATATATATATATATATATACACATATATATACACACACACACAATCACACTACAGCATGGAAGAGCCATCTTACAACTACAGCATGGGAGAGCCAGATATCAGTTTGACCTACAGGCCGAGCATCTTATATATGGCAAGGCGGCCTTGGTACCACTTATTACACACCTCTTCAACCGACCCTTGGTTGAGGGGTTCCCAGGAGCATGGACAGAGCACACCATTGTGCCTATTCACAAATATGGAGACATGACGGACCTCACACGTACCGGACTATGATGATTGGCCCCGTATTGGCCAAACTCTATGGAGCTATTCTTGACGACGAACTTAGCAGCTTTGTTGAGCAAGAGGGTTTTTGGGCCCCATATCAGGCCGGCTTTCAGCATACCTTTTCCCCCCATTGATCATATCTTTACTCAGAGATGTCTGATTGATTAGGCAAGGGTGAGGAACATGAGATTACAATGTTGCTTTGTGTACTTCAGCAAAGAACTAGGCACTCTTTATATAAATAATTCCTCGTCTTTTGATCTCGAGTGCACACTATTTTCTGTAGTTCATGAGGGATATTTTGAAGTGAGATAGGTTGGATTATTGTATTTGCCAAGACAAGATTGTCTTGTTCAACCAGTTTTCTTTTTTAGTCTACTACATGAAATATTGGGTGAAGTAGAGAATCGAATGGAAGCTTCAACTCATAAGCTAGAGTCAAGACCTTTCTAAGAATCTCGAAAGGATCACAATATCTTGGAGATTGTTTAGGATAGTATCCTATTTTCAAAGTTTCAAGTTTCTGGGGAACTTCAAAAAATACTTGTTCCCAACCTAAAAGGAGACATCTCGCATCCTAGGGTCGTTATATTAGCTATCCTCAGCTTTCCTCATATTCTTTAGCTACTTTCGGCTTAAAGTTTATATCTTCCAAGAAATCTTTGGGTGCTTGGACTTTCTCATTTTGCAATCCAACTCTATACTCTATACAAATCCCTTGGCTGGAACCTGTACATTAACATGAAGGGACGATATTCAATTGTTGAATGCTTCGCACTATTGTAAGCAAACTCAACTAATGGTAAATTGTCTTCCCCATCCGTTTGGTTTAAAGATGCGTAAGCTCGTGATATATCTTCAAGTATTCAATTGACCCTTTCTGTTTGTCCATCTATTTGTGGATGTTTTGTTGTGCTCATATTCAACTTCATTTCTAACCTACTAAAAACTGCTCTCCAAAAATGGCTAGTGAATTTTCTATTTGTGGCTGACACTGTCTTGTGGTAGATCATCTAGACTCTAGTCCATGGAGGTGTTCCACAAATATTTTAGCTAATTTTGGAGTTTTAATTGTAGTTTGAAAAGGAATGAAAGGAACTATTTAGATCAAACGACCGAGTATAACCCAGACTCTATCGTGTTCTTTTTGGATTTGCGACAAGTCCATAATAAAGTCCATGGAATTTCTTTCCCATTTACCATTGGAAATTTCCAAGGGATGTAATAAGCCTCCTATCTTAAACTTCTCCACTTTGTTTACTTGACTTTTGTACACTTAAGTATGTAGTCATCTACATCTTTATGTATACTTGGCCAATAAAACTATGTTTTGACCAATTCACAAGTTTCGTTGATTCCTTGATGACTAGCACATGCGGCATCATGGCATTCAAGCAAAACCTTTCTTCTAAGTTCTTGATCACAAGGTACACATACCTTTCCTTCCTATAAAAGATATTCATCTTGAATATTATAATGATTAAACTTATCTTAAGATGATAAGGTTATACCTTGTTGAGAGCCTTTTTCCAAGCTTTCTTAAAACTTGTATCTTCTTGGTCATCATTTCCACTTAGTCATTGGAGATTAGTATGAAGCTCAAAGAATTCAACATAGGCATACGTCTTAAAACATCTGTCACTACATTCAATTTCCCTCTTCGGTATTTGAGTTCATAACCAAACTCCTAGAGTATCTAGGCCCATTTAGACTTTCTACCTATTAACTCAAATTGGTTTGCAAATCACTTTATACTTACTTGATCAAAAACTAAAGTTGGAACCGATTAGAGCACGCACAATGACATAAAGCTCTTTCTCGTAGATAGAATAATTGTGTTTAGTTGAGATTTGCTTGGATCTACTATTTGTAGAATTGGGGCCCTTCTTGAGCCGATCCATACGTAACACATTCAACATGTTCCTTCTCACAAGTAAGGCTTTTACGCTTTCCCTTTAGCTTTTCAAATGAAGGGGTGGAGTTCTTTGCGAAGTTTGATACAAACTTTCTATAATATCTTGCTAACCCTAAGAAACTTTGAAGTTCTATAAAGTTTTAAGGTGCGGCAAGTTAAGAATAACTTGGACCTTTTCAAAATCTACTTGAATTCCATTCTCAGCTATCATATCTGATTTTTGTTGAAAAGAAATCACACTTAGTTTCTTCGCCATATAGCTTTATCTCTCTCAAAACTTGGAAAATCTTTTCCAAATGCTCTAAATGAGAAGTTGTATCTTGACTAAACACAAAAATGTCATCAAAGAAATCAACTACGAATGTTACCAAGTAAGGACTTAGGATTTGTGTTCATCAAAGTCAAGAACATGGTGAGGGCATTCATTAGTCCAAAAGGCATGACTAAGTATTCAAAATGTATGTACTAGTTTTGAAAGTTGTCTTGGTGACATCTTCGGGTTTGATCCTAATCTGGTGCCTTGAAGAAGATCAAGCTTTGAGAATAACTTTGCTCCCTTCAATTGATAGAAGGGATCATCAATTCAGAGCATTGGATATTTATTCTCTGTCATAACTTTGTTCAACGATAGATAATAATAGAAAATCTCAATGACCAATCCTTTTTCTTAACCAAGAGGATAGATGCTTCCTAAGGATGTTCTTTTACTTTCCTTTCCACTTCCGCTTAATGAAAATATGAGAGTCAGTAGCAAGGTTTACATATAAGCTTGGTACATGAGAGAGAGTCTATAACATGATCAACTTGCCCACGAGAAGGAGGTAAGCCATGGGGAAGTTCTAGAAAAGTATCCAGGTATTTATTCACTAAAAACTTAAATTTAAACTTTCCATGATCAAACAAAGGAGACGTGACATATGGAAATGGATTTATATTGTATACATCAGTTGAAAGTATCATGTAAACTCCTTCTTTACGAGTATTACAAGCTTTTTCGATTCAATGTTTCAAGATTGAGATCAAAGGAATACTCAGCACATCATGCTCCCATTGAATCAAGTAACAGATACCATTTAAAGTATTCAAAAGTTAACTCCTCTTAGTGACCTTCCTAGACCGCATAGTCATTCCCTACCCAACACTGCATCCGTTGTTTCCATATGTTTGATCTCAAAATCAAGTTTATCTTTGTACCCTTGAAACTCAATTTCCATACCACATATCATACTGTCCTAAACTTGCTTATCATGTCCTTGCATCATGGACACTATACATATTGATATGGAGACTTCTGTTGAGGCCCTTTCCCCTCTTAAGCAAGTGCGAAGCATCGAGTTTCACTAAGTCGTGCAATCCAAACTAATTTTGAACCCACATAGAATCAAACAAACAACAGTGGTGCATTCAACAATCTAGAAAATATAACGTGTTTTTTACTTTTCCAAATGTTCAACCTTCTCAAGCGCTTCCTTAAGACTTGCAAATACACTCCCCAAATCCATCAGTAGTTTTTCATTTCCTAAAACATAGCCAATTTGTCAAAAGAATTTGAATCTGGTTAATCAACTATACTAGAAGTTGAGTTTAAAAATGTCTCATTTTCATCCAAGTGACTATTTCATCAAAGCATCAAGTCCATCATCAACAAAAATCAAGCAGGTTGATGTAAAAGGAGGCATTAGATGTCCCAAGACATTTAAGTTAAGTGTACCAAGACACTCATACATCCTATTACAAAGCTTATGTTATACAATAAATTAAAAAAACATATGTAAAACATGAAGCAGAACTTTATTAACACATACTCTAAAGAGTAAGATATGGCATAAGACTTCAAACCCTATCAGCTCCCTGCGCACCCCAGACAGAGTGACATAGTGACAGAGCACAAACCTGCAAGAAGAAGCTGACCTAGAACATCAGCAATTTTCGGAAGATGCCTAGGAGTGTCTTTGCAGAGCAAAGGGAGGCCTCGAATTGCTTGAACTCTTATCTGCATTAATCAAAAATGACAACATAGCATCATAAATCATAATTTTGACACAGTGGAGTTTCAAGAGCAGAAGAATGTTTCATGCCGTCTCCTTTCATATTAGGCCAAATAAAAGACCATCAAGTAGCTCTGAGATGCTGCTCTGAAAGCTAATGTCTGTAAAGATTTTGAAAAAACAACAACAACAACAGCAGCAGCAAAAAAGTTACAAGGTAAAACTTTCAAAACTTCAGTCCTAGCCAGCCGGCCAAGAATAGCAGGTTCTTTGGTCCATGATCTATGTTTTCTCCATGAGTTCACTCTCTGAAATTTCGAAAACTTACTGCTTACTGCAAACCTAACGGGCCAGGTAGATCTCAAATAGAATAGTAAAACTGCATGGTTTTGGATTGGTTGGCCATAAAGTACACAGCTTTTGTTAAGTCCATGATAGTTACACATGAACAGCTTCACTGAGACTGAATGTCGACATCCAAACCCCACCTCCACTTACTGAATATTAAGAAAAATAGAAACCAACCCAGATTTCCGAGTCACAGAGAAGCTCTGGTCCACAAAGGAGTCAAAGTCGCTTCTCATTGGATGTGGTTAGCACCTTGCAATAATTTGACATGAAAGCCTTGTACCACTCAGCATCCATTCACATTGAATTCATGCGCTACTGGCCCATGTCAAGCACTGCTTACATATACATGTACACCTTTCTCAACACGATGTGGCATTCAGGAATGTGTTGTGGAATGAGCGCCAAGCACCCAGGATCACATGTCTACGGCCATTACAGTCATAGGTACTCGATGCTGTATGGACAGCACCTGACAAAGCATACTACAAAAATTTGAAAGGAGCCAAAGCATAACAGCCTGAAAGTTCCCCACTTCTAGTATAATGACTCTGTAAAACAGCCTTCATTTCAAATACCAAATCAACTTTGTATAATTTGCTGCACTCAAGTGAATAGTTTTTTAAAAAAAGGCTTCTGCGGCTAGAAAATTGGAGCTCCGCTGTATTGCAAATCGAAGTCCTTTGTAAAAAGATTCTGAAACCAAGATGACCAGTATTATGACATAGTGCACCAGAATACATGAAAACTGCTTTCTTTCACCAAATTATGTCGCACTCCTCACAAATAAATGAAGGACAACTCAGTAAGGGCACCAGATTGCACGCCCAGAGATGCAACAGCCTCTTTTGAGTTAATCATGAAGAAAGTTAAGCTCCATGATTCAGTCGGTTCATTTGATATCTGTGTATCATACTTTCTTGAATAACAATAAACATTTCCATGTGAATGAACGTATGGAATTGGCTGTACACTCTTATCAATTTCCTGTAGTTCATTGCTTTCTGTTACTTCCTGACTATGTGATCCTGGCTTCACGAATATCTAGAGTGATTTTAGCTGAGCTTCAGCAAAGCTGTTTATGTCAACTTCTTAATGCCTTCTCTTGACTTGTGAAGGACAGTTCTTGCTTTTTTTAAGTCCCGAGACTGTCAACCATACGTGCTGCCTTTGGAAGAAAGAAAATTCATCCCAGTAAAGTGTAAGAAGAACTCACCCCCAACTCATCCTCCTCGCATAAATCCAGCTGTGCATTGATGGCTTCGGATGAGAGGTTTGGAAAATGCTTAAAAAACCGTGGTATAAGCTGTGCAGCAAGCTGTTTAGACTTGCTTGTTCCTTTGGCTGCTGAAATGATGCCAACGTAATCACTTTCCACCTGAGCAAAATCAAGATAATCATGCAAGTTATAAGAATGTACAAGTCAAAACACATAAACCACTCAAAAATTATATGAAATAAGCATTGGGAAGACTAACGACCCACTAAACAAGGTCCGGAAAGAAGAGGAAAACAAATTAAAGAACGTGTCCGTCTCTCTGATACATGCCCCAGGAACGAGGTATTCCACAATAGGGTCGCAAGGGAGTTTCAAATTCTTCATCAACAGGTGCTGACGAGGGCAAAAACTGCATCGTTTCGCTTCTCTTCTTGAGTTTTGAGAGACCAATGCTGCGAGAAACTAAATCTGGACAAACAGAAAACAACTTACTTTAGGCCCCGAAGGATCTGCTAGACGTTGTCCAAACTCATAAAGCTTTTCCACAAGAGCCGCTTCTTCAGAAGGAGTCATGACGAAGGCAGGGGGAACAATCCGACAGTCCTCTCTGGAACTTAAGAATTCGCGCTTCAACTTTCTCCAGGAGATTGACGCTCAACCGTATGCTGTTCCTCTACGCAAGGAATTAAGAAACGAAACGATACAGCACAACGTGATGAAGAGTAAGCTTTTCTCTGAGGAAAAAAAGGCGGAGACCGACGTTCCCAGGGCAAGCAGTGCAGCTGTCAAACTTGAAGGCCACGCGATCAGTAACGACTTCCTCGCTTTCTGTCTTTGCGGAGAAGGGCATGTGCATTCGCTTCAAAACATACACCCCCCTAGGTCCCTGTGAAATATGAAAGACATGCGAGTGAGAAAAACAAGTGGAAAACGAACTACATATATATATCATTGGGCATACCTCATATCCAAATAGCTCCATTCATGCAAGCCCTCCTTTTATACGAAAAGGACAATGTACCGAGTTGCATACTAGAGAAAAAGTGGAGGTGATTTCGAGCCTCTCCAATCTAATCTGTTCAATTTTGGATGGCCCAAATTACTTAATTGATTTTCTCAATGCATGAGCTTATACTCTAAGGATCATTTAAAGAATCTTTTATTTATGGAATTAATAGATTTTATGTACTTTATCTTTAAGGATTATTTAAAGAATTTTTTATTTATGGAATCAATAGATTTTATGTATTTTATCTTTTATGTAATATTGATTATTTAATATTGTTTATGTTTTCATCATTAGGTCAAAGAACATGAAAGAATGGAGATTGTATAGTCCTTCAAGTTTATATATAGAGAGAGAGGAATTTAATAAAGTTTATGTTTTTATAAGTAGGTCAAATAACAGGAAAGAGTGGAGATTATGTAGACATTCAAGTATGTGTGTGCGTGTGTGTGTGTGTGTATATATATATATATATATATATATATATATATATATATATATATATATATATATATATATATATATATATATATATATATATATATGTGTGTGTGTGTGTGTGTGTGTGTATATATATATATATATATATATATATATATATATATATAAGTCAGTGACCATGGCTGAAAGCAATGATGTATTCTGTATGTTGGTTGTTGAGGATAAGTTGGATGGTATCAATTACCCATTATGGGCTTATATGATGCATCATGTATTGGTCACAAAAGGACTGTGGAATATTGTGTAGGGTGTTGAAAAACATCCTATTACACTTGCAAATACGGTTACTAAAGCTGATGCAGATGGCATCGAAGATGGTGATATTCTTTAGGTTCCTATTCATGTTGCGGTTCTTACTACACCTACTACAGAGCAACTTCATTGGGATGATAGAGATGCTCAGGCACATGCATTGATAGCCTTGTCTGTCAAACGTGCCATTATTCCTCATATTTGCTCCTGGAAAATAGCAAAGGATGCTTGGGATACACTTACCACTTTATATTAGGCAAGGAATGAGGCTCATGTTTCTTACCTCCAAAAACAATTGGAGAGTGAGCACATGAATGAAGGAGATTCCATGCATACTTTTTTTACAAAAATCAAAGATTTGAAGGAGTAGTTGATTTCTGTTGATGAAGTCTTATGTGACAATTCACTTGTGTAAACTCTTATGAATGGTCTTCCTGACATATATCAGAGTTTTGCTTTTACTCTTTGATTGATGATGAACGGCAATCCAAATGCCTTAACATTTGAGGAGTTAAACTATGTTCTATTGCAAGAAGATCAGTCTAGGCAGAACATGTCAATTATGTGTGTTGTAGATCAAGCTATCTTGGCTAGTCAGAACGACAAAGGTAAATGGAGCTCATCTACTAGTAAGCAAAAATCTGCTAATTCTACACAATCAAAGAAGGATGATAGAGACGAGAAAAAAAAACAGAAAAGCAGAAATTGTTTTGCAAATATTGTAAAGGAAATGATCATGTCATAAGGACTTGTCCAAAGCTGGCTACAAAAGAGGTAAAGAAAAAAGATGTTGGAATGGTTGTTGCAGAGGCCTCTACACTCAAAATTGAGTCTGTTAATCTTGTGAAGAATGAAGAATGGGCATTTACTACTATTTGTAGTTATGAACCATCTTCTCATGAACAATGTATATCTGCAATAGACTCAAATGTTTGGTACTTTGATAGTGGGGCAACCAAACATATTACGTTGCAATGCAGTTTTTTCACTTCACTTGAGCCAGTCCCTACAGGGAATATTGTCACATGCGTCAACAACTCCTCTTATCCTATCATGGAAGTTGGTAAGATCATTCTGACAACTACTAATGATAGTCCTTTTACATTGTCAAATGCTTTATTTGTGCTAGGGATCAAGAAGAATCTGTTATCAGTTTCAGCATTAGCCAAGATTGGCTTGGTTGTGAAATTTGTTGATGATAAATGTACAGTTCATGATATGTCAAATGGCAATATCATTATTGCTTCTGACATTTTATCTCATGGGTTGTATAAGCTCATAGATTATGCAAAATCTCTCAATGATTTAGCATGTGCAGTTAAAGATTCTCAAGATATGTCAGATGCAAAGCTTTGGCATACACACTTTGGTCATTTGAATTTTGCTAGTTTGTTATGCCTGCCAAAATCTGAAATGTTGTCCTCTCTTCCCAACTTGAAGCACCTATTAAACATGTTTGTGAAGGTTGTATTTTGGGCAAAATGCAATGTTCCTCCTTCCCAAAAGATGGTTCAGTATGAGCTACTCAAAAATTACAACTTATTCATAGTGATTTTTCTGGTATATACAAACAGCTTCTTTTGGGAACTATCTTTACTTCGTGACTTTCATTGATGATTTTTCTAAGCATGCATAGATATATCCATTGAACGCAAAGTCCGAAGTGTTTATGTGCTTCAAATAGTTTCTGGTTTTGGCTGAAAATCTATCAACATGTAAAATGGGCACCCTCCATTTTGATCGAGGGAGGAAATGTATGTCTTCTGATTTTAATGCATTTCTGGTTGAATGTGGGATAAAACATCAATGTCTAGTGTTGTATATATCTCAATAGAATGGAGTTACAGAAAGGAAGAACAGGTCACTCATGTAGATGGTGAGATGTATGGTCAAGAGTCGGGCTTTACCACATAGTTTATGGCTTGAGGCTATTATGTGTGTAGCATATGTACTTAACAGGTGTCACACTAAAGCATTGCAGTGTATCACTCCATATGAGGCTTGGCATGGTCACAAGCCATCTATTGTTCAACTATGTGTCTTTGGTTATGCATTATTGCCTAAACAACAATGCAGGAAATTGGATGATAAAGCACTGCAATGTATTTTTATTGGGTATAGTTCTGAAAGCAAAGGCTATCGCCTATATCATCCACATATTAGCATGTTTTGGTTAGCCGTGTTGTTTTTGTGGACGATGCAATTCAGCCATTAATTTAATGTACTAAGAAGACATCAATTAGCTCAAAAGATATGTATGACACTTTGATGCCTCTATTTATAGGTGGACAATCTAGTGTTAGTCCAAATGAGGTAATTTCTGAGCCTTTACAAGTTTCATGTGATGATGCAGATCATTCCATTTCTTATGCAAATTTACATCATGCACTTGTTGATGAGAGAGTTGATATTGAGGAGGCAAAAGCTATGCCAGAATGGCTAGTGCAGACTTTGCGAGATAGAAAATTAGATGCACCTATGCCATATCATGATCGTTCAAGATCTCATAGTGCTTCTTTTGCATCAGATTGCTATGATATGGCTGCCTCTCACTACAAGAAATAGGGGGCGTACCGACGCACCTGAATTGAAAAAAAAACGAGCACCATCGCTTATGTGACGCTAGCGTCGCATAAGCGATGGTGCTATTTTCGGATTTTTTCTACGGGCATTCGTCGCATAAGTGATGCCTGCGTCGCTTATGCGACGCTAAATGTGTGCGTCGCTCAATGTTGGCAAACTGGATAGCGTCGCATATGCGACGTCCTGTGTTCCAAAGCATCACATAAGCGACGCTCTAGAATGTTAAATAAAAAAATCGATTTCTCCCGGCACATTTGTGCCGAGATTTGGACATGAGAGCAAGAGAACGAGAGAGAGAGAGAGAGAGAGAGAGAGAGAGACATCGTTGAAGCCAGGTATGCGCACACAGACACACTTACACACACATACATATGCATACACACACACATATACACACATAAACACACACACACACATACACACACATATACACACATACACACATAATGTTGCATACACACACATATACATGCATACACACACACATATACATGCACACACACATATATGCATACACACACATATGCATACATAATGCACATGCAGACATACACATACATAATGCATACACATGCTCACACATATACACATACACATACACACACATACACACATACACACACATACACACACACATACACACATACACACACATATATGCATACACACACACATAGAGAGAGATGCACACACATACACATACATGCATACATATGCATACATAATGCATATGCATATGCATACATAATGCATATGCATATGCATACATACATACTTACTTACATGCATACACACACATATGCATACATAATGCACATGCATACATAATGCACATGCATACATAATGCACATGCATACATACACATATAATATGTATACACACACATATGCATACATAATGCATACACACACATACACACACATATGCATACATACATGCATACACATACACACATACACACACATAAATAGATACACACTCATAGACATGCACACATACACACATAGACACATACACACATAATGATTCATTCACACACATACACATGCATACACACATACACACACATATACACACACACATATATGCATATACACACACATAGAGAGACATACACACACATACACATACATGCATACATATGCATACATACATACTTACATGCATACATAATGCACATGCATACATACACATACATAATGCATACACACACATATGCATACATAATGCATACACACACATATGCATACATGCATGCATACACATACACACATACACACATACACACACATAGACACATACGCATAGACACATACACACACATAAACACATACACACTCATAGACGCGTAGCGACACATACACATAGACACACACACATACACACATAGACACATACACACATAATGATGCATACACACACATACACATGCATACATACATGCATACACATACACACATAGACACATACACACACATACACACACATAAACACATACACACTCATAGATACACACACATACACATAGACACACACACATACACACACATAGAGACATACACACATAATGATGCATACACACACATACACATGCATACAAACGTACAGACACATATACACACACATACACACACATATATGCATACACACACATAGAGAGACATACACACACATATACATACATGCATACATGCTGATATATTTAGGTAGTGATGTGTGTGAACACACTAGGACCGCCGGGGCACTTTTTTCCCTCTTTAGGAGGTTTTTTTCCCCCGGCTTGTATATATGCCTATTGCCCTAATGGGCTACTTATCTTTGTACATTCTCTAGTAATACATTCAGTATTGTGGTTTTGTGCTCCAAGCTTCTTCTTCTTCCTTGTGTTGTTCGCGTGCTTCTGCAGACATCTAACTCTAACAATTGGTATCAGAGCAGGTCGTCGCTTCATCTAGGGCGCCGTCGACACTCCTCCGTTTGCAGTCTCAGAATCATACGAATTTTGGTGAGCATACTCTGAGCTCGTTTCGACCTCCGAACGCACTATCGTAGTGCTTGTGTAGGCTATTTCATCTTTTTGTGCCAAAGGTATATACCTGTTTAGTAGAACAGGTATCTCAAAGTCTGCTACAGGTTTAGTAGAACTCGTCTGGGCAGTTCCGTTCAACTTTTTGAGATACAGTCAATTTTCTGCATCAAGGTATTTTAGTCACCGGCCATGGCTAAAAGCAGTGATGTATTCCGTATGTTGGTTGTTGAGGATAAGTTGGATGGTACCAACTAACCATTATGGGCTTATATGATGCGACATGTATTGGTTGCAAAAGGATTGTGAAACATTGTGCAGGGTGTTGAAAGACGTCGTGTTACACCTGTAACAACAGGTACTACGAATACAGGTGCTGGAGCTGATGAAGATGGTGTCGAAGATGATATTGTGCAGATTCCTGCTCGTGTTGCTGTTTCTGCTGCACCTACTACAGAGCAGATTCGTTGGGATGGCAGAGATGCCCAGGCACATGCATTGATAGCTTTGTCTGTCAAACGTTCCATTATTCCTCATATTCGCTCTTGCATAACAGCTAAGGATGCTTGGGATACACTTACCACGTTGTACCAAGCTAGGAATGAGGCTCGTGTTGCTTACCTCCGAAAACAGTTGGAGAGTGAGCACAGGAATGAAGGTGATTCTATGGACAGTTTCCTAACGAAGATCAAAGACTTGAAGGAATAATTGATTTCTGTTGATGAGGTTATACCAGATAGCTCACTATGCAGACCGTTGTGAATGGTCTTCCTGATTCATATCAGAGTTTTGCTTCTACTCTTCGGTTGATGATGAAAGGCAATCCAAATGCCTTATCATTTGAGGAGTTAGTCTCTATTTTGTTGCAGGAAGATCAATCCAGGCAAAACAAGTCCATTATGCGAGTTGCGAATCAAGTTTTCCTTGCTAGTCAAAAGGGCAAAGGAAAATGGAGCTCTTCAACTAGTAAGCAGAAATCTGCTAATTCTGCATATTCAAAGAAGGAAGATAAAGATGAGAAGAAAACAGAAAAGCAGAAATTGTTCTGTAAGTACTGTAAAGGGAATGATCATATCATAAAGAACTGTCCAAAACTGGCTGCTAAAGACGCAAAGAAGAAAGAGGCTAGAATGGTTGTTGCAGAGGCCTCTACACCAAAAACAGAGTCTGCAAATCTTGTGTAGGAAGAAGAATGGGCGTTTACTACTGTCTATAGTTTTGACCCATCTTCTCATGATCAGTGCATGTCTGCAGTAGACTCAAATGTTTTGTATTTTGACAGTGGAGCAACCAAACATATTACCTCGCAGCGCAGTTTCTTCTCCTCACTCGAGCCTGCCCCTACAGGGAATACTGTTATATGCGCCAACAACTCCTCTTATCCAGTTATGGGAGTTGGTAAGATCATTTTGACTACTGCTCATGGTAGTTCTTTCACTTTGTCAGATTCTTTATTTGTGCCAGGGATCAAAAAGAACCTGTTATCAGTTTCTGCATTAGCCAAGATTGGCTTGGTTGTGAAATTTGTTGATGACAGGTGTACAGTTCATGAGCTGTCAAATGGCGATGTGATTATTGCTTCTGGCATTTTATGTCGTGGGTTGTATAAGCTCATAGACTATGAAAGATCTGAAAATGATTTGGCATGTGCAGTAAATGATTCTCAGGCTATGTCAGATGCAAAGCTTTGGCATGCATGCTTTGGTCATCTGAATTTTGCTAGTTTGCTACGCCTGCAGAAATCTGAAATGGTGTCCTCTTTGCCCAAACTTGAGGCACCTGGAAAACATGTTTGTGAAGGCTATATTTTGGGCAAAATGCAGCATTCCTCCTTTCCAAAAGATGGTTCAGTTCGGGCTACACAGAAATTGTAGCTTGTACATAGTGATGTCTGTGGTCCTATGCAGACACCCTCTTTTGGAAATTACCTTTATTTCGTGACTTTCATTGATGATTTTTCCAGGCATGCATGGATATATCCACTCAAAGCAAAATCCGAAGTGTTCATGTGCTTTAAACAGTTTTTGGTTTTGGCTGAAAATCTGTCAGCATGTAAAATGGGCACCCTCCGTTTTGATCGAGGGGGGGAATATATGTCTTCTGATTTTAATGCATTTTTGGCTGAACGTGGGATAAAACACCAATGTACAGTGCCTTATACACCTCAACAGAATGGAGTTGCTGAACGAAAGAATAGGTCACTCATGGAGATGGCGAGGTGCATGGTCAAAAGTCAGGCTTTACCACATAGTTTCTGGCTTGAGGCTGTCATGTGTGTAGCATATGTAATGAACAGGTGTCCCACTTAAGCGCTGCAGTCTATCACTCCATATGAGGCTTGACATGACCGCAAGCCATCTGTTGCTCATCTGCGTGTTTTTGGTTGTTTGGCATATGCTCTAGTGCCTGAACAACATCACAGAAAATTGAATGATAAGGCAGTAAAATGTATTTTTGTTGGGTATAGTTCTGAAAGTAAAGGCTATCGTCTGTATCATCCAGAGACTAAACACATTTTGGTTAGCCGTGATGTTGTCTTTATGGAAGATGCTATTCAGCCATTGCTTTCATGTACTAAGGAGACATCTGTTAGCTCCAAAGACATGTATGATACTTTGATGCCTCTTTTTACAGGTGGACAGTCTAGTGCTGGTCCTAATGAGGCAACTTATCAGCCTTTGCAGGTTTCATATGATTGTAGATAATTCCATTTCTGATGCAGATTTACATGATGCACTTGTTGATGAGAGAGCTGATATTGAGCAGGCAAAAACTATGCCAAAATGGCTGGTGCAGACTTTGCGTGACACCAAATTAGATGCACCTTTGTCATATCGTATTAGTTCAGGCTCTCATAGTGCCTCCTTTGCATCAAATTGCTATGCTATGGCTGCATCTAGTCTCTGTGATGAGAATGAGCCTATTTCTTTTGATGAAGCACAGAATTCAGAAAATTGGATGGCTGTTATGCAATCTGAATATGATGCTATAATGAAGAATGGTACATAGTCTTTATGTGACTTGCCTCCTGGCAAGAAGGCCATTGGCACTAAGTGGGTATACAAGCTGAAGCGTAAACCTGATGGTACAGTTGACAGGTATAAGGCTAGGCTTGTTGCAAAGGGTTATGCGCAGGAAAGAGGCATTGATTTTGATGAGACCTTTGCACCTACATGCCGTATGACTACTGTTCGGAGCATTTGTGCACTTGCAACCCATCATGGTTGGAATGTACATCAGTTGGACATTAAAACAACATTTCTGAATGGTGACTTGCATGAAGAAGTGTATGTTTTTTAGCCCCGTGGCTTTGTGCAAAAAGGGCATGAAAACCAGGTGTGCAGGTTGTTGGAGATAGATGTTTGCAGAAGCACGCGAACAACACAAGGAAGAAGAAGAAGCTTGGAGCACAAACACACAATACTGAATGTATTACTAGAGAATGTACAAAGATAAGTAGCCCATTAGGGCAATAGGCGCATATACAAGCCAGGGGAAAAAAACCTCCTAAAGAGGGAAAAAAGTGCCCCGACGATCCTAGTGTGTTCACACACATCACTACCTAAATATATCAACAAATCCCCCCTGGGAGTGATGCGGTGAACTAGTAGCTGGCACTCATGTATAAGGAAGTGCCAAGCTATGTGGAAATCACTCCACAAAAGGAAGTAAGCCCAAAGCTTTGCGGAAAGCTTCAAACTTCTCCCTAGGCAGAGCCTTCGTGAAAAGGTCTGCAATGTTCTCCTGCGTGGGCACATATGCCAAGCTAATCTCCCCAGCAGAGAACCTCTCCCTGACATAGTGATAATGCACCTCAATGTGCTTAGTGCGAGCATGGAACACAGGGTTCCTCGCAACTGCCAATGCGCTCTGACTGTCAGTGAAGATGGTGGTGGCAGAAGACTGGCCAACACCCAAATCAGCCATAAGGCGTCTGAGCCACACGCACTCAACAGTCGCTGTGAAAGCTGCCCTATACTCAGCCTCACAACTAGAAGTGGCCACAGTAGGCTGCTTCTTGCTCAACCAAGATATACATGAGCTACCAAGCATGAAGCAAAAACCACTGGTGGACACCCGAGTGTCACAGCAACCAGCCCAATCTGAGTCAAAAAAAGCATGCAAATCTGGCGATAGTGATCCCCCCTTGGGATAAAACAACCCAAGTAGCCGAGTACCACTCAAGTAGCGAAAGATGCGCTTAACCATCTTCCAATGCGTGACTCCTGGGCAATGCATAAACTTGCTCATCTGTGAGACAACAAACTGAATATCATAGCATCATATTCAGATTGCATGGTAGCCATCCAATTTTCTGAATTCTATGCTTCATCAAAAGAAACAGGCTCATTCTCATCAGAGAGACTAGACGCAGCCAAAGCATAGCAATTTGATGCAAAGGAGGCACTATGAGAGCCTAAACGAGTACGATATGACAAAGGTGCATCTAATTTGCTGTCACGCAAAGTCTGCACCAGCCATTTTGGCATAGTTTTTGCCTGCTCAATATCAGCTCTCTCATCAAGTGCATCATGTAAATCTGCATCAGAAATAGAATGATCTGCATCATCATATGAAACTTGCAAAGGCTTAGAAGTTGCCTCATTAGGACCAACACTAGACTGTCCACCTGTAAAAAGAGGCATCAACGTATCATACATGTCTTTGGAGCTAACAGATGTCTCCTTAGTACATGAAAGCAATGGTTGAATAGCATCTTCCACAAAAACAACATCACGGCTAACGAGAATGCGTTTACTCTGTGGATGATACAGACGATAGCCTTTACTTTCAGAACTGTACCCAACAAAAATACATTTTACTGCCTTATCATCCAGTTTTCTGCGATGTTGTTCAAGCACTAGAGCATATGCCAAACAACCACAAACACGCAGATGAGCAACAGATGGCTTGCGGTCATGCCAAGCCTCATATGGAGTGATAGACTGCAGCGCTTTAGTGGGACACCTGTTCAATACATATGTTGCACACATGACAGCCTCAAGCCAGAAACTATGTGGTAAAGCCTGACTCTTGACCATGCACCTCGCCATCTCCATGAGTGACCTGTTCTTTCGTTCAGCAACTCCATTCTGTTGACGTGTATACGGCACTGTACACTGGTGTTTTATCCCACGTTCAGCCAGAAATGCATTAAAATCAAAAGACATATATTCCCCCCCTTGATCAAAACGGAGGGTGCCCATTTTACATGCTGACACATTTTCAGCCAGAACCAAAAACTGTTTAAAGCACATGAACACTTCGGACTTTGCTTTGAGTGGATATACCCATGCATGCCTGGAAAAATCATCAATGAAAGTCACGAAGTAAAGGTAATTCCCAAAAGAGGGTGTCTGCATAGGACCAGAGACATCACTCTATACAAGCTGCAATTTCTGCGTAGCCCGAACTGAACCATCTTTTGGAAAGGAGGAACGCTGCATTTTGCCCAAAATATAGCCTTCACATACATGTTTTCCAAGTGCCTCAAGCTTGGGCAAAGAAGACACCATATCAGATTTCTGCAGGCGTAGCAAACTAGCAAAATTCAGATGACCAAAGCGTGCATGCCAAAGCTTTGCATCTGACATAGCTTGAGAATCATGAACTGCATATGCCAAATCATTCACAGATCTTTTATATTCCATGAGCTTATACAACCCAGGACACAAAATGCCAGAAGCAATAATCACATCGCCATTTGATAGATCATGAACTGTACACCTGTCATCAATGAATTTCACAACCAAGCCAATCTTGGCTAATGCAGAAACTGATAATAGATTCTTCTTGATCCCTGGCACAAATAAAGCATCTAACAAGGTGAAAGAACTACCATCAGCAGTAGTCAGAATGATCTTAGCAGTAGTCAGAATGATCTTACCAACTCCAATAACAGGATAAGAGGAGTTGTTGGCGCATGTGACAGTATTCCCTATAGGGGCAGGGTCGAGTGAAGAGAAGAAACTGCGCTACGAGGTAATATGTTTGGTCGCCGCACTGTCAAAGTACCAAACATCTGAGTCCACTGCAGACATGCACTGCTCATGAGAAGATGGGTCAAAACTGCAAACAGTAGTAAACGCCCATTCTTCTTCTTGCACAAGATTAGCAGACTCTGTTTTTGGTGTAGAGGCTTCTGCAACAACCATTCCAGCCTCCTTTTTCTTTGCCTCTTTTGCAGCCAGTTTTGGACAATTCTTTATGATATGATCATTCCCTTTACAGTACTTGCAAAACAATTTCTGCTTTTCTGATTTCTTCTCATCTTTATCCTGGTTCTTCGAATGTGCAACATTTGCAGATTTCTACTTACTAGTAGAAGAGCTCCATTTTCCTTTACCCTTCTGACTAGCCAGGAAAGCTTGATCTGCAACACGCATAATGGACCTGTTCTGCCTGGACTGATCTTCCTCCAACAGAACATAGACTAACTCCTCAAATGATAAGGCATTCGGATTGCCTTTCATCATCAACCGAAGAGTAGAAGCAAAACTCTGATATGAATCAGGAAGACCATTCAGAACGGTCTGCACAAGTGAGCTATGTGGTATAACTTCATCAACAGAAATCAACTCTTCCTTCAAATCTTTGATCTTCGTTAGGAAACTGTCCATAGAATCACCTTCATTCATGTGCTCACTCTCCAAATGTTTTCGGAGGTAAGCAACACAAGCCTCATTCCTAGCTTGGTACAATGTGGTAAGTGTATCCCAAGCATCCCTAGCTGTTCTGCAAGAGCGAATATGAGGAATAATGGCACGTGTGACAGACAAAGCTATCAATGCATGTGCATGGGCATCTCTGCCATCCCAACGAATTTGTTCTGCAGTAGGTGCAACAGAAACAACAGCACGAACATGAATCTGCGGAATATCATCTTCGATACCATCTTCATCAGCTCCAGCACCTGTATTTGCAATACCTGTTGTTACAGGTGTAACAGGACGTCTTTCAACACCCTACACAATGTTCCACAATCCTTTTACAACCAAAACATGTCGTATCATATAAGCCCATAATGGGTAGTTGGTACCATCCAACTTATCCTCAACAACCAACATACGAAATACATCACAACTTTCAGCCATGGCCGGTGATTAAAATACCTTGATGCAGAAAATTGACTGTATCTCAAAAAGTTGAACAGAACTGCCCAGACGAGTTCTGCTAGACCTGCAGCAGACTTCGAGACGCTTAAACTGGCGAACAAAAATTGGTATATACCTTTGGCACAAAAAGACGAAATAGCCTGCACAAGCACTGCGATAATGCGTTCGGAGGCTGAAACGAGCTCAGATCCCGATTTCGGCACCACAGAGCGAAGCAGTTTTGATCTCGAAAACACCCTGAGTATGCTCACCAAGATTTGTACAATCCTGAGACTGCAAACAGAGGAGTGTCGACGACACCCTAGATGAAGCTACGACCTGCTCTGATACCAATTGTTGGAGATAGATGTCTGCGGAAGCACGCGAACAACACAAGGAAGAAGAAGAAGCTTGGAGCACAAACACACAATACTGAATGTATTACTAGAGAATGTACAAAGATAAGTAGCCCATTAGGGCAATAAGCACATATACAAGCCGGGGAAAAAAAACCTCCTAAAGAGGGAAAAAAGTGCCCCGGCGGTCCTAGTCTGTTCACACACATCACTACCTAAATATATCAACATAGGTTAAAGAAGGCGTTATATGGTTTAAAGCAAGCACCACGTGCTTGGTATGAGAAGATACATGCCTATTTGGTTGCACATGGTTTTGAGAACAGTCCAACTGAAAGCACCTTATATGTTAAGCGTGCTAATGATGTGCTTCTGATCATTGTTGTCTATGTTGATGACATGCTGCTCACTGGTCCTATTGAGAAGCATATTGCTTATTTCAAGGCTGATTTGCATGCCTCATTTGAGATGTCTGATTTGGGGCATTTGCATCACTATTTGGGCATTCAATTTATGCAAGTTGATGGTGGAATGGCTTTGTGTCAAACGAAATATATTGACACATTATTGCAGCGTTTTGGCCTTGAAGACTCTAAGCCTATTGCCACTCCTATGGAGATAGGTTTACGATTGAGTCTTCATGATGCTGGAGATGCATTTGATGTTGTTCTCTATCAGCAGGCTGTTGGATGCTTGATTTACTTATGCATTACTCGGCCAGATATTCAGTTTGCTGTCTCACAGATAAGAAGGTTTATGCATTGCCCAGGAGTCATGCATTGGAAGGCGGTTAAGCGCATCTTTCGCTATTTGAGTGGTACTCGGCTACTTGGGTTGTTTTATCCCAAGGGGGGATCACTACCGCCATATTTGCATGCTTTTTCTGACTCAGATTGGGCTGGTTGCTATGACACTCTTGTGTCCACCAGTGGTTTTTGCTTCATGCTTGGTAGCTCATGTATATCTTGGTTGAGCAAGAAGCAGCCTACTGTGGCCACTTCCAGTTGTGAGGCTGAGTATAGGGCAGCTTTCACAGCGACTGTTGAGTGTGTGTGGCTTAGACGCCTTATGGCTGATTTGGGTGTTGGCCAGTCTTCTGCCACCACCATCTTCACTGACAGTCAGAGCGCATTGGCAGTTGCGAAGAACCCTGTGTTCCACGCTCGCACTAAGCACATTGAGGTGCATTATCACTATGTCAGGGAGAGGTTCTTTGCTGAGGAGATCAGCTTGGCATATGTGCCCACGTAGGAGAACATTGCAGACCTTTTCACGAAGGCTCTGCCTAGGGAGAAGTTTGAAGCTTTCCGCAAAGCTTTGGGCTTACTTCCTTTTGTGGAGTGATTTCCACATAGCTTGGCACTTCCTTATACATGAGTGCCAACTCCTTGTTCACCGCATCACTCCCAGGGGGAATTTGTTGATATATTTAGGTAGTGATGTGTGTGAACACACTAGGACCGCCGGGGCACTTTTTTCCCTCTTTATGAGGTTTTTTCCCCTGGCTTGTATATACGCCTATTGCCCTAATGGGCTACTAATCTTTGTACATTCTCTAGTAATACATTCAGTATTGTGGTTTTGTGCTCCAAGCTTCTTCTTCTTCCTTGTGCTGTTCGCGTGCTTCCACAAACGTCTAACTCTAACAATACATATGCATACATATGCATACATATGCATACATAATGCATATGCATATGCATACATACATACTTACATACATAATGCACATGCATACTTCTTTCATATACATGCCTTAGTTATTCCTCTCGAAGATATTTCTCATTTTTAGAAATATCAATGCTCTCACTGTCATTTTGATACCAATCCTCAATAAAATCTGCCATGCCATCATCTTCATCATTGTCACACAAATCTTGTGCTTTATCTTCTTTTGAATATAGATCTTTTAACCTTGCATATTCCATAGGATTACTTTTGCATAGCCTCCTCATAGAAGCTTCTGATAAATGAGGTCTTACTGGCAATTGTGAATGGTGTGGAGGAACATCATCAACATCATACTTTGGAATCTACACATATAAATAAAATTCTTTAGTATTCCATAACTGAATAAAAAGTAAAATTTAAATATAAAATTAAGTATATAAGTTATTAAATATGGATATAAAATTTTTATTCTCTCTAGCTAAAAGGTGCTCTTGGAGGTCTACGCCATCCATAATTCACTAATAGTTCATCACCGGCATGTAATGTAGTAATAGCATTGACAACTATGTATCTTGATACATCTCTACTCATGTATGGTGATTCATGACTATTTTCACGCTCCTCAAATGTGCAATTATTCCTTGAACTATTATGTAACCCTCAACTACTATTTATTAAACCTGCTATATTTCCATGTGTGTAAGGTCTTCCATCAATATATAATCTTTCATTTTCTGCATGTAAAATCCTTCTACTAGTAAGGGATGTTGCGTTCAAGCATATTCCATAAGAACTCATGCTTTGAACATAACGTGAAAGTCGATGCCAACCTCCCCATCCATATATAGGACCACAAAATGACATAAGAGTGACTTCAGAGTTCGGAGGCACATACAAATCCTCTACAATAAAGAGACCATGAACAACATTAGTAATAGTGGATGGAGCAATCATATAGCGATTACCCCAAAAGTTGAAAACCTCTCCATCTAAAGGAAGTGGTCCTCTATTCCATCCTCCATATCTTCTTCTATCATATGTTTGTACTGAAGAACGATCACGAGCTGGCAATGGAAAATCTCCACCCGTTTCAGTCTCTAAACCAAGAGGTAGAGGATTTCTAGAAACCTCTGCTTGTAATTGATGAACAGTAAGTCCATGACGTGTACGAGGTATATTAACATTATGAGAAAAATTATCATCATCATCATCATCGAGCAAGTATTCCTGTACAGGAATTTGATTTTGTATATGGTTTTTAAATAAAATAATGACATTAATATATATAAAAAATACATACCCAAGCATTATCACGTTGACCAGGTAATGGTGCACGCTCAAAAGTACCATACTCTACCTCATGTTCAATACATTCCAATCGTGGTCTTCAATATGTGCCATAACAAGAGTTACACCAACATATAATATGCTCTTGATAGTAAAATTCATCATAATTCCTATCGGAGGACACGTGTGAAGTCGTTGCATGGGTAGGAGGTGGTGGAGTACCCTCTGATTGATCAGAATCTGCACATAATAAGAAACAAAAAAATATATAAGTTATGTATCCATCAAAGATATTTAAAATTAAATGTTTGGTATACTTACAGTATATAGTCGTTGCACGATGAGGAGACGGTGGTGGAGTTCCATCTGATTGATCAGAATCTACAAATAATGGTATTTGATATTAATAATCTGATTATCTACATACACAAAAAATTCACATATACATATTTACACATACACACATATTCACATATACACATTTACACATACAAACATATTCACATATACACAACTATACATTATTGTGGGATAAATGCATGTATTTTGTATGAATGAGTGTATATGCATGCATGTGTGTGTACGTATATATGTGGATATGTATATGTGTGTTTATTGTATATGTATACATATATGTTTGCATGTATATGTGTATGTGGGTATGTGTATGTGTATGTGTGTGTATATATGTGTATGTATTCTGATTTTTTTTTTCTGTTTGAGATTAAATTAACAGGAGATATTGTATGGTGGAAAAAAATAAGAGGCGACCTAACATACCACCTGAGACGTGGCAGTTTTTTCGTAGACAGCTACGTCTTCAGGAGTCATTTCCTCAGCAGAAGGTACACAAATTAATAGTTTATATTTATAATTTTTATATATTTTAGTAATTTTTACATTTAATTTATGTATTTTTTTTCTTAAATAAACAGGCTGCTGCAAAGAAGAGAGTGGAGTCGGGCCACACATCACACCTAGGCCAAATGGACCATAATGGTTTAGTAGCTACATTTGTAAGTATATGTGTTATTGTGAGTATATTTTTTATTTTAGTTAAAATGCAAGCAACTAATCTTTTTTATTTGTTTCAATGTGACGAAAGGATTATGGTCGATATCCTACGAAACATGAGATCGAGTATGCTACACATTTTGGATATCGACATTTGAGTGAGTATATGCAAGATCATGCTGATGCCTTTGTGAGTATTATTAAATTTTATATGATTATTTTATTTTTATGAATGGTTTAATTGTTTTACTTATTTATGTTTGTTATATGTAATACAGGAGTATTATGGAGAGATAGATATGGATGAGGTGGAGAGATAGACACAGAAGGGACGATCTCGATCGTCACAAGGTGATCATGACGATGATCAGGATGATCATGATGTTGCTGATGATGATGATGATGATCGTGATGATGATGATTAAGATTATAGTTGATTATGACATTGGATTATATGTATTTACATTGATATATATATATATTTATCTATATATTTTTCATTTCAATTATGTTTTGAATTGTGTGTATGGTATTAAGTAATGAAGAGTTTTGTTCTATTGATTGTTATTATTGTTTATATTAAGCATGTGTTTTAATACTTTGATTATATAATTCATTCATATGTGTGTACGTAAGTGTATATGTATGTGTGTGTATATGTATGCATGTGCATGTGTATGTGTGTGTATATGTATGTATGTGCATGTGCATGTGTAAGTGTATATGTGTGTATGAGTATGTGCATGTGCATGTGTATGTGCATGTATATGTGTAACTCTATGTGTATATGTGTGTATGTGCATGTATATGTGTATATGTAGGTATGTGCATGTGTGTGTGCATGTGTATATGTGTGTGTACGTATGTGCATATGTATGTGTATATATGTGTATAATGTATGTATATGCATGTGTAAATGTATGAAACATGCATGTGTATGTGGATGCATTTCCATTTGCATCCATGTGCATGCATGTGAATGTGCATGCATGTGGATGTGCATATACATGTATTTACATATATGTTAATGTGTGTATGTGTATATATATATATGCAATAATGCATGCATGTAAGTCTTTTTATGTGGTTGTAGAAATGTTTGTGCATATGCATGTGTATATGTGTGTATGTCTAAGTGTATGTGCACATGTATCTGTGTGTATATATGTGTGTGTATGTGCATGTGTATATGTGTATATGTGTGAAAGTGCATCTTCATCATGTATAAGTATATAAGTGCATATCAGTAAGTGTGAGTATGCTATCTAATGAAAATAACACAATTCAAATGATATACAAAGAATAGAAATTGTACTTACAATAGTTAGCCATACTTTTTGCTTGGTTAGCTTCTTGAATAACCTGCAATAAAGAGAGAAAGAAGAGAGAGAGAGAGAGAGAGAGAATTCAAAGAGAGAAAAGATGTAGAAAGAGAGAAATCGAGACAGAGGGAGACAATAAAAGAGAGCTTAGGCAAAAGAACAATTCTGCATATACTTGTTTTAGCTCGTAAGCGGAGCGCAATTGCGAATGTTGCGCAACTCTTTGATCAAATGCATGAAAATGCCGATCGAAGAGCCTCCAATGTTTTATTTTTTTTCCGTCAACAGGCCGTCGTGTAAGCGATGCTAACACATCGAAAAAACCACTAAAGTTGATGTCGCATAAGCGACATTTTTTAGCGTCGCTTATGCGTCGCAAAAAAGCGTCGCTTATGCGTCGCAAAAAAGCGTCGCTTATGTGATGCTGATTAAAACCGTCGTGTTAGCGACGCTCTATGCGAGCGTCGCTCAGCCCATCATGCCACACATAAAAAAAAAATGTCATTTGGCTCATCATTTAATCGACGGTGTGCGCTCGACGCTCATTGCGACGCGTTTTGCAATTTTATAGTGATGAAATTGTGTCACCTTAACCGTCGCTATGCGCCCATATTCCTTGTAGTATCTAGTCTTTGTGATGAGAATCAGCATGTTTTGTTTGATAAAGCACAAAATTTTGAAAATTAGATGGCAAGTTGAAGCGTAAACATGATGGAACAGTTGATGGGTATAAGGCTAGGCTTGTTGTATAGGGTTATGCTCAAGAAAGAGGCATTGATTTTGATGAGACCTTTGCTCCTACATGCCAAATGACTACCTCGTAGCATCTATGCACCTGTAGCTTATCATGGTTGGAACGTACATCATTTGTACATTAAAACTGCATTACTGGATGGTGACTTGCATGAAGAAGTGTATGTTTTTCGGACCCGTGGTTTTGTGCAAAAAGGGCATGAAAACAAAGTGTGCATGTTGAAAAAGGCATTATATGGTTTGAAGCAAGCACCGTGTGCTTGGTATGAAAAGATGCATGCCTACCTGATTGCACACAGTTTTGAGAACAGTCAAACTAAGAGCACCTTATCCATGAAGCGTGAAAATGATGTGCTTCTGATCATTGTTGTCTATGTTGATGACATGCTGCTCACTGGTCCTCATGGGAAGCATATTGCTGATTTTAAGGCTAATCCACATGCCTCATTTGAGATGCCACTAGATTTAGGGCATTCACATCATTATTTGGGCATTCAATTTATGCACATTGATGGCATAATAGCTTTATGTCAAACAAAATATATTGACACATTATTGTAGTATTTTTTTCTTGACGATTGCAAACCTATTGCCACTCCTATGGAGACAAGATTACGGTTGAGTCTTCATGATGTTGGAGATGCTTTTGGTGTTGTTCTCTATCAACAAGTTGTTGGATGCTTGATTTAGTTATGCATTACTCGGCCAGATATTCAGTTTGTCGTCTCACATATGAGCAGGTTTATGCATTGCTTAGGTGTGAAGCATTGGCAGGCGCTTAAGCACACATCTTTCTCTACTTGAGTGGTACTAGGGGGGATTACTACCACCAGTTTTACATGCTTTTTTTGACTCTAACTAGGCTGGTTGCTATGACACTCATGTGTCCACTTTTTGCTTCATGCTTGGTAGCTCATGCATATTGCTAGAAACAATGTCAATATGGTCCAACAATAGCTTCATTAGTAGCTCTCTCTCTTCAAATCCCATTATGTTGGCAATTCCTCATGAGTTCACAACAAATGGCACGGGCATCTTGGTCTATGAGAAAACGTTCAACAACATATCATGGCCCGGCCCGAGTTCAATTCCCACGAATCACCAATAATGGAAGCGCATATAAACTCGTTTTTATTAAGATGAGGAACAAACCAGAAGCGGCGGTGTTGTTTTTTTCATTGATTTTTGCAAATCGCTCCCGATATTACTTTATTCAATAGCTTTTGTGTTTGCTTTTCACATAGCTCTAAAGCTATAAAATAAGGATCAAGCTTATTGTCCAAATCATCACTCAAGCAATCCGCTCAAGGAGATCGAGGAGGAATCTCACATACTTGGAGGAGGTGATCAATCTTCTCAAGCTAGGAGGAGATATTGGAGGCCATTTTGGAGGAGGAATTCTCACACTCTTAGAGTTGTGGTCTACATCTTGGTGATTATATGGAGGAGATTCTACCAGCTTACTATCAACATCCATTGTTGATTTACTATGAGTAGCAAGTCTATTTCCATTCTTACTTGTTAGGTCACTCGTTTCTGATTTTAGGTTGATAAAAATTTGGGTTTGTTGTACAACAATTCTAAAATGTTCTTTCTCCATGATTTTCACACACACACACACACTTCATACCTCTTAGGCACACAATCTCTTGTATCTAGTTCCTATTTTTGCCTAGATACAGATATTGTCAGTTTGTATCATATACACACATTGTAATTTGACATTTGAATATAGATAGTTTAGGTGAGCCTCATAGCTTACCGTTACGCTTGAAATCATATCTATTCTCTCTCTATCTTTCACTCATCATCTTTTTGAGTCTTAAGGTGTGTATGTTAAGGTTCATCTGTTGGAAGATCTTGTAAACCTATGATATATTATTATTGTGGTCCACCCCCACTTCCAACATATGGTATTCAGACCATAGAATACCAACACATATCTTGTCTGAACAAGAAGCACCCTACTGTGGCCACTTCTAGTTATGAGGTTGAGTATAGGGAAGCTTTCACAACGACTGTCGAGTGTGTGTGGCTCAGATGCCTTATGGATGATTTGGGTGTTGGTCAGTCTTCTGCCACTACCACCTCTACTGATACTCAGAGCGCATTTGGCAATTGCGAGGAGCCCTATGTTCCATGCTCACACTAAGCACAATGAGGTGCACTATCATTATGTCAGGGAAAGATTCTCTGTGGGGAGATCAGTTTGGCATATGTGCCCACACAGGAGAACATTGCGAACCTTTTAACAAAGGCTCTACCTAGGGAGAAGTTTGAAACTTTTTGCAAAGCTTTGGGCTTACTTCCTTTTTTTATTGATTCCACATAGCTTGGCACTTCCTTATACATGAGTGCTAGCTCCTTATTCACCGCATCAGTCCCAGGGGGGATTTGTTGATATATTTAGGTAGTGATGTGTATGAACACACTAGGACCATTGGAGCACTTTTTTCCCTCTTTAGGAGGTTTTTCCCCTAGCTTGTATATATGCCTATAACCCTAACAGGTCACTTATATTTGTACATTCTATTGGCAATACATTAAGTATTGTGTGTTGTGATCCAAGCTTCTTCTTCTTCCATGTGTTGTTCATGTGCTTCTATAGACCTCAAACTCCAACAATAATCTATTATATTTTTCCTAGGATCATTCACATGTTCTTTGGTCATTTTGGAAAATTGATGAGTAACTTTATGCTCACGGATTCATGTGCATGCTAGGTGCATGGTTATGTTTTTCACATGGTTGCTTCTTGATCAAGACATGAGTCATGCGTATAGATATGAAAGTATGATCTTACTGGTGAGAGAGCATTCATTTCTAGTTAACTTGTAGTCTCTTGTTAAATTGTCAATCTTTTGCTTGATAGCATGGCGTTTTCTCAATTTGATGACACTTACTTTCTAAGTTGGAAAGCTCAGATGTGGCATACATTGGTTCATGCAAGGTTACACATGTATGTGCATAGAGATGGAGAAATGCCTTGTGACATGCCCAACATGTAGGGATGGATATGGATGCATTGATCAAATTCAGTATCCAGTTGCATCTTATCAATTCTATGATGCACGAGGAGATGAGTAATGCATTATGCAAAATCTAACGATGTCGACAACTTCAATGTTGGCATTGCCGCCATGAGGTCCATACTCAGCAAAATTGCTTTAGGCAGATGCGACAATGAAGCCAAAGACATGCATGTGATGCAAGTTAGGTAGTGGTTTCAAAAGAGGTTTTGAAAGTTCATTATTCCAATTATGGTGATGTCATTTTCTCTTATGGTTCATCTCAAGATTCCTTTGCTTCATTGGATGGCACACATATGGATTGGTTTCTCGATGCATTTAGCCACTTTCCATCATACTCTAGCTGTGAATCGTTTTGACCATTTTCATGTAAGAGTCATGGATATGTGTACATGCTTGATGGTTTAACATATGACATTTAGGGTGTAGGAGATGCATGCCTTATGCTGCCTAGTGGAGCATTGTTTACACTCAAACATGTATGTTATGTGGCTTTATTCCCTATGAGCTTCATATTAGTTGATTACTTGCAGGATAGCGCTTGTCACTCATTGTTTGGTGAGTCTTGTTTTAGTTGTAGTTGGGACAACTTATGTTTTTTAGATGTAGCGTTTCCTCGATCATGAGCTATCATCGATCACAAGTTTTTGATCACTCAATAATAGTGGAAGAGATAGATAGAACTTGCACAATAGTAGAGAAAATATGACACGGAAGAGTAGACAAGATATGACTCAAAGAAAGAGAAGTTATGGTTTTATAGGTTTGAATCAATCAATACAATAGCTTTGGAAAGTAGCTTTTTGATGAAGCCTCGACCTCCTGACCACCCTTGAGCTATCACAATCTTATTCACACGCACTCTCAATCACACTCTCACTCTCACTCTCAATCACAAGGTAAATCTCTTATTTTTCAGCAATCTCCTTCAAAATAAAGTTTTTCATCCCCAAGGAAGTGCGTGATCCACCAAATATAGAAAAAGTCGGCTCTCACCATATTGCATGCAAGACTTTCACAAAAGCATGTGTTTGTAGTAGTCAAGTGCTTTCTTTAACAATATCTCTCCAAAAATAGAAGAAAAGCAATGAAAAGATATATCTGAAGACATCCTTAATTATGCATGACAACACGTATGCTTCAAAATCATGCATTTGAATAGAAATAGAGAAGTACATTTATGCACTTGTTACTCACAGTATGTTGGCTGATATGAACTCCTCCAAGATGTTTTAATGTAGAGCACACCTCCTCCAAGAGTGTGAGAACACTTCCTCTAAGAGAGGACCTCCTTGATCTCCTTGCATTGAGCTTGAACTCCTTGAGAAGATTGATCACCTTGAGTGATGATTATGAGGTGAGGCCAACATCTCCTTATATAGTATTTGAGACCCATTGAAAAGCACACCTTGAAAAGCTAGAATCACTACTACCAATAGCGAGAAAATCTACGATCCCTAAAATTGACACCCCTCCAAAAACGTTAATTCTTTTGCTGTTTTTTTGAAAAGCAAACATCTAAAGCTATGTGATAGAAAAAAATGCCATCACCTCTGCTTGACTCGTGACAAGATTTGATCCCAGGTGGATCAGATGGGAACGCATTTGCCTAGCCACACTGCCACATCACTTCACTTCATGGGAGAGCTATCTAAGACTTATCATATTCTAGAATTATTGAGAATTTGTACCTATTTTGGACATTGTTTTCCAACAATCCCCCCTTCAATGTCATAATAGTACAAGGTTTAATAACCTGAAAAACTTCTAATGTCTGTAATTATCTCTTAACTAATTTCCATTGAATCTTAAGCTGACTCTGCATGAACCTAGATACTTGGGAGATTGCAAACTGAATGTTTGAGCGCGTATTACATATATATATCAAGCAACCGATTGCTTGATTATATAATGTAGCATCAAATGGTTTTGAATATACTTCCGACTGTAATGACACATTGACATCCATAGGTGTCTGCATAGGCTTGGAATCTTTCATCTCAAACTTTTCAATAATTTTTCAATGTATTTCTATCGTGTCATGTAGATACACTCATGTATGTACTTGAACTCAATCCCAAGATAAAAATGTAAAATACCTAAGTCATAAAGTAGGCTTAATTTGTCCTTTAAACAACTAAAGGTGTGAATCTTTAGGACCTGTGATAATCATATCCCTTTGTAGTGCATCTTCAACACTAGCTGGTTCATTCTCAACTGAAGTAAGAGCTAAAATTTTATGACTCAAAATGTTTTGTATAGTTTACCTAGTCTCCTTCTTTTCTTCTTGTCTAAATTCTGGTTCTTCGAGCATATTCCTTTATACCATTGTCCTTCCAGGTTTGATATAACCACTTTGACATATCCTTGAAAAGTGGTGGAATCTTTTCTAATTCTTCAATATCTCTTTCTTTTGGAACTCTAGAACCTTCTCCAACTTCATAAGTTAGAACATTAAGAGGTACTGATGATGGACTAGGTACTAATGTAGGTAATGTAACTCCCTCTTCACCTTTATCAAGTGCATCTTTAAGGGTTTGAGTAGGTTCATCATCCCCCTTATATGGCTGAATATAAGAATCCAAATTCCTTCTGAAAAATGCATAGTCATCTACTTTTATGAAATCTGGAATCTCTTCCTTCTTATCATAAATCTGACTTTTTTGCAATATATGCATTGTGTGAGAGTAGGATATAACCTATATGGAACATAGAATCTATATACTTTGCTTTCAATTGCATAACCAATAACAAGGACTTTAATGGATTTTACATCAAGCTTACCACAATCTTTCTTCTCAATGTGAACATAAGCTAGGGAACCAAAAACTTTGAAGTAACTCACATTGGGCTTCTTCCCATAATGAGCTTCAAAAGGTGTGATAGACTTTAAATATTTTGTGGAAGACCTATTTAGAATGTAATTAGTTGTATGTACTGCATCAAACCAAAACTTGGGAGAAAGATTTTTGGCTGACATCATACTATGCATCTTCTCAACAAGTATCCTATTCTTTCTCCCTGCAATACCATTCTGTTTTGGGGTGTAAGCTATAGTGAGTTGATGAGAGATACCTTTGTCCTCAAGAAAAGACTTAAAGTCTTTAGATATGTATTCTCCTCCTCTATCACTTCTCAAAATGTAGATCTTTGATTGACTTTCATTTTCGACCATAGCTAAGAACTTCTTAAAAGTAGCAAAAACCTTTGACTTCACCTTAAGACCGTAAATCCATGAATATCTTGAGAAATCATCAATTAACATAACAAAGTACCTAAATCCTTGAATAAAATTTGTTCTCATCGGACCATTCACATCTATGATATGCAACTTCCTTGTGGCTATGATGTATCCGTGCTTCTTGAAAGTTAGTTTGTGAAGCTTTCCTTCAAGACATTTTTCATGTGACTTTGCATCATCTGGTAAAGCAAAAGTAGGCAAACTCTCCACCATACTTGATCTTTGATATGCTTGAGAGTTATGTAACTGATATGACCAAATCTAGCATGTCGTAACTTCATGTTCTCCTTAGGTGTAGTAGACCTAGCAACATTAGCATGACTAATTTTGGATAACACAAAATGCCACTTTTGTTTTCACCTTGAAGTAGACAATGCTCCTAATTATGTGAGAGGATCTAACATGAATCTTTCTTAAAGACAACTTTATAACCATCTAACAAGAAAGTAGAGATAGAGAGGAAATTCTTCTTCATGTCAGGAACATAAAAAACATTGGAAATTGTGAAATTCCACCTGATCTTGACTTTAGGTTCACTTCTCCAACACCAATAAAATCCAAATCATGACCATCTGTAATGGTCATTTTTCTACCTGAAGAGCTAGAAAGGGAAGAAAATACCTTTTTGCAACATGTCATATGCTTAGTAGCTCCAAAATAAAAAACCCAATAATTATTTGAGATTGCATTTAATGTTGCTTGATCAAAAGCTATTTGTTCAATAGTAACACATGCATATGAATCTACCTTTGAAGATTTAGGTTTTGGATCATCTTCATCACTATTACTTATTGCTTTCTTCTTCTCATTGAAAATCCTTGTTTTGCATTTTGCAACATAATGACGTGGTTTCGTACAGTAATGGCATGCTCCTTTCTTTGAATCAGATGTAGTCGACGGCTTTTCTTTGGGTGTAGAGAGAGCACTAGGGGTAGGACTGGAAGACTTAGGATTAGAAGACTTACTTTCCTTCATAGTATGTTGACTCTTCTTCTCATTCTTCTTCTTAACCTTCAGTGATGATAACATGGCTTCATCATTCTCTTCTATACCCTTTTGTTGATCTTCATCTTGAAGTAAGAGGAAATGTAGCTCTTCAAATGAAAGTTCTCTATCTCTTATAGAGAGAGATAAAGAGGTAACAAAAGCATGATATGTAGATGGAAGTGAGTTTAGAAGTGTGTTTACCATCTCTTTCATCATAAATATTGACTCCAATATTGAGTAACTGATCTCATAAATCTTTAAGCTAATATGTATCTAAATTGATTCACCAAGTTTCATCCTTGTGTTGACTAATTGTCTCGTTAGATGAGCTTTCCTAGTAGGGTTCCAACTTTGGTAGAGAGCAGGGTTCCAACTTTGATAGAGATTCTCTAATTCCAACCAAGCATGTCGAGAGGTTTTGTGAGACCTAATTTGAGGTATAATATGCCTCTTGACTCCCATAGAAATATATGAAAGTGCTAGTGCATCCCTTGAATCCCATCTGGATTGCTCTTCTCTTGGAAGTAATCTGGTAGTAGTACCACTCACTCCTAATGATGAAGTGGTTCCTTCTTCTTCATTATTCTCGTGTTGAGAAAAATAGGAACACGGGCTCTTCTAGAAGATGAAGTAACCTCTTCTCTGACTTGTCTTGGCCTTGGATAAGTGCCATTGACAATATTACATAAGTTTTTTGATACTAATAGATTCATCATCATAAAACTCCACATTGGATAATTAGACATGCCCTCAAGCTTGTCTTCATTCTCAAGTCTATAATCACTCATCTTGTTAAAGTTCTATGTCAACTACGCTTTGATACCAAATGTTGGAAGTGGGGTGGGCCTCAATAATAATATAATCACAGGTTTAGAGGATCTTTGAACACATGAACCTTAGCATACACACCTTGAGACTCAAAAAAGAAGATGAGTGAGAGATAGAGAGAGATTAGACAAGATTTTCAAAGTGTATGGTAAGCTAGAGTGCTCACCTACACTAACTTATATTCCAATGTCAAATTACAATGTGTGAATATGATACAAACTGACAATACCTGAATCTAAGCAGACATAGGAATTAGATACAAGATATTGTGTGCCTAAGAGGTATGAAGAGTATGTGTGTGTGAGAGAGAATATGGAGAATATGAATAGTTTAGAACTGTTTATAGCAAACCCGAATTTTGACTATCCTAAATCAGAAACTAGTGAATGAACAAGTGGGGATAGATGTAGATTTATTACTCATAGTATGTTGGCTGATATGGAGTCCTCCAAGATCTCTTGATGTAGAGCACACCTCCTCCAAGAGTGTGAGAACACTTCCTCTAAGAGAGGACCTCCTTGATCTCCTTGCATTGAGCTTGAACTCCTTGAGAAGATTGATCACCCTGAGTGATGATTATGAACTAAGGTCAACCTCTCCTTATATAGTATTTGAGAACCATTGAAATGCACACCTTGAAAAGCTAGAATCACTATGATCAATAACGAGAAAATCTATGATTGCTAAAATCAATGGCCCTCCAAAAGCGTTAATTATTCTGCCATTGTTCTAAAAAGCAAACATCTAAAGCTATGTGAAAAGAAAAAAAATGCCATGCCTCTACTTGGCTGTCGATGGGATTTTATCATAGGTGGACTGGATGGGAACACATTTGCCTAGCCACATTGCCACGGTGCTTCACTTGAAGGGAGAGCTATCTGAGACTTAACATATTCTGGACTTACTGAGATTTGTACCTATTTTACACATTGTTTTCCAACAATGTAGAACCTTGAACGAGGTGCTTAAAACATGATTCACAAAAATTTCACAGAGACACTTTTATTCTCTTATGCATGCTTCAACTTGAAAAGATGCAAATAAAGTGTAGAGAGAGAATATAAAACTTGTCATCCCTAAATTTTGCATACATGCATAAAATGTCACGAGGAAGGAGATAAGGAAGAGAGCTCACACACACTTTATCACTCTCAAGGAGAAGCACACACACATATTGAGGCAAGGAAGAATGATCTTCTTCTTCTTCTATTACATAAAAAGGAATGTACAAGAATGACCTAAAAACAAGAATACAACAAGTGCAATACATAAAGAACAATACATAAGGAAAAACCGAATGTTTGCGAATGAGTGAGCTGGCAAGGAACAAATGTGCCATCACTCTCAGTAGATAAATCTAATAAATCTCAATGAAGTATACCTGACATATATCGGCATGACCACTATACATGCCAAAGAAACGAAAAATTGGTACGTGTCATCCTAGATCATCACATGTTGAGCTTGATATCTCAACACTCCCCCTCAAGCTCAATGCCATATCTTGTAATCCAAGCATCTCCTGAAACTTCTTCAACTTCTCAGCTCTAAGTGCTTTGGTGAAAATATCAACAACCTGCTCATCTGTTCTCACATAAACAAGATCAATATCACTTGCTAATGCCTCTCTCTGATGAAGTGATAATGTACCTTGATATGCTTTGTTCTAACTAATAAACATCTTCCTGAAGATCCTTGTATCCTAGCATGATAAATGATGGTTAATTTTCATCACGATATTGAAAAGGAAGGAAGAAAGGAATATCTATAACAAGATTTGCGAGTTATTATTGAACAAATTTTGGTGGGATGAATGAAGAGAAAGAATCAATATGTTGGAACAAAAGAAACTATATGATTCTCTCAAGATTCTTTGAGAATATGAAACCCAAATAAACAAGATTGAGAAGTGCAAAAAAGTTACATCAAGTGACAAACACCTCCCTTTTGAAAGAAAGATATCAATTAAATATTTCAAAAGTAATCAAAAGTTCTCTTTTTCAATTGAAGAGTTCCAACATTACTTTCCAAAGGTTTAAAGGTATTGAATGGAAGCTTGGTAATCATATGGTTATCATGGGGGCAAAGCCAATGTATATGGAGTTCTTATATAAGTTATGATATTTTGAACATATGTTCCACTCAAAAGATATTCCAAACCCACTCAATACTTTGTGGAAGAAGGATACTAGAATGAAAATGTACGTCTTATTTTTTCCCAAAATGGAAGGAGTTTCATTTATTGAAATTAATCCCCTAGTAGTATATATGTTTGAAGTCAAGTTTATCACTTGGGACACATTATAAGTAGTGGTGGAGGTCTTATGAATACTCCAATGTGATCGAACTAACCTGGGAACATTTTGAAACATTCTTTGTGGTTTGTAGTGGCTTCCTCTAAGGCTTACAATTAAGGTGACAACCAAGGTGTAGATCTTGGCATACCTTGTCATCTGAGTCACCGAAGTCACTATTGGTGCCATTGGTTGCATGCAAGGAAGGACTTCAATAAACAAGTAGAACGAAGTACTAGTACTTCCTAGGAAGTCACCTATTCAAGAAGTCTCCCCCCCCCAAGCCACACTTCATTGGCAAGTTTTCCTACCACTAATCCCTACTTTCTTGGTGTTTATAGGGGTGAAGATACTTAAGGTTAACATTATTTTGGAGCCCTCGATGCATCTTCTTGGGCTATTTGCATTGATTTTAAGATTTTTCTTTGAGTTGAAAATTGGGGAGAATTAGAAGTTGATTTCGTAGTTTTGGGAGAGTTTCAGCTACAAAGGTAGAAAAATTGGTCAAAATATCAACTTTGTAAAGGCACTTAAGATTATTTCTTCTTAGAAATGTACGTTCAGCTTTATTTCTGAATTTTTAGCCCTTGAGTCTTCTTATATGTTTCTTGGAACCTTGTTAATTGTGATGGGAGAAGCCATTGCAAGTCTATGTAGGTTTATTGAGTCTAAAGAATAGAATTGACATACATTGTAGGTGTTTTTCGCTAGTTTGTGGGCTATAAATTCAACCTTTTAGTGTCATTTTATTGTGTATATTTAGCATATACAAAGTATGTATGCTTTTGTGAATATCATTTATGTATGCCCATATGGTCATTCATATAGCATTGATGTTTTTACATAAATACTTTAACATTGATAAAGAGGGTCTTGGTGATATTTTTTCATTGGGAGACACCCACATGTCGGGGATGCTTCAATGATGTAGGTGGTAGACTTAACTAGCCTCACAATAGGAGATGTATGTTTGTTGTTCATAGGTGGTTGTAGAATTAGCTTCTTTCAGTTAAGTGGTTATATGCAGTGTAGTCATTGATTCAATATGCATTTTTACATGTCATACTCAAACGTTCTATCAGTTTCCTATGTTGCTCATATGTTCATTTTTCCAAGGAGATGATAGAAAAAGCTTTCTATATTTTAATTTTTCAAATACATTGTGGTTCATTGATCCACTTATTAGTGTGAGCACATATATTCTCACATAATCTCTTTGATTTTTCATTATTGTTAATCAATCCATTTTCCTAGGGTGACTCTACCAAAGTTCTCACAAAGTTTAACACTTTCCACCTTTTTTGAGCCTTAGTGGTTTTTGGAATCTTCTAGCTCCACTATCATTCTAGTAAATTCTCTACCATCATGGCATCAAAGGTCAGACACATCTATTGGATTGGGGTCTACTGCGAGTGTTCCAATGAGGAACTATAACTTATAGGGCCAAGTCCATTTTTGAGATCCAAAAACGTGATGCTATAAATTTTTCTCTATGGAAGAATCAGATTTAATATGTGTTGATTCAAAGGACGCAATGGAAGCTAGTAAATGGAATCTCAAAAAAGCGTATTCATATCGATGATGATGACTGGGATGAGTTGGATGAAATGGATATGACTACCATTTGATTGCACCTCGTAGATAATGTTTACTTTATATTATTGGACTCTGAAAGTGCATAAGAGCGTTATGCCACACTTATAAAAAAGAAACAATATCAAATAAATTATATCTCATCAATCAATTAAATAACCTTGGCATGAAGGACAGATAGTGTTGGTGATCATATAAATGAGTTTGATGCTAAATTTTCTTAGTTACAAGCTTGAAAAATGGAGATGGATACATTTTGCATAACAATTAGCAATAATGTACTTGGTACCAAACTAGTTTAGGATGACATATGTGGAGCACTATTGAGTGAACAAATTCATAGAAAATATATGGTTAGCATGTAGAGTGGAGATTCATGTGTTCGTGATTCTTATCAAGGAAAGAATCACCAATGTGATAGAAGCAAGAAGAAGGAAAAACTTGGTCAACAAAATAAGAGTAAAAGTAAACCAAGGAATAGGTATGTCGAGTGTCATTATTTTCATAAGAAAGGACATATGAAGAATACCAATATGTTTGTCTATGATTGGCACTTACAGTGGAGATGCACATAGCATTCATGATTCTTACTGAGGGAAGAATCAACAACATGCTAGGAACAAGAAAAAGGAAAAGGATAGTCAATTGAATAAGAGTAGAAGTAAATCAAGGAAGAGAGCTATTGAGTGCCATTTTTTTCATAAGAGAAGACATATGAAGATATACTGCTATGCATTAAAGAATGCTAACAATAAGTCTAAACATGGCATGTTTAAATAGTTACCTACATCATCTCCTTCAATTATGAAGACGGAAGGAATTATTGATTTTTGGGATGATGTTGATGTGTTGACACCTGAAAATATTCAGCCAACTGAGGATCTTATGGCTGATTCTCTTTTCTACACAAGGTTAGTTATATTCTAGCACTTTTATCCATGTGACACCATGTAGAGGATGTAGAGCACTTTTGTACCATGATACTTGATGATTCTTACAAGTGTGATGTTGTTGGGATTGGTGATATTCTTGTGCGATGCACTAATGCTTCAAAATTTACTATGCATAATGTATGTTATGTGACTAAGTTGAGAGTTGTTCAACTTGATAACCTTGGTTAGATAGTGGTTTTCAACATTTAATCCTTTACCATATTAAAGGGCAATATGGTTATGGAAAATTAAATTACATTTAGCTCACTTTATCCTTTATCGGTGTTATCTTTCTCTAATTTGTTTTAAATGAGCATTTTGAATGTGGAAAGACAACTAGGAATAAGCATAAAATGCACATTGATTTTCTAATTCAGTCTTAAGATCTCATTTATACGGATGTGAATGATCTTCTGCCCACAAGGTCATTAGGTGGTTCTCTTTAATTTTTCATTTTAATAGATGATATTACTAGAAAATTTTTGGTATATCCTACCAATTGAACGATGAGGTATTTCCTACTTTTTGACAATGGATTGCTTTAGTTGTGACTAAGGAACAAAGCTCAAGGCTTTACTTTCAAAAAATGGAGATGATTATACCTCACATGAATTCCTCCTTTTCAGTCTATGTATAGGAATTCATAGAATGTTTATAGCTCCTTATACCCCAATAAATAATGACATAATCAAGGGAATGAATAGAATATTCAAGATACATTAGTCTAGGTTGCATCGTACACACCTTTCACAACTGTTTTGGCCATAAGCACTTTTTATTGGAGTTCATGTGATTAACCTTTCACCTAGTATATCCAAAGGTCTTAAAGTGGCACAAGAGTTATGGACAGAACAACCACCATATTATGATCATCTTCAAATTTTTGCATGTGAGGCTTAAGGTCATATACCCAAGAATCTAGGAAGAAAGCTAGAATATACGTCCAACAAATGTATTTTTCTTGGATATGGTTGATATCAGTTTGGATATCGCTTATGGGATCCTTAAACATGGTCAATGATCAAAGGTAATAATGCCCTTTTCAATGAGTCTAAGATGCATAAATAACTCATTAAAGAGGTTGAAGTGAGAAGTGTGATGTTTTAAGATGTGTGTCCTTACCATGCATAAGAATGCTACACATAGAGATGTTCAAGATAATCTTTGATCACATTAGTCTATAAATATTCTTTTTCAACAATCATGGAGACATTCTCTAGGTGTCTCATATATATATTTAAAGAGATATGATCCAAAACTAGATTTTGTTATGGTGATATATGCTAGTGAGCCTTGTTTCTACAAAGGGGCTATGTAGACAAAGGATCATGTCATGTGGGCATGCCATGAAGAGTGAATCGAATTCTATTCACATGAATGGTACTTGTCCCAAAAGTTTGATGCTTTTATGAATTCTCAAGGCTATTCTCAAAGTAATGAGCATCATTTTCCTATACAAAGTTTGATGCTTAATAGTCTAAGTCGACCATATGTTGAGTGCTCAAAAGTTTGATGCTTAATACTCTAAGTCTACCATATGTTGAGTGCTCAAAATTCATTTGATGACTTATCATTGATAAGAAGAAGTTGATTGAGACACTTGATGGATCAGAGGGATGCCATACAGATTCCTCATAAGAGTCTAGGATGGTGACACAATGTATATTTCTTGGATCCAATATTATTCATCACCATTTATACCTTTTTCTATTTTTTTATTTAGCTTAATAAGCACTCTTGTAGAGGTGTGTGTGAGTGCTACACTAGTTAATAAGTGAGATTCATTCTCCTTTTAGTTGTGAAATCCCACATAGCATGGATTTTGCCCATTTTGTATATAAAGAGTTCACTACCTCTCATTTTAGAGAGCATTCTCAGAGATAATGAGATCATGCTAGTTTGTGGAATGCTTGGAGAGCTCTTGTTGTCATTATGATGTGCTTGTGTGCTTGTTCCTTTCTTGCCTCATGCTTGTGACATGTTAGTTTGTTGAATAACGACGTGATTATGCATGTGATTAAGTGTGTGTTTTGTTAAGGATGCTTTCTTCTTATTTCACGTGTAGTTGTTGGAAGTCAATGTACATATGGTCTACATTCCAACAATTCTACATTTTGGACTTAGCATTTTTTGTACAGTTTGGGTAAAACTTTTTTAGGCTAGATAGATAGAGCTTGGCAAGAGCTATCTAGTGATATGCTTCATTTTTCCATCAAAGGTCAGAACCGAGAGAAAAGCCAAACCCTAATTTAGCTCAAAATGAAGGAAAAGCATTTTTTTACAGAACTAAACTCAAAGTGTACAAGGTTATGAAGTCAGGTGGTTAAAAGAATCTTTTATTAGCGATCAAATTAACATAAAAGCTAAATTTAGCAATGGGTTTTTAACCATACGAAAAGCTAAAAATATTACGATCAACTTTTAAAAACAGCGATCAATGTTTTTTGGACAACAAACAACTTTTTTGAATATTTTTTCACTGTGTTTTATGGGGAAGCTACAAACCTATATAAGGAGCATGTGGGCACACTTCTTGACATTCACAAGCTAGAGTTTGAAGTTTTGAAGCTTTGGAGGGGAAGATTTAGTGAAGGAGATGCTACTCTCTTGGAGCAAAAAGTTTTCTACAAGGTGGTGGCAGCTATCTTTTGTAAATTAGCCTTATATTCTGTTTTTAGGGTTTTTGTACCCTAATTTCAAAATTAGGGTTTGTTGATTTTCAAATTTGTTGCACTATTTTGTGAGATTAGGTTCACTTTGTTGCTCATTCGCTTCACACACACTCAGATTATAACATCATAATTTGAAATTTTGTATCATCATCTTCTTGGCTATTCTTCCATTTGTGAGTGCACCACATTATATGGTTGAGTAGCAATCCCATGTAATTTGGACATCTATTTTTTAGTGAGTAAGCAAGTTGCTTACATTCCCTACCTTGGCTCAAGATCTCTTTCTTTCGATTTCTCACTAATCATCTTGATTAATTAAGTGTGTATGCTCAAAGGTTTTTAGTATTGGAACGATCCTAGGGCCCTAAATTCCAACAATAGTTTCATTGTTAATATTGTGCTAACAAAGCACCATTGTGTCTGTTGAATGCTTATATGCAACATTTGGGTCTCATGAGATGCTCCTTGGTTTGACAAATATGAGTTGTGATGCTACAACATCAACAACTTTTGGTGCCATTGCTGGGGAGCATTCTCTTGTCACTTATGTGATGGTTTATGGCATGAAAGTGACACGTATACAAGTTTTTCACGATGATTTTTGATTTTTTCATTTCATTGGGCTCTTGTGAGCATTTGTGGCTTGGAAGATTTCCATTAACTTGTTGAGATGTGGCATTTTTGGTATGATTAGAATCCCCTCTTTGGGTGATTAATCTACTATGTGTGGTGATTCTTCAAGATTACGAGTAGAATAGGAGTAGTTTTACAAAATTTTTACTTTATTATGTTAGTTGTTTCCATTAACTTTGTTGTTTTCTCTGCTCGTGTAAACAATTTTATTTTGGGGTTCTTCTACAAAAATCAATTGAGTATGTGGCTCATCGACTTCATCAACAAGCTTGGAAAAGGAAGGTATGATACAACAAAATTTTTATGCACATACACTACAAGGCTTGGAGTTTGAAAGGATAGGACACACTCTCTCCACATGTGCAATTCCAAAGATTACTATGCACACAGCCAATCTCTTCTCTTCTTACTCGATACCCTTGAAGGAGATCACTAGAAGCTTGCCAATGAGGGGATAGACATTGGGAAGAAGTGACTAATGAGGAAAAGGAAAGGAATAGGAGATACAATCGAATTTGCATAGTTCTAGTGGGTTAACTTCTCATAGTTCTCAATTCATATTCACATAATCCTCCATAACATTAGTACACGGGCACACATGCTTAGAATTTTATGGCAAAATTGCTGTCAGAGGACTCGTGGAGGTAAATATGATATGCTTATAGAGTAGAGAGACAAGGATGCACATAGTCGAAGGAATGTGCTGAGCAAAGGGACTAGTATTGACGCAGGTCCAAGACAATCTTCAAGGCACATATTCATTTTAAAAAATTCATGTGAGGAGGTCAAGGCTGCAATGAGCACCAGTCAAGGAAAATCTACAAACATAGTGGTGGAGGACAATTTTGATTGCTTTAAAGAAGGATATGAATTGAATGGGTGAATGGTCTATATTGGATCCACTAGTATTAAGAAGAAGCTAATCAAGGTTGGAAAGGTATGGGTCATGTTTGAGAAAGGAGATGTATTATGCAGATGTAGGGACAAGCTCCATGAAGGTTCAAGACTCTCAACAATGCATACCCTTGCATCTAGTAGAAGAGAGGAGATAGTAGGAGGTAGAGTTAAATTGTAGGCTTGCTGAGAAAATTCATGGGCTTGAACCTACCAGATGTTCCAAGGGGATATGTGGTCGCACACTTCACCCCTCCTACTATAGAGAGCTCTACTGTCTCTCTTCACACCTACTTCTGCCATACTCCCTTGTTCGGAGAATATCACTTTTTGTTTTCGACCAAATTCAAGTGCCAACCAAATGTGACTACTAAACACAACTATTTCTAAATTGCCTGAAGTTGTTGATGCCGACGTACTTCATGCTCTAAAGTGGCTTATTGTTGTCAAATGGACAGAAATTCCAGATGAGGCAAAGGATGCTATAGAAGCAGCTCTCTCGAAACAATCTAGTGATAGAGCTGGGATAGAGCAACTAAAGAATGCCTGGCATGCAGCTAAGGCAGTAGAGACTTTTTTGAAACATTGGTTTCTATCAGAATGGCTTTGGATGACTTAACTCAATTTTCAGGAGAGAGAGAGTTAGGCCTATTCCTCCTCTATCGCAACATGCCTTTAAATCTACACTTTCTCGTTACAAGTATTATTTGGAAGCCTTCAATAAAGATGAATTCTACCTAAAAAAGACAATGGAGGGGGAGCTTGAAAGTCTTCTAGTTCATCTCGTCCAAAGTGGGGTAAAATTAGTCTTTTGGGAACAACTATTTTCACAAAAATCTAAAGGGGTTGTGAATCAGGGGATTGCCACTGCATCATCAGAACTATGCAATGTTGGGTTCATTAGATGCAACATGGGAAACTATGCAGGATAATTCTAGTAGCTCCTTGAGGAATTCTCTGATGTGTGACAATTCATCAAATGAGGAAGGGGCGAAAGATTCTATGCCCTACTTCATATAGTTCTCAGCAACTAATGCGACTTCACAAACCTATTGATGATACTGATGCAAATATCTGGAAAAAGAGGAGTGATATTCATGGTTCAAATGCATCGGTCTCTTGCAAACCTTCTTTTAATCTATTACTTCAATAGGATGGTTCCTTATTATTCAGGACCTTCAGTGTCCAAAAGCAATCCAATAATGAGGACGTTGAGAAGTTGGCTTCTTTAGTGGCCAAACTTGAAACATGGCTACGATATCTCATTAATAAAGAAGGACTTTTTTGAGGCTACAGGCACAAAGATGAACCCTGCATCCTGGGGTTATTCAAAGGGTGCTTCATCAATGAACCGACATGCCATGGTGGCCGAAGGTCAAAACTCTCATGCACTATATTTTCTATTGGTTGTCACTTGTAGACCTTCAAAAGCAATGCAAGAGACTATGGGAGGATGGGTAACTATGCTTTGATTGCCTTCTGCTCTTCGGGTATGTGGATTGGCTGTGACAAGAAGATGAATGTGAAATTGATGATAAGCAAAAGAATTGGAGTTTGAAGTCCCAACTTCATTTGGAAGACAGTCTCTGATGTTGTTACCGAAGATTATTTGAGTATGACACTATTTTGGATGCAAGTAGGGCTGTAAGTCCTGAAATTCATGAAGCTGATCTATATGATAGGTGAAATGTGAGTGTGTCAATGCCTACATGAGGGGAATTGATGGGCTTCTAATGAAACATGAGGAAATTTATCATGGTTCTCCACTACATTGATTTCTTTGTATCAATGATAGAGTTGGGCAAGAACATAAGGAGGGTTATCAAATGAAAATGGTCACTCTTGAAGGCGAACCTCAACCTGGTGTTACTATATCATATCACATTTTTTTAGCTGACATATGAATGGGTGATCACAAGGGATATATTATGAATATAAGATTCCACGAGACACACCTCTCTAACATCAGATTGGGAATCAAGCTTCACACTACTCACTCTAATGCTTTGCAGGGAAGTGTACATGGATACTATCGGAAGAACATAGAGGTGGTGCCAAGCTTTGACAACATTGGTCCGGAGCTTGCACATTGGCCCACTGCCCAACTCTTTCATATCTCTTCTGGTTGTGGGTGAATACATGGCACTTTGGCTTGTTCATCCGCCTTACAGTTGGACATATTGGGTTCAATTCAAAGTCCGGTCTAATGGGTATTTCTAAAGTTGCAATGGTGTATCTACTACTGTGATTTTGCAGTGGTTGGTCCTCCTCCATGACTAAATTTCAAGGAGATCAGGGACACCGATGCATTCTCTTTAACTCAAGCTCTGAAGACCTACTATAAGAACATTCAATCTTGGCAGTAGTTACTTGCATCAAGTGGCATTTACTAAAGCTAAGGATCATGTGAGGGAGATGAATGATGAAAAGCAAGAAAATATTTATGAGAAAAAGCTCATCCTAAAATTACTATGGTAGCATCTTACACCCCAGGCTAAATTTACTGTGGCAACATCTTAGAACTTTGGAACATAGACATTAATTGCCTCGCCATTTGGAAGGTGATCTCCGAAGTTGCATGTACTTTTGTTGACCCCAATGCAATTGTTGTGAACTTCCTGCTCAACCAATCTATGGATGCATGTTCATGATATGACATAAATAGAGGTGCATTGAGCTCGCTAGCAATACACCTTGTCAACACCATCAAAAGATGAAATGATGGATTGAAGGACTTAGGGCTTACACTACATCTATGGCCCACCATTCATATGTAGAGTTGCGGCAATGTCGCTCCTGGAATGTGCTGATGAATAGATGAAGAGTGTCAGGCTCAGGTCGACATCAAGATGGTTTTTCCCATCCATGTGTCAGGTGTAGAAAACTCCACGCAACACCTGCGAATCTCTCTAGAATCCCAACACAGGTATCAAAGGTGTGTCGCGATCAATTTCTAGCAGCAGCTCGACTTGATTTTGGAAGCCATTACGTGGCAATTTCTAATCAGGCCTAGACAACATTCAAAATTATAGGGCTAATCAAGGTTTCTTTCTAGTGAAATTGCAAGCAACTTTGAAAACAAGTTTTCTGCATAGAAAGAGCAAGTCATATGCAAAAATAGATAGTTTTTGAGTTATGTTCTTTATTCACTTGACTAACAAATTGTTCTTGCTAAAAGTGGGTTCACATTGTGGGTTAAGAGGGAGTGAGAGATTGACAACACGATTCTATTTCCTGATTAATTGCACCCTGCATTACTAATACATGGTGAGGGGTTTTTGAGCAAATTTTGTATTACTAATACTTGAAGGTACTCATGAGCTTAGGGGGTAAGGGTGACAAAATGTTTCTTGAATTATAATCTTTTTTGCTCATATGGAAGTGTTATTGAAACACTTGCATGGATTATGAACAATAAAATCTAGAATGAATCTTGAGTGAAGGGTTACACTTTAAGAGATATAATGAAAAGCAAGCATGCACTCATCTCAATTCCCTAATTACTTTCAAGATTTTTTCAATCTAGAAGTTAGTACATAATCCTTGATTTTAAGGAAATGACTTACCCTTTTAAAACTTGGAGAGCTAGAGTAATAGAACGCTGTTTTGATCTCAAAATGATGTATGGAGTTTTTTTGAACCTCACCCAATTTGTACATGTTCTGTTTGGCATCATCAAGAGCATTGATACTTGTTGCATGTGTGAGTTCTCACATTTTTGAAATTCCTTTACAAGAAGAATAATTTTTTCAAGCATATGTGGATGAAAGGAAGGATATAAAAGTACCTCTTTATTATGAATGTAATATATGCCTCTTCTTTGAAAAGCCCATATGTATTTCATTTAATCTTTTATAGAAGAACCCCATTAAAAACTTATTTACACATATAGAACACGAAAAAAAAACACACAAAAACCCAAAACAAATATTCAAAACACTCCAAAAACCAAAAATTTGTTTCAACATGAAAAAAAAAAGCACAAGAGTGAAGAAAGGGGGAGAAGGTTGAAAAAGAGAAGGGAGACAAACATGAGATACATGAAATAATCACACATAAGGGTGAAAAATCTAGAGAAGAATTGCAAATAGTCAAGAAAACTGGTGAAATATCCGAGGGGGTAGGCTCCATATTTGAAACAAGAGAATATAACAATACTTTTGTGGATATGAGAATAGGACATGACCATAGAAGGATGAGTGTTTATATCAACCCTAATTGTGAGTGGGTGGAATTTAATTCATACTGATTTAGTGACTATTATTTTGGAGAACATTCAACCAAGCATTCATTCCTCTATCCTCATGAATGGAGAAAATTATGATTGCATGGGTCAAGTTATGTTGCCTATTGTGGTGGATGATATGCATTTTTTTGAAACATTTTTGTCATGAAAGGTATAGATGAAGACTTGATCATAGGCACTCAAAGGTTTGTTACACAAAATCATCAAGATGTTGAAGTGTCTTGTCCATCTATTATGTTCACCCCTACATAGGTTTCTATTGAAAAAACCATTTTTTTTAATCTAATCCTTCTTTGAGTGAGTCACGGGGAACATTGATGATTGGAGAAATGGAGGACTTCAAGTGCTTGGAGGATGTGGAAGGGCCTTATCTTCCTCTAAACTTGGATTCCCCTCACGAATCCATGAGCAAGGATGATCTACACTTGGATCATCGAAAAGGAGATAAAAAAATACTTTGTATCAAGTCTACGGAAGATACAATGATATCTATGGTCAATCATGAAGACCCTTCACCCATTTCTATATCTAGAGATTCTATGTGTAATAAGGATAAATGTATGACTGAATCTCTAGATCAATCTCAAACCACACAACCCAATGATCTATTGAATGAACATGTTGTATGTATAGAAGATCAACCTTTGTTGAATTCTCCGTGTAAAGATGAGTTTTTCCTAAAAACTCATATAGAAGGCACAAAAGACCTTTACAACAAGAAGAAGAAATCCTATTTCTCTTGTAATCTCAAGTAAATTTGGGTGGCCAAACAACTACGTAGAGCCCAACCAAATCACACTATGATATGGGTACCAAAGAAATCCCTTGTACTAAATCAACTCTTTCACACTAAAATTCAGAAATGGTCTAGATTCATTATGCCTTATCCTCAAGAAAGGCCACATCCAACCAAAGGATCCACACCAATCAAGCCAAAACCCAAAAATGATCCAAGGAGAAGCTTCAAGGCAAAGACCAACAAGCAAAAACATATTGGTGGCCGAAAACCTCTTTGTGCGGCATCCATGGGTATCAAAGCTAATGTTGCCCAATGCACATCATATGTTCAAGATGCACGTCAAGTATGCATGTAGATAGGGCCTCATCAAAAGGCGAAGCATTAGGCACCTTAAGTTTAACCCAGGCACAAAGAGGGCACATGGACATACATTACAAAAATTCGTTTTTTATTTTTCTTTTTTTTTTCAGGTTAGTGGACAAAGGTATCATCCATTTCAATGGTTGATGGACAAGAGAAGGTTCTTGGAGTTGAACAACTGGAGAAAGCCTCATCATCACCTCACCCTTAAGCACTTTTCTCAAGATCCGTTCCATTTTTGCACCATTTTTTGTATGCATTTTTTAGAGTATGCATAAGATAGGGTCTCATTATAAGACCATGCATAGGCAATTCTTTATTTTTCACCCATGCACCCTTGTCCCCACTCATGCACATGGACTAAGAAGAGATGAATTACATTCATCTTTTGTATATGTCATCACATTACATCATGACATCTTCATTATGTACCTCTATTACTTAAACCTTTTTATTAAAAAAAAGCAACAACAACAACTAGCATCCTAGCATTTTCACATCTTCATAAAAGAGGCAAAAAGAACCAAGGAACGGTGGCCAACTCCAACGCAAAGAAAAAAGCAAATTTGAAGTAAAGAGCAAGAATGAAGCACTCCAAACAAAGGACCAAGGACTCACATGGACTTCAAAGCACACATCTCAAAGAAGCTCCACACTTGCAAAGGCTTTGTCAAGGATGACAAAGTCAAGGAGGGGGGAGTGTTGATGACACAACATATATTTCTTGGATCCACTCTCATTCATCACCATTTGTACCCTTTTTTTATTCAACTTAATAAGCACTCTTGTATAGGTGTGTGTGAGTGCCACACTAGTGAATAAGTGAGATTCATTTTCCTTTTAGTTGGAAATCCCACATAGCATGGATTTTGCACATTTTGTATATAAAGAGGCCACTACCTCTCATTTCAGGGAGCATTCTTGGAGATAATGAGATCATGCTAGTTTGTGGAATGCTTGAAGAGCTCTTGTTGTCATTATGATATGCTTTTGTGCTTGTTCCTTTCTTTCCTCATGCTTGTGATGTATTAGTTTATAGAATAATGATATGATTATGCATGCGATTAAGTATGTGTGTCGTTAATGATGCTTTCTTCTTTATTCACATGTACTTTTGTTGTTTATTTGGTGTTAACAAAGCACCATTGCATTTGATGAATGCTTATATGTGACATTTGGGTCTCATGAAGTGCTCCTTGGTTTGACAAATATGAATTGTGATGCGATAACATCAACAATAGTCCAAGGTGTAGGTTTCTATCAAAGTGTTGAACCTACACGCTTTTTATTGTGCATAAGAGAAACCATTCTCCACATGGAAACCTTGGAGGATATGCACACTCCCAACATAAGTTTTGAGGCTATGTCCACAATCAAGGGAGAATATAGGATCTCATTGCAATATGTGTCCATAAACTCGGAGTGCCCATATATCTGGATGGACTCAATAAATCAATTGCTAAGGTGAAAGACTCTAGATTCACAAAGATAATTCATACGAAAGCTATCAAATTGAAGTAGGCTTGTACATGGACAAGAAACATTTTGTACATGATCATAGGCCAGCTTGATAGGACTAATGACATGGGTATCATTGAAGATATTCATCGGCCAAATAACATTGGTGACGAAGAGATAGTAACAACTCTGAAGGTGAAGTTAGTGGTAGTCAATATACATCAAGATGATGAACTAATAGAGATTTATTAGAATGAGGGCGTTGTTAGGGTTATGCATGCATCCCCCTATCATGAGAAATAGTGCCAATCCAACTACCATCTATGAGGTGCATGATCATGAGGATCAAACTCATGTTAGCTTTTGGATAACTCCAGAAGGAGATACAAAGAAGTGCCAAAGGAAGAAAAACCAAAGGTCAAATACATGGACTTGCCAATGTTTCCACTCAAGAAACAAACATCCTGTTGATATATTTAGGTAGTGATGTGTGTGAACAGACTAGGACTACCGGGGCACTTTTTTCCATCTTAAGAGGTTTTTTTCCCCCTTGCTTGTATATATGCCTATTGCCCTAATGGGCTACTGATCTTTGTACATTCTCTAGTAATACATTCAGTATTGTGTGTTATGCTCCAAGCTTCTTCTCCTTCCTTGTGCTGTTCGCGTGCTTCCGTAGACGTGTATCTCCAACAATTGGTGTCAGAGCATGTCGTCGCTTCATCTAGGGTGCCATGGACACTCTTTCGGTTGTAGTCTCAAAATTGCACAAATTTTGGTGAGCATACTCAGCGTGTTTTCAAGATCAAAATGGCTTCGCTTTGTGGTGCCAAAATCACGATCTGAGCTCGTTTCAGCCTCCGAATGCACTATTGCAGTGCTTGTGCAGGCTATTTCATCTTTTGTGCCAAAGGTATATACTAGTTTCTGTTCGTCAGTATAAGTGTATCGAAGTCTGCAGGTACAGAAGTTGAGGCAGAAGGTGTTGAAGATGATGATACTCTACATATTCCTGTTCATGCTGCGGTTTTTGCTGCACCTATTATAGAGTAGATTCATTGGGATGGAAGAGATGCCCAGGCACATGCATTGATAGCTTTGTCTATCAAACATTCCATTATTCCTCACATTCACTCTTGCAGAATAGCTAAGGATGCTCGGGATACACTTACCACATTGTACCAAGCTAGGAATGAGGCTCGTGTTGCGTATCTCCGAAAACACTTAGAGAGTGAGCACATGAATGAAGGTGATTCTATGGACAATTTTTTAACAAAGATCAAAGACTTGAAGGAACAATTGATTTATGCTGATGAGGTTATATCGGATAGCTCACTTGTGTAGACCATTCTGAATGGTCTTCCTATTCATATCAGAGTTTTCCTTCTACACTTTGATTGATGATGAAAGGCAATCCAAATGCCTTATCATTTGAGGAGTTAGTCTCTATTCTGTTGCAAGAAGATCAATCTGGCAGAATAGGTCCATTATGCGTGTTGCAGATCAAGCTTTCCTGGCTAGCCAGAAAGGCAAAGGAAAATGGAGCTCTTCTACTAGTAAGCAGAAATCTGCAAATGTTGCACACTTGAAGAACCAAGATAAAGATGAGAAAAAAATCAGAAAAGCAAAAATTGTTTTGTAAGTACTGTAAAGGGAACCATCATATCATAAAGAATTGTCCAAAACTGGACGCTAAAGAGGCAAAGAAGAAAGAGGCTCGAATGGTTGTTGCAGAAGCCTCTACACCAAAAACGGAGTCTGCTAATCTTGTGTAGGAAGAAGAATGGGTGTTTACTACTCTTTGCAGTTTTGACCCATCTTCTCATGAGCAGTGCATGTGTGCAGTAGACTCAGATGTTTGGTACTTTGACAGTGGGGTGACCAAACATATTACCTCGCAGCACAGTTTCTTCTCTTCACTCGAGCCTGCCCCTACAAGGAATATTGTTACATGCGCCAACAACTCCTCTTATCCTGTTATGGGAGTTGGCAAGATCATTTTGACTACTGCTGATGGTAGTTCTTTCACTTTGTCAGATGCTTTATTTGTGCCAGGGATCAAGAAGAACTTGTTATCAGTTTCTGCATTAGCCAAGATTGGCTTGGTTGTGAAATTTGTTGATGACAGGTGTACAATTCATGATTTGTCAAATGGCGATGTGATTATTGATTCTCGCATTTTATGTCATGAGTTGTATAAGCTCATAGACTATGAAAGATCTCTGAATGATTCGGCATGTGCAGTACATGATTCTCAGGCTATGTCAGATGCAAAGCTTTGGCATGCATGCTTTGGTCATCTGAATTTTGCTAGTTTGTTATGCATGCAGATATCTGAAATGGTGTCCTCTTTGGCCAAAGTTGAGGCACCGGGAAAACATGTTTGTGAAGGCTGTATTTTGGGCAAAATGTAGCGTTCCTCCTTTCCAAAAGATGGTTCAGTTCGGGCTACTGAGAAATTGCAGATTGTTCATAGTGATGTCTGTGGTCCTATGCAGACACCTTCTTTTGGAAATTATCTTTACTTCGTGGCTTTCATCGATGATTTTTCCAGGCATGCATGGGTATATCCATTGAAGGCAAAGTCCAAAGTGTTCATGTGCTTCAAACAATTTTTGGTTTTGGCTGAAAATCTATCAGCATGTAAAATGGGCACCCTCCGTTCAGATCGAGGGGGGGAATATATGTCTTCTGATTTTAATGCATTTCAAGCTGAAGATGGGGTAAAATACCTCAACATAATGGAGTTGTTGAACGAAAGAACAAGTCACTCATGGAGATGGCGAGGTGTATGGTCAAGAGTCAGGCTTTACCACATAGTTTCTGGCTTGAGGCCGTCATGTGTGCAACATATTTACTTAACAGGTGTCCCACTAAAGCACTCGAATCTATCACTTCATATGAGTCTTGGCATGATCGCAAGCCATTTGTTGCACATCTGCGTGTTTTTGGGTTTTTGGCATATGCATTAGTGCCTGAACAAAATCGCAAAAAATTGGATGATAAAGCAGTAAAATGTTTTTTTGTTGGGTATAGTTATGAAAGTAAAGGCTATCGTCTATATCATCCATAGACTAAACACATTCTGGTTAGCTGTGATGTTATTTTTGTGGAAGATGCTATTCAGCCATTGCTTTCATGTACTAAGGAGACATCTGTTAGCTCCAAAGACATGTATGATACTTTGCTGCCTCTTTTTATAGGTAGACAGTCTAGTGCTCATCCTAATGAGGCAACTTCCCAACCTTTGCAGGTTTCATATGATGATGCAAATCATTCATTTCTGATGCAGTTTTACATGATGCATTAGTTGATGAGAGAGCTGATATTGAGCAGGCAAAAACTATGCCAAAATGGCTAGTGCAGACTTTGCGTGACAGCAAATTAGATGCACCTCTATCATATCGTACTCGTTCAGGCTCTCATAGTGCCTCTTTTGCATCATATTTCTATGCTATGACTGCATCTAGTCTCTGTGATGAGAATGAGCATATTTCATTTGATGAAGCACAAAATTCAGAAAATTGGATGGCTGCTATGCAATCTAAATATGATGCTATAATGAAGAATGGTACTTGGTCTTTATGTGACTTGCCTTCTCGCAAGAAGGCCATTGGCACTAAGTGGGTATACAAGCTGAAGCATAAACCAGATGGTATAGTTGACAGGTATAAGGCTAGGCTTGTTGCAAAGGGTTATGCACAGGAAAGATGCATTGATTTTGATGAGACCTTTGCACCTACATGTTGTATGACTACTGTTGGGAGCATATGTGCACTTGGAGCTCATCATGGTTGGAACCTTATGTGTGTGCTTTACATGCTGAAAATCTCAACAAGCTACTTGCACCTTGAAGAGGTCGACAATCATGTTGGAAGTTGAAGATATGAGAATGTGCCCACCTCATGCCAATATCCTCAGGAGTATCATTGCCTTCCATTGGTAGCCAATCTAGTTAAGCCCACAAAACATGAGCATGAAGTGTAGGCTACTCCACCATATCAAAAAGAGAAAGAGAGTCTGCTATCTAGTTATCGCCTCATCCCAAGGGAGAAACATATCACCAACAAGCTTACATGAACCAATTATGCCTACAAACTCATGATCTATGCTATCTAGTTATCGCCTCATCCCAAGGGAGAAACATATCACCAACAAGCTTACATGAACCAATTATGCCTACAAACTCATGATCTATTGCGCAACAACATGTTCATTGAATGGTGACTATTGGAATTATCCTGAGGATTTATTGCACGATACACATGCTATCATGAAGATGTTTAGTTGAACGGATCAACTCCAATTGTTGGTGTTCCAAACGACCACACACACCGGTTGCTTTAAGCAAAATCAAGGGAGTCACATTTACACTTGGTAGGCAAAACTCTAGCACTTGGGAGTAAAGCATTGGTGATACACTTCTTTATTTATATTAATTATTCTTAGGAGAAGGATAGTTAAATTTGGTGTGATTAGAGTGTAAGGAATTTTCCTACATTCGGCATCATCACTTCAATTCATGCGAACATCCATTCTTGCAAAGAAGTAATCAAAGGAAGTTTGCCAATTAATATCACTTAAAAACAATTCAAGTCAATGTCAAACAAATTCTTTTTCAATCAATTTCAACCATCAACTTTGTGTTTCCTTCGGGATATATTTGAGTTCTAAAGAAATCATATGTCTTCAAGGCTCATAATAATTGATGGAGATACCTTATGTATGAGAATGATATCATTGGAAAACGAAGATTTCCTTTGTTTTAAATTTGCATCGCATTTTATAGTTAGTAAGAATCGAAGTTAAAATAGAGCATATGATGTAAATAGTATATAGAAGTTCATATACGAATAAAATACATTTTATGGAACTTCATATTTGAATAAAATACATTTTATATTATGTATGCTAAAAAACCTACCGAAGCATTAATTCAGATTTGACGGAAATTCAAACAATTCAATGAAGCAGGGAGTTTTTGTTTTAGATTGACGCACAATTGCATTAAAATCAAATAGATAAAGACTTGCAACCATTTGAACAAGTGGTTCAGACAAAATACAACTATGCAATCTATATAAGGGTTCCCTTTCGCCTATCTATATTCAGAAGCATATGTATATCCATTTTTTGTTTTGGCTTCCTTTGTTTATGTCCTTCCAATCATGTCGAAGCTTGTATTCATGTATAACAGAGATTTGACCTCCTTCTCTCCTTTGTTCTCATCAAAAGAAACAAACTCATTCTCATCACAAAGAATAGAGGCACCCATTGCATAGCAATTTGATGCAAAAGAAGCAACTATGAGATCCTTAACGAGTGTGACATGACACAGATGCATCTAATTTGTTATCTCACAAAGTTTGCACCAGCCATTTAGGCATCATTTTTGCCTCCTTTATATCAACCCTCTCATCAACAAGTACATCATGTAAATATGCATCAGAAATAGAATGATCTGCATCATTATGTGGAACCTATAAAGGCTGAGAAATTAACTCGTTTGGATCTTCACTAGAATTTCCACCTGTAAAAAGAGGCAACAAAGTGTCATACATATCTTTGAACCTAATTGATGTCTCCTTAGTACAGGAATGTAATGGATGAGTTGCATCTTCCACAAAAACAACATCACGACTAACCAAAATGCATTTAGATTGTGGATGATACATATGATATCCTTTGCTTTCAGAATTGTACCCAACAAAAATACATTTCACTCTTTTATAATCCAATTTCCTATGTTGCTTAGGCACTAATGCATGCAACCAAAGATGCATAGATGAGCAACAGATGGCTTGCGACCATGCCAAGCCTCATATGGAGTGACAGATTGTAGTGCTTTGGTGGGACACCTCTTACGTACATATGCTTCACACATAACAACCTCAAGGTAGAAGCTATGTGGTAAAGCCTGACTTTTGAACATACACTTTGCCATCTCCATGAGATACTGGTTCTTTCTTTCTGCAACTCCATTCGGTTGAGTTATATACGCACTGTACAATGATGTTTTATCCCACATTCAACCATAAATGCATTAAAATAAGAAGACATGTATTCCCCCCTTGATCAAAATGGAGGGTGCCCAATTTACATGCTGACAAATTTTCAGCAATAACCATAAATTGTTTGAAGCACACAAACACTTCGGACTCTACTTTCAATGGATAGACCCATGAATGCTTGGAAAAATCATCAATAAAAGTCATGAAGTAAAGATAGTTTCCAAAAGAAGGTGTCTGCATAGGACCACAAACATCACTATGAACAAACTTTGATTTATAGTAAGCTCAAATTGAACCATCTTTAAGGAAGGAAGAATGCTACATTTTGCCCAAAATACAACCTTCACAGACATGTTTACAAAGTGCCTCAAGTTTGGGTAGAAAGGACACCATTTTTTAATCAATTATTCCTCAAAGAGCTTTTGTGCACTTTCCTTCACTTTTCCTATAATTTTTAAAGTCAATTCCAATCCGATTAGGACCCATAACCTCTTTTGTTCCACTATACAATATTTACTCCTATTGATGACATAAGTTCTTCTAGTTCATTTTCATTTGTACATAGGCATCTAGGACCGATTCTATGAAGCACGAAGGATCCATAGCAGCCTTATGTAGAAGGAGAGCAAGAATGTCCTTTCTCAACAGAGAATAGAGAGTGAGGGGAGATGCGGTTGATTGTCCTCTTCAAGTTCTAGTGCAATACAAAGAGGGAGGGGGGGAGACAGAGAGAGAGAGAGAGAGAAAGCAAGCTTTGACCCTCTGCATGCATGCATCTTATAGGAAGATTTAGAAGAGCGCCTCTATCTATGTTGGATTCCTTTAGAGCACTCCAAAACTGTAGCTATTAGCCTTGCATGAAGGCCACCAAACAAGGCTTTGGCGAGGTTTTATCACTCTTCTTCTTTGGAGGGTAGGTGCATCGAATGTGCATAGGATATCACCTATGTAGGAGGTTCATTAGAAGGCTCTATGGAAAAGCTAAGAAGCGAGAGAAAGAGGTAGACTTTTGCACTATGAGAAAGACAAAACCATATCCCAGATACACACTCCTTTGGGTAACCAAGCAACAGAGTTACATATCCCTCTACAAGAGAGATCAATTGAGCATTTATTTGAGTTTTGTCCATTAGGCAAAACAAAGAAGATTCTCTATGCCTAAACCTTCTTACATTTGATGATGTCTTTGCTCCAAGTACACTAAATTTGGCATACAGTCACATAAGATTGAATTTTGGGCTATAAGTTTGCGATTTTTTAATTCAAACAGTGGAGAGCTCCGTTAAATACACCCATTCGAAGCCCCATCATTCGAATACATTTTGGACTCTTCATATCCATCGATTCCAATTTTTAGAGGTAGTCTTTAGTTTTGAATTGCCTCAAGGGTAATTATCCCTTAATATCGTCCTCTTCAAAAGACCCTTATTTTAAAAGTCATATTTCCATCATCCAACTTTCAAGGGTTCATCATAAGACTATAGCATCATCCTCTAACACACGAGTATTGCCTTTATGAGTCCTACTACTCATCCCTATTTGAAGACAAAGAACTTTGATCACTCTTATGTATTCTTGACACTCATATTGTTGTAACGCACATTATAAGGGATCATTTTATATTTCCCAAAGGATTTTAACCCTCTTCCTCGTGGGCACCATTTGGCACTAAGTGCCATACTCTCCTGTAAACTCCAAGAATGTAAGAAGAACCTATTGTGTGTGTGTGTGTACGTGCTCGAGAAGGCTACTCTAAGCCTTCATGCATGTCTCTCAGTGCATTTTGCGCTATTCTAGCCCCCCCCCAAGGTGTCTGTTGAAGATACAATATATATTTCTTAGATCCACTCTTTTTTTCATCATCATTTGTACCTTTTTCTACCTTTCATTCAGTTAATAAAGCACTCTTGTATAGGTGTGTGTGAGTGCCACACTAGAGAATAAGTGGGATTCATTCTCCTTTCAGCTGAGAAATCCCACATAGCATGCTTTTTTGCCATTTTGTATATAAAGAGGTCTCCACCTCTTCTTTTGGAGAGCTTTTTTGAGAAGTAATGAGATTATGCTAGATTGTAGATAGACTCTTGCTCTCTCGTCGTCATGATGTGCGTGCGTGCTTGTTCTCTTCTTGTCTAACGCTTGTGACACGTTGATGTATGATTACGTCGTTATTATGTTTGTGATTACGATTGGGTGCATCATTCGCGATGCTTATGTTGTATCTTCTTGTTGATAACGTTGTTAATCATACGTTGACGAAGCGCCATTACGTCTGCTGAGTGCTTCTACGCAAACATTTGGGTCTCATGAGATGCTTCCTGGTTTGACAAGTATGAGTTGTGATGCTACAACGTCAACAATTGGCGCCGTTGCCGGGGAACGTTCTTACGTGATGGTTTATGGCGTGAAAGAGATGTGTATGCAAGCTTTTCATGACGATTTGTTGAGTTCTTCATTTCATTACGCTCTTGTGAGCATTTGCGGCTTGCAAGATTCACAATAACTTGTTGAGATGAGCCATTTTTGGTGTGATGAAGATCCCCTATTTGGGTGATTAACCCACCATGTGTGGTGATTCTTCAAGTCACGAGTAGAATAGGAGTAGTTTTTAGAAATTGTTTAATCATTATGTTGATTTTTTCCATTAACTTTGTTGATGTTTTTCTAATCATGTGTGAATAAGTTACTTTTTGGGGTTCTTCTACAAGTTTCAAATATATGTTTTTGGCTCATCATCTTCATCACTAAGCATTTCCTGTGAGAGCTCAGGAGAGCTCAGAAGGGAAAAATGCCAAATGTTGGTATGCCTGAAAATGTTTGCAAACATGCTCAACGTGAACCTCTACGATTCAGAAAAATGCAATCTCAACAACCTCATTGGGGTATTGTGAATCAAGCAGGAAGTGTGCTTATCGCAGCCTGCAAAGGCCACAAAACTTCAACGTCAAATGCAAGATCCTAAGAAGGGCGAGGATGTGAGAATGGTGGATACTTGAAATACAAACCCTTAGTCGGTCGTCTGGTGGGAAGTTCTATGATAACCCAGGGTTTTTTGAAGCGAAGCAAGAAGAGAGATAAGTGCAAATAGCAGAAGCTTGAAAGGAAATTGGCAAACAGAGATAAGAAACTACTACATCCGGGTTTCGAATGACAAAGACATTCATCAATAAGTGAAACTTATCAGGTGAAGACTAATGATAGATGCCACTTTTAGGGGTAAGAGGGATCCTTCCCTCTGCAAAAGATGGTCACTTCAGAAAAGAGAGATTCCTGTAAAATCGACCTGTGAATTCTCAGCTCGAGGGATGATAGAAACTAGATTCTGTCAATGGAGGAACTTCCGGCAAAGAGGACTGCTGAAGCAGCAGCAACTGCAAGATAGGTAGAGATCCGAGGGCGAGAATTAGGAAGCATGAAAAAGCGTATCCTCCAGAAGCCTCTACATATATTGAGGAACAATGCACAAAACTAAGACACCAGCTGTCTAATGAGGGAGGCTAAATAAAGTCTGAATAATGCAGAAGTATTGATAGTGATGACAACCACAATGAGGATTTGCCTTGGCCTACATTCATATATGCAATGCGCAACAGAGGCTTCATAGAAGGTGCTATCGCAGGACAATTGATTTCACAAGCTACTACTAAGAGGCCGCAAGTGTTAGAGCAACATAAAAAGGGGATTCTTCACATCAGAAGTGTTGGAAAATGTGGCAAGACTGACGCTAAGAACTCTTTCTGCCTCAGCTTCGCATTGTCAAAGATACATGGAGTTGTGCACAAGGGAGACATAGAGGGAAATGAAGTCGAAAATTTAGGGTATTCAATAGTAACATCCTCATCACGTGGACCAGACGCAATTAGCGCTGCATCAATCGGAATGTAAGTATCCATGGCGTTTCTGATAGATAGAGGATCTCGAGTCTGCATTTCTGATAGAGGGAGAGGAGTCGAATCTATGTTCTAATAGAGAAGTCGAGTCTGCGTCAGTGAAGAATAAAAGATTTCGGTGCCTCAAAATAGAATGCGAACGACTCTTTGATCATGGGACGTCATTATTCATTGAACCGCATCACTGTTAATTTCAAAAAATAAGAAATGATTGCATAATCGATGACATCTTTAAGTCAGTACAGAAGCAACGTAAAAAACGGAAGCATCTCGTGCAATGTATCTATGTGAATCTGACATAGCAATTATGGAATATCGTTAATGTCCTCAGCTTCCTGTGGAAAAAGGCGCAACCTTGATCATGATATGAGGAGAACAGCAGAAAAATGTTTCGGATGATACGGAAACCACTGACAGCGGGTCAGAAAGAGTTTTCAGAGAAAGAGTTTCCTAAAATAAAGAGAAAGGTTTTGATTTCTGAAGATGGCATATGTGGTCCACCTTTAGAGTACCCATCGGAGTGTGTTCTTGACTCGGGATATATGCAATTCTTGGTAAATTTACTTCGACCATTTGAATACGTTAAAGAAAGCTGGTGGTGGTTGCAATGATCTTATCTTCAGTGGTCACATCTTGAGTCATAGCTATGGCATTGACGGAAGCAAACCCTACATGGTTTTCTTGGTTCGTATGGGCCTACAGGCTACGTATTACACTCAGCCCAATGTGAGATGAGGGAATGTGTATGTGCACCATCATTACAGTGTGGATGTTGCTACAGGAATAGATAGGGGGATTTTACTTTGGAGACTGAAAAGATTTTTATGGTCATGTAAAGATGAGAACATGGCATGAAAGGCTCAATGGTTTTTGAAGATGGAATGCAAGCTTCTGCACGTTGCAAAGGATGGTGATGAAGATGAGATTCGCTCACTACTAGCAAATCTTCAAAATATGGGTAAGTTAATGTGGAGCTGTATAAAGATGTGGTGAGATGTGCTGCAAACAGCTTATTTCCAACGGCATGATTAAAAGATGAAAAAGTGTTCTTATCTACTCAGTATTTCCAGGATCCATTCAATTCATTGATTTTGATTTTAGCAGATAAACTGTCCAGTTCAGGTTGTACTCTATTCTTTGAAAGGAAAATACTCAAATCGCTGCATGCTTGAATCCTTACACATCCTTTGCCCTAGTTATGAAGGTACAAATCGAAGTGTTATCTACTGCAGCAATTAGGGAGTTCACTCTTAGAGACTCTGTTTCTCGACGTGCATCCAAGATTGTATCGGGCCTACAGAATTTTAATGTTGAAAATGCTACTCAAGTTTTCATTGCAGCAGAAAAAGTGAAGGGTGACCGATGTTGATATAGCATGCTCGGTTGACCTTGTGAAGCTGGCAACAGACAAGCTTGCCTGTGTGCGTACCAGCAATTATTCCTGAAGCTTTTCCTCTTGTTGTTGAGGCTAGAGTGCATATGGTGGTAATTGGTTATGATTCCTTCTATCTCAGTAAACAGTCCACGTGACTAGAGATGGATAATAGTTATACAAGTCAGGAGTCCTGTTCATTCCTTTTTATACAGCAGAAGGATGCTCATGAGCTCCTACTGTTTGTTGTTGATAACAAACCAGAAAGCAATGATGAAGTCATTTATCGTGTGTTACAAGCATCTTGAAAATCGCACAAGAAAGTGAGCTATTTTGGCAGTGTGCCATTCCTGCCATGGTTATAGTTTTTATGTTGTGGGGTCTTGAACCTTTGTTTAGAGTTATACAATGGGCTTCACGATAAGGAAAGGATTGCAACATTATTGAAAGCTAGATTCTTTGGGGAGCCATCCACATCATTTGTTTGTATCAGCAATGCAAGGGTCCTGTGGCAGGCTAATGTCTTCTTTTAAATGCACTACTGGATGGATGGAAAAAATGATCAAATTTTCTAGAGGGGGATGCCATCTTCATTGAAATTCAAGCAAGATAAGGTCTAAAGAGTTGCTCAGACTACGTATAAAGGGTGAGGCTGCCATTACGCTTCAACATGAAATTCCATTAACCCTCAATTATTGGTACCACAATGTAGAAAACAGAGAGGTGTTGAATTATTGTAAATTATACATGTGCAATATCCATGCAGAGAGTATCATTTGTGCACATGCAGAGTATAAGACCACAGACTTTGAGTGTGAAGTGCCCAGGAATAGGAGATTCCTCACCAGTCTAGCAAAGTCTGTGTTGAAGGTCATGACAATATCCGTGCAAACAGACACTTCAAGAATTTCTAGTCTTACAAACACGATGTGCCAACAGAAGAAAAACCACCCCAATCTAGCCCGAGGGTAGTAGACTATGCAGTTAAATGGCTTGGAATTTTCTCGGAGCTGTCTAGATGCACTAACAAAGGTAGCCAAAATATAGGTGGCGAACGGAGGAGACCCTTCTTACACATTGTACTTCTTGATGGCGTCTTTGTAGATTGGTGGTCTTAATGTTTTTTAAGGAGTTCAAGGCTGTTTCCAGATCTTCTTTCACCGCTAAGGGAGCTTCGTTTTTGGCTTGGGGCATACCAGAGAATCCATTTTGACGCAATAGGAAATTATATTAATTTCTCTTCAGCATCTTGCTTGTCAAAGCCTCTTGAGGATCTAACATATGCAGTGACAAGTGGGGCTTTTATATGGGAATTTGCATAGCAGATCTACATGGATTCCGCTTTGTGTTCTGATACAAAGTACTCAGGTTTTCTGTATGAGGATGATGCTTTCAGTTTCCAGGACCGTATGGAGAAGGAACTTCTTTTCTTGCTTGTGGAGCCTATATTTGAGGCTAGGTTCTCAACCATGTCACATGCATTATGGCTAGGAAGGGATGTACACTCTGCTCTCAGAGCAGCTAAGAGACCTTTCACAGGGTGCACCTGGTTTATCACTACAGACCTTAGTGTTTTGCAGAAAGATCTCTATGTCATAGGCCTTGTGGATTATGTTCTTGGAGTTGTTAAAGATGTGATGATACTTCCTGGAAGCATTGCCAGATGTACTATGTTTTCTACTCCTTTGTTCAACCAGTACTTTTGTGGGTTGGAATGATATTTGTATGTAGGGCTTTTGACCCTCTTGTATTGTCTACTGAAACAAGCCAAGCAATCAAGCAACATTGTTTAAAATTTGTGAGATCTTTAGCAGCCATCTTGACATTTGAACAATGCTCGACAAGCATAAGCCACCAAAAAGGATCATCAGATGGGCAAAGTTCACAAGAGTCTCCCAGTCTTGGTGCACAATTTGTCAATAATACAGTACATACAAGCAGTGGTGAATGTTTTTCACAATAATCAGGGGACATGCTGGACAAAAGAAAAGTAAGAACAGAAGAGGAGCTTCAAATGGTGTCATCAAGGATTCAGGTTCAGTCCAGAGCCTGAAATATCTCTTGGTTTAGTACAAAGGGAAAGAGGTCCATGCAGTGTGCTCGCTCCTATGCAAGCAATGTTGCTCAAATATCTTCTATTTGAGCACCAGAAAGGGCAATTTTGGCTGTCTGGTTTGAGATCAACATCGTCAGCCTCTTGTAATGCTTCTTGTGGGAATCAAGATCATGTCTTAAGTATTTTTAGATGCACAAAGAATTAGAGCCTTGCTTTCAACCCTATCTGAAATATTGTGGCTTGCTGGAGATTGGAGGCGATTCAAGCAGGAAAAAATGATCCTGGACAGTCTTCAGTAACATCTCCTTTTGGACATGCTTCTCAGGTATGACTATGAAAGGAATTCTATCAAAGGTCGAGGTGGGATTTCTCACACTCGTGGAAGCATTCAAATACTGTACAGTTGGTCAATTCTTGCAGCACCCTATACGGCCTATTTGGCTGGTGGGCTGTGAATCTCATTATACAATTTTGTTTGCTCTCCAAAACAACATTCAAGATGAGAATGAACTACAGGATCTGATGCACATGATCAGAGTGGTGGAGGTGGTTTCATTGTTGCAAGCTTTGTGCAACAATCGCTTCATGACATGTAGATATTCATGCCAATGGACAGGCTTGAGAACCTGTGTGCTAATGAATTCGTGGTCTGGAATGAACTTTGGTAGGCACTTCATCAGATTGATAGGCTACGCCACTATGCATACCCCTACAACCACGAACACAGCATTAGTCACTTACAACATCACCAACACCAACGACTGAATGGGGCAGCACGAAGACTCTGTCCATGCGAGGCAGGAAGCACCACAAATGCATGGTCTTTGGAAATATCACTAGATCGAGGTGTCCATTCTTTTCTTACAAAGGTTGCTGCAAAAATGCAGGAATGCATGCCATAGTCATGTCCTAAAATCTAACCCAGTGATGAGAATGTGCAGGGCTCTGCGGCTACACAGGGATCCATAGCTCCCACAGTCGTTAAACATCCTTATGACAGTTTGATGTTGAAAACACTGAGACCACCAGGAATTATCACAAGATAGTTTGACGCCAGAGAGAAAAATGGACAGATAAAAATGCGTTATTCAGTGACAGAGTGACGGCATAGAGAGAATAATCTTTTCAGATTAAGTATAAATCGATAGAGGGATTTTATTCTATATATTTGTTACTGGCATGTATGTTATATGCATTCAAGTGATTACGGGATGTTTGGCACCACATCTCTCTACGATACTTGTGTACGACCACCTGCACACATTAGAATTGTTTGCCTAAAGGGGCATTAGGTAAAAGGGGGATGCATGCGTTTTTGCATTAAGGATAGCCTAAATCTTATTGTGCATAGGTTTTTTGACATGAACCAATGAACTCTTGGAGTTGAGTAGGAAAAGATGATTTCATGCCTAGTTCTCTTTTAACGACTATTATTAATGAACTTTGTTTCATGTCATGAAGAATGAGTCTCTCATTTCAGTTAATCATATGTATTTTTTGTTTGAAAAAAAGAACTTTAATTTTTGTTAGAAGAACCCCATTAGAACTTATTTACACATCTTAGAAAACACTCAAAAAACACACACAAAACCTCAAACAAATTCTAAAAACTCTTTCAAAAATACCAAACAAATATTCAAAACACTCAAAAAACCAAAACAAATTGTTTCAACAAGACATGGGAAAGAAAAAGGCAAAAGAAAGAAGGAAGGGGGAAAAGGTTGCACAAAAGAAGGAAGAAAAAACTGAAATGCATGCATTAATCACACATGATCAAGGTGAAACAAATAGAGAAAATTTACGAGGGGTAGAGGAAATTGGTGGGATTTCTAAAGGGGTGGGTTCCATAGTTGCGACTAGGGATTATAGCAACACTTTTGTAAATGTATTCATTGGTCATGACCATAGAAATATGAGTGCTTATATTAACCCTAATTGTGAGTGGAATTTAATTCATATTGATTTAGTGACAATTATTTTGGATAACATTCAACTAACCACTCATTCATCTATCCTCATGAATGGTGAAAATTATGATTGCATGGGTCAAGTTGTTTTGCCTATTGTGGTGAATGGTATGGAGTTTTTTGAAACGTTTTTTGTCATGGAAGGTATAGATGAAGACTTGGTCATAGGCACTCAAAGGTTTATTGAAAGTCATCAAGAGTTTGAAGTGTCGTGTCCATCTACTATGTCTACTTCTACATGTGTGTCCATTGAAAATCTTAATGATTATCCTCATTGTAAGGATTGTGGATATGATCACCTATTCAAAGAACACATATACATACATACAAATGTTATGAACGTAAGGCCAAATTATACATACCTGTATCGAACGTTCTGTCCATCTAGCATTTGGAATTGTCCACCCAGCCTTTAGAATCTTCCTAACACATCTACTTTTCCTATTTTCATCGACCTAATACCTACGCTGCTAACTCTTTTATGAACTTTGCATATGAATCTTAAGTATCAGTTAGCTATGGAGGTATATAGCTCGTCTGGGAAAAATTTTAAAGGATCGAAGAAAAATTTTAAAGGATCGAAGAAAAATTTTAAAGTTTGAAGGATCGAAGAAAAATTTTAAAGGATGGGCAAAAAGAAAGCATCCATTCAATGCAGGTTGTTGTTCTTACCTTAGCTAAGGTAAGAACAAGAACTCGCATTGGATGGACACTTTCTGTGTACCCATACTTTATAACTATTCATCCAACTTTTAGAATCTTCCAAATAAATTTGCTTCTCCTATTTTCTAAACTACCTAATACCTCCATATCTAGTCGATACTTTATATTTGTAAACAAATATGTAAGTCTTAGTTAGCAAGGTAGGTAATTGATTGACTATAAAATGGGAGACAGCCAAATGATTTAGTGGTCTAGATATCTATGTGGAAGTATGCATACCACAATAAACAAAAGGAAAATTAGAAACGAAATCAAATATACACACCTACACATACATACACATACATAGACACATACATATATGCATACATATATGCATACACATATATGCATATGTGTATGCATATATGTATGTATGTGTATGTGTCTATGTATGTGTATGTGTATGTATGTATGTATGCACATACATACAAACATACACATACATACACATACATAGACACATACACATACATACATATATGCATACACATATGCATACGTATACATACATACATATACACACATACATAACATATGCACACATACATAACATATGCACACATACATAACATATACACACATACATACACATACACATACACATATGTGTTGATATATTTTGGTAGTGATGTGTGTGAACACACTAGGACTGCCGGGGCACTTTTTTCCCTCTTTAGGAGGTTTTTTTCCCCCGGCTTGTATATACGCATATTGCCCTAATGGGCTACTTATCTTTGTACATTCTCTAGTAATACATTCAGTATTGTGTGTTTGTGCTCCAAGCTTCTTCTTCTTCCTTGTGCTGTTCGCGTGCTTTCGCAGACGTCTAACTCCAACAATTGGTATCAGAGTAGGTCGTCGCTTCATCTAGGGCGTCGTCGACACTCCTCCGTTTGCAGTCTCAGATTCGCACGAAATTTGGTGAGCATACTCAGGGTGTTTCAGAGATCAAAACAGCTTCGCTGTGTCGTGCCGAAATCGGGATCTGAGCTCGTTTCGGCCTAAAACGCACTATCTAGTGCTTGTGCAAGCTATTTTGTCTTTTTGTGCCAAAGGTATATAACAGTTTCTGTTCGTCAGTATAAGCGTCTCGAAGTCTGCTACAGGTCTAGCGAAATTCATCTGGGCAGTTCTGTTCAACTTTTTGAGATACAGTCAATTTTCTACATCAAGGTATTTTAGTCATCGGCCATGGCTGAAAGCAGTGATGTATTCCGTATGTTGGCTGTTGAGGATAAGTTAGATGGTACCAACTACCCGTTATGGGCTTATATGATGCAGCATGTATTGGTTGCAAAAGGATTGTGGAACATTGTGCAGGGTGTTGAAAGACGTCCTGTTACACCTCTGACTACAAGTACTGCAAATACAGGTGCTAGAGCTAAAGACGTGCTGTTGTTTCTACTGCACCTACTATAGCGCATATTTGTTGGGATGGCAGAGATGCCTAGGCACATGCATTGATAGCTTTGTCTGTCAAACATGCCATTATTCCTCATATTCACTCTTGCAGAATAGCTAAGGATGCTTGGGATACACTTACCACATTGTACCAAGCCAGGAATGAGGCTCGTTTTGCTTACCTCCAAAAACAGTTGGAGAGTGAGCACATGAATGAAGGTGATTCTATGGACAATTTCCTAACGAAGATCAAAGACTTGAAGGAATAGTTGATTTCTGCTAATGAGGTTATACCAGATAGCTCACTTGTGCAGACCGTTCTGAATGGTCTTCCTGATTCATATCAGAGTTTTGCTTCTACTCTTCGGTTGATCATCAAAGGCAATCCAAATGCCTTATCATTTGAGGAGTTAGTCTTTGTTCTGTTGCAGGACGATCAGTCCAGGCAAAACAGGTCCATTATGTGCATTGCAGATCAAGCTTTCCTGGCTAGTCAGAAGGGCAAAGGAAAATGGAGCTCTTCAATTAGTAAGCAGAAATCTGCTAATTCTGCATATTCGAAGAAGGAAGATAAAGATGAGAAGAAATCAGAAAAGCAAAAATTGTTTTGATAGTACTATAAAGGGAATGATCATATCATAAAGAACTGTCCAAAACTGGCTGCTAAAGAGGCAAAGAAGAAAGAGGCTGGTATGCGTGATTTGGGTGTTGGCCAGTCTTCTGCCACCACCATCTTCACTGACAGTCAGAGCGCATTGGCAGTTGCGAGGAACCCTGTATTCCATGCTCGCACTAAGCACATTGAGGTGCACTATCACTATGTCAGGGAGAGGTTCTCTGCTGGGGAAATCAGCTTGGCATATGTGCCCACGCAAGAGAACATTGCAGAACTTTTCACGAAGGCTCTGCCTAGGGAGAAGTTTGAAGCTTTCCGCAAAGCTTTGGGCTTACTTCCTTTTGTGGAGTGATTTCCACATAGCTTGGCACTTCGTTATACATGAGTGCTATCTCCTTGTTCACCGCATCACTCCCAGGGGGGGATTTGTTGATATATTTTGGTAGTGATGTGTGTGAACACACTAGGACGGCCAGGACACTTTTTTCCCTCTTTAGGAGTTTTTTTCCCCTGGCTTGTATATACGCCTATTGCCCTAATGGGCTACTAATCTTTGTACATTCTCTAGTAATACATTCAATATTGTGTGTTTGTGCTCCAAGCTTCTTCTTCTTCCTTGTGCTGTTTGCGTGCTTCCGCAGACGTCTAACTCCAACAATATGCATACGTATATGCATGCACAAGTATATAACATCCACATACACATACACATATGCATACACATATGCATATATATACATATATATATGTATATTTTTTTATTTGTTTTTATTAATATGACTTTTTTTCATGGACTTAAAGGTTATTATCTGAAAAGTTTTTACCAAGTCAAAGTATTATTTCTACCTCACATGATGAAATGAAGAAGATAATCAACAATCTTGGTATAGATTATCAGTGTATACATGCATGTCCTAATGATTTTATTTTATATAGAGTTGAATATGCAAACTCTTTTACATGTTCAAAATGTTAATTTCCTCGATATAAGGACGATAAAGGTAAAATCCCAAAAAAGGGTATCGAGACATTTTCCATTGGCTCCATGGATTATACATATGTTTAAAAGCCCCAACTTTTATCAAAGCTTTTGACATGGGGACATGATCATAAAAGTACTGATGGAATAATCAAAATTCCAATAGATAGTGCAACTTTTCAACATATTGATTCTGCATGGCCCGATTTTGCACAAAAGCCACAAAATCTAAAGTTAGGAGTTGCATTAGATGGGGTTAATCCGTTCTCCATGAAATCTAGTAAATGGTCAACATGGCCAGTGGTAGTCATAAACTACAATCTTCTGTCATATCTTAGCATTAAAAAGGAACATTTAATGCTTTCACTTTTGATCCCAAGAAAAAGACAAGTTAAAGACATGGATATATATCTAGCTCCTCTCATTGACGATCTCCAAGAGTTATGGAGAGGCATTAATGTCATTGATGTATTGAAAAGCATCAATGAAAGATATATTATTGTTCGTGCTATTGTGGCTTGTACTATTCACAATTTTCCACAATATGGTGTTTGTTCAGGTATTCATGTAATTTCTTTATTTAATATGCATACAAATATATATGAGTTAATCTAATTATATTTTTATCATTTTCATGATGTAGGAATATCTACTAAGGGTTATAAAGCTTGTCCATATTGTGATGATTGGTTGGGATCAATTTATATTAAGAATCTCAACAAAAATATTTATCTTCGACATCAATGATTCTTGCTTGATGATCATCCATTAAGATGTAAAAGAGAAGCGATACACTTTAATGGAAAGCTTGAAACAGGTCAGTGTCCAAAACCAATGACTCTTATGGATTGGTATCGAAAATGTACAGATGGGCCTCTGATAGATCCAGAATCAGAAATCTTCAATGATGATGAAGATAATGAGAATGTGAAGAGAGGTAAAGAAAAATTGGCAGTCACAGAGAATATATCGATATGGTATTCTTTGGAGTATTGGAGAGAGTTAAAGTTCTATCATTTTGTTGATCCTATGCATATATTCAAGAATATTGGTTATTCATTATGGCAACATCTTCTTGGATTAAAAGACACCATAGCATAAAGGAATCATTTGAAGGACCAAAACTCAAAACCAAGTTTATGGCCAGTTTTTTATTGACATCATCAGGAAACAACTTATGCACCTGCTCCTTGGGTATTTATGACAAAATAGATATAGACTATCAACAATAGGATTACGTTGATTCAAACTCCTATGGGATATGGAGCATCTTTCGAGAATATGTTTACTATCAATGACAAGAGCTTATCTGGGTTAAATACCCATGATTGGCATAACTTTTTGAAGCACATTTTACCATTGGTTATCGATGGATGTACAACGAAAGGAGAACAAGATGTGATCTATCGTCTTGGATAGCTTATAAGGTAATTATGATACTTTTATATTTAATATATATGACTATTTGATATCTTTTATTTTTTATTAATTTTTTTAATGATGTGTATAGATGGATTACATCAAAAGAGATTGACAAAAACTTGATCCCACGAAAGAAACGTGAATGCTAGGAGCTACTATGTTTGATGGAGAAAGAGCTTCCTACTTCATTCTTTGATATTCAGGTTCATTTATTAGTCCATCTTGTGGATGAAATAGAGATTTTTGGTGTTGCCAACACTCGACTTGGAAGAGTTTAGAGCATGGAAATCAAAAGGCAAGGTCAAGATGAAGAGATTGGAGGACATACCTGAGTCATCCAACCAAGCCTTAAGGAGATCACAAAGAGAGAGTAAGAAGCCAATCAGATATGGGTATGATACTTCATTAGTCACTAAGCATTCTATTTATCTTGCTAAGGATTCATCACTTGAAGAAACTTCTTCATATGAAGAAGCAAGTACTAAAGCATAATGGAAGGAGGCTATGGATGAAGAAATAGAAGCACTCCAAGAGAATGACACTTGGGAGCTAGTACCTAAGAAAGCATCAATAAAGGCAATTGGTTCTAGGTGGATTTACAAAATCAAAAGGAACTCAGATGGATCCATAAATAGGAACAAAGCTGGCCTTGTGGCTAAGGGTTTTGCACAAACCCATGGAATAGACTATGAAGAAAACTTTTTCACTAGTGGTTAAGATGTCAACCATCAGAGTATTGATAAGTGTAGTTGCATCTAGAAATTGGAATATGTATCAACTAGATGTAAAAAATGCTTTTCTCAATGGGTGGATTTCAAAGGAGGTTTACATGGCTCAACCTCTCGGCTATGAAGATCCAAGCAAGGTAAATCATGTATGAAAATTAAAGAAAGCTCTTTATGGTTTGAAGCAAGCACCTAGGGCATGGAACCATAGGCTAACAACCTATCTTCAAGACCAAGGATTCATGATGAGCAAGGCAGATTCTTCTCTATTTATCAAGAGGAGTAATTCAGGAATGATATATTTATGTGTATATGTGGATGACATCATTCTTATAGGTAGTGATTCCAATGGCATCAAATAAATCAAAAACCAGATGATGCAGGAGTTTAAGATCAGTGACCTAGGGTTTTTGAAATATTTTCTTGGACTTGAGTTGGTATACACTAACTCTGGAATCTACATCACTCAAAGGAAATATGTGCACGACATGTTGAAGAACCACTTGGAGGATGCAAAAGTAGCTAGCACCCCTATGGAGGTAAATCATAAATTGAGTGCTCATGAAGGTGATTTGCTTGAAGACATTGCAGGTTATCATACTTTCTTGGTGTCATTTGAAAGCTAAAAGGGCCTACTTTATAACTCTGAAGTGTATCAGGGCTGGTACAAAACAAGTTTTAGCAGTACCACCTCACTTCCTTGAGGTATCCATCCATCTCCTCCAAATATATATATATATATATATATATATATATATATATATTTATTTATTTATTTATTTATTTATTTATAATTATACTGTATATATATATTGTTACATATATATATATATATATATATACACACACACACACACTAATTCAGCTTTTTTGCCATATGGTTGAAGTATATGTACACATTGCATCTATTCCCCCCACCACCTACTAGAGAGATGTCTCTCCTCCCAACCTTATGCCTCTATATATAGCTACTCGAATCAACAAGGACCATAATATATATAAAGATACATACGCATCATGTAGATACACATACATATATATAAAATGATGGAGTAGATACATACGCATCACACATACATGCATACATGCACACATGTATACATATGCATGCATACATATTTACATGTACACATTTACACATATACATATATACACATCATCACATATACATGCCTACATGCACACATGTATACTTATCCATGCATACACAATTATAAACACACTTGCATATATTACACAAATTCATATGCATACATACACGTGTGCATACTAACACATGTATACATATATCACACACATGCACACACACATATACATGAAACACACATATGTGCATACTAACACTCGTATACATATAATACACATGAATACACACACATATGCATATATACATGATAAAAATTTTGTCCTAAAAAATAAAGCTATATATAAAATTTTAGGCATACCCCCGAGCTTCATGTTCTAACTTAAAAGAACATAATTTCTCTCTTTGGTGGAATTCACCAATATTCTAGTTGAATAAAGGAGAATCTATTATCTCATACCCATTCAAATGATTCAAGTTATCAATCAATAACTAGAGTATGATTTACTATCTAATCTACTCATATGTTTTCATTATTGCCATCATTTTGGTATATGACATCAATGTAGTCTCATCTTCATTACCCTTATTGATTTCATTTATTTCTTCTATTGTTAAATCAGTGTTCTCATGAATGACATGATCTATTCATGGATTAATATCGATTTCTAGTAATTCCTCTTCATCAACAGTAGAATCAGCATGTAGAGTATTATCCTCTTCATCAAGAAGATTAGTATCATTGTCATGTACAATGATTCTAATTTCTCTTTGAGATGCTGATGTATCAGTATCTAATGGTGAATCATCAAGAGGACTTTCTTCGTTTCTCTGCAACAATAAATTGTTCAAACAATGACCTGCCTCTAGGTTGAAGATGAATGACTTGCCACCAAGGATGAGCATCAACGTTTTTATAAAAAAATGCTTGTTCAATATGCTTAGGAAGAATTTATGGTTCTCTAGTAGATCGCATTATGTTGGAAAAATCAATTGCCCAAAACCTAGATAATTCCTTTCTCAATGTGGAATTACTATCTTTATACTCGACTCGAAACCAATCAACCATCAAAATGACCTATCAAAATATATAATAATACAAAACCATTATTATGTGCTTAAAAAATAATAAACTCTATCATAAAATATATAAACTTTTTTTACCTGTTTGAATGTACGAAACAATATTTCGTAGATACCAACAACAATTCCCATGTAACCACATTCGCCATCTATAAGGTTCATGTCTTTTGAGCTAGCACGTGATAGTTGCTTGAAAGAAGCAACAACGCTAGAATCCTCTGTTTTACGTAAAGAATCAATAGTTTTGATTCTAATATGCTATCCAAAAGCCCACATATTAGTGAACATTCAAGCCTACAAAAGAAATTAAATTAGTAAAGAGAAACTAATATACATCTATGTAAAAAATAGAATATTATTAAAATAAACTTACCTTTCATTCACAACCTATCATTAACTCTCTCTCTTCATCTGAGATTTCTTCATTATTTGCACTGGTTGGTTGCAAATGAGTATATAGCCAATCCGTGAAAAAAGGCATACTTGTAATCTCATTAATATCGAGATTACGTTTATATCTTTTGTTTCTCCATCTTTTACTTTGGAGATTTTGAAGTTCCCATTCGTACTCGCTAATGAATGCTTGCATGCATTCGCTATTATATGCTACAAGGGTAGAAACATCATTCTTTTCTTGAAATGTAAATAAAAATGGAACTCCCTTATCTGATAATACCTCGTCTATAATTTTTTAAGAAGACTCGTTGGTCCATGCACGTGGAGCTTTTTCATAAACCTCGGCTGAAGATTCAAGAACAGATGACTCATGGTGTTGGACAGTGGTGCGTCTCGTCACATGACGAGTAGAAAAGACCTTTACAGTTCCTTACAACCTCTAAAGGAACCCATCACACTAAAGGTAGGAAACAATGCAAGATGTCTTGCAGAGGGCGAAGGTATGGTTTCTTTCATTAACTCTAATGGTCATATAAGAAAGCTTTCAAATCTGTTGTATGTTCCACAAATAAAACGAAATCTACTTTCAGTAGCTTCTATAATTGATCAAGGTCATCAAGTATCTTTCAGTAAGACAGGAGCTAAGATTATGGACGGTAACAACAACATTGTTGGGACTGGCATAAGGAGGAACAACATGTATGAGTTGTGTGCTCTTACAGCCACTACAAACGTGGGCACAAGTAAGCTATGGCATGAGAGATTCGACCACATTGGATACCCTATACTGAAGGAGATGCATCGCAGGGGTATGGTTGCACACCTACCATCGATTGCAGAAATGAAGGAACCATGTGAAGCTTGCATGATGGGCAAGCAATAGAGGAAGGCATTTCCATAAGAAAGCAAGAAGAGGGCAAGCTATCCTCTAGAGTTGGTGCATGCTGACTTGTGTGAAAAAATTCCTACACAGGCCTTGGGTGGATCTTCCTACTTCATGTTACTTGTCGATGACTATAGCAGGAAGATGTGGGTGTACTTCCTTCGCGATAAGGCTCAAGCTTTTGGTAAGTTTAAAGAATGGCTTCAGCTTGTTGAAAGTGAAACAGGGAAGAGATGAAGAAATTCAGGACAGATGGTGGTGGTGAGTTCACATCAACAGAGTTTCAAGATTTCTGCAAGATTAAGGGAATCAAGCATCAACTCACAATGGCACATAGTCCTCAATAGAACGGTGTTGCAGAATGTCGGAATCGAACCATCATGGAGATGGCAAGGTGCATGTTGAAAGGAAAGGGTTTGCCTAATCAATTTTGGGCAGAGGCTGTCAACATTGTTGTCTACATCTTGAATCGAATCTACACCAAGGCACTTGATGGAAAGACTCCACAAGAAACCTACATTGGTAAAAAACCTTCTGTTTCCCATTTCAAAGTATTTGGAAGTGAATGTTATGTACATGTTCCAGATAGGGAGAGAAACAATCTTCAACCAAAAAGCATCAAATGTATCTTCTTAGGGTACAACAAAGATAAGAAGGCTTATAAGCTTTATGACCCTGAGGCTAAGAAGATCATGGCGAGTCGTGATGTGGTGTTTAAGGAGGAGCAGCCACATGCAGTGGAGGAGGAAAAGAGAGCTTCCACTTTATCATCAGGCAAAGGGACAATCCACTATGAACTTGGCCCAAGAGCTATCCCTTCTACACAAGAAAAGGAAGCATCATCTTCAGATGATGAGTCTGAAAGTCACCAACCTGCCAACACCCAAGTGGAAAAGCCATTGCCACATTGGGTGAGGAAGCTCTATGATTCTGCAAACCCCATCCCATAGTCACTAGAACAGGTTGCAGATGGACCGAGGCGATCACAGAGAATACAGGAACAGAGACGGGCAAGCGCACTTATTGTAAACACAACCTTGAGGGCTGATCTCACTCAAGAAGAAGCAAAGGAACCAACCAATGTGGAAGAGACACTCCATGATCCGAATTGGAGGGCTTCCATGCAAGCAGAATACAACAATATCATGAAGAATGGAACTTGGGAGCTAGTGGATCGACCCCCTAAGCATAAAGTCATTGGCACCAAGTGGGTTTGGAAGCTAAAGTACAAGGTTGATTGTACTCTAGAAAAGTATAAAGCAAGACTTGTTGCACAGGGCTACTCACAAGTTGAAGGCATTGACTTTTGTGAATCATTTGCCCCAACTGCAAGAATGACTACTATCCGAGTAGTACTAGTTGTGGCTGCACATAAGCATTGGCCAATCTATCACATGGATGTCAAATCAGCGTTCCTGAATGGATACCTCAAGTAGGAGGTATATGTGTCTCAGCCACCAGGGTTTGAAGCTCCCCATTCAGAGAAGAAGGTATGTAAGCTGAAGAAGGCATTATATGGGCTAAACGAAGCCCTTGGAGCATGGCACCAGCGGACAGATAAGTATCTCTTGATCTAGGTTTCAAAAGATGTGCTTCTGATGCTAATTTGTATGTTCTAAAGAGTGGAGGGAAGACAATTGTGCTTGTACTCTATGTAGGTGACCTTGTGATTACAGGAAATGATGATGCTCTTCTTCAACAAACAAAAGATACCCTGAGTTTAGAATTTGAAATGACAGACTTGGGCTTAATGCATTATTGCTTAGTTCTTGAAGTTTGGCAAGAACCAGGGAAGATTTTCATCTCTCAACAAAAGTATGCAAGGCAGATATTGAAGGCATTCGACATGGAGGATTGCAAGGAAATTTCTACACCTATGGAGGTCAACACAAAATTATCTATTGAAGATACTTCATCTCCAGTGGATATTGGAAGATACAAGAAATTAGTTGGAAGTCTCATCTACTTGCGCAATAGCAGACCAGACATCTCTTATGGTGGTGGAGTAGTACATAGGTTCTCTAATAAACCTTGCCAAACTCATTGGAAGGCAAGCATGTGGATACTCGGGTATGTGAAAGGAACTATTGATTATGGTATTCTTTATGAAGAAGGATCATCTCTGGTCCGATACTGTGACTTAGATTGGGCATAAGATATTGATACCAGAAAATCAGTTTCTCGATATCACTTTTCTTTAGGATCAGGGATTTTCTCTTGGATTAGTAAGAAGCAACCGACTGTAGCATTATCTTCTACTGAAGCTGAGTACAAAGCTGCATGTGTTGCAGCATGTGAAGCAGTATGGTTGAGGATCCTATGGCACATAGGAATACAACGATAGGAGGCTATAGAGTTGAATTGTGACAACCAAAGTTGCATGGCCATTGCCAAAAATCATGTTTTCCATGCACGTACCAAACACATAGAAATTCAGTATCACTATGTGCATGAGTTGATTGAGGACGGGGTCGTGGAGATAAGCTATTGTCCTACTGAAGAAAATGGAGCAGACATCTTCACCAAGGCTCTTGGGAGAGAGCAACTTCTTCAACACTTTCCAAAGCTTGGGATTGGACCAAGGAGGTAGTTCACCATAGGGTGGACATTGAGGGGGGGGGTGTTAGATATGCTCAATACTCCACCCTCATGTGACCACAAATGATCCATGGTGCTCTAAGTTGTAAGGATCCCATTATGAGGAGAAGCCATTATGAGAGCCCGGATATTTGTGGAACCCTAACTTCCAAGTTAGATGAGGTCTAGGTGTGACCGTTGATGGTTGTAGATGATCTTTGTGAGCCTAGCCATTAGGTTAGGTAGGGCATAAACTTTTACCTGTCCTAACATTTGGACTCGCAAATAAGAATCTGAAAACGAACAAAGATGAAATTGTAAGATCGCAAAAATACCAAATACTGGCAAGAAGTATGTACAAACAAGATAGAGAAGGTGTACTAGTTTGTTGTGTTGAGAAGGATGAACATGATAGTTGGTTGCAACAAGCCCATGAAGGATTGCTAGGAAATCACTATTCTAAACAACGAACATTATAGAATCTGAAACGTTTAGGAGTGTATTGGCCTAGTATGGACAAAGGAATACATGAGTGGATTAAGAATTTTCTAGTGTGTCAGGAAAGACCCCCAGTGGAGTATGCTACCCTTTATCACATGTCATTAATTCCATAATGGAGTGCTCCATTGGTAGCATTTATGAGATCAGGAACACTACCTAGTGAGGCTAGTCTAGCAAGAAGACGAAGCATGGAGCAAGAGGCATAGGACTACGCCTTAGTAGGAGACAACCTATATCGAGAGGCAAAGACGGTTACTTAAGATTGTGCGCTCATGAACTAGACTATTTGAAAATCTTAGAAACGGCACACAATGGTGTTGCAAGTGGACACTTCGAGCTTGATCGAGTAATTAAGACCATTCTATTCTCAGGACTTTGGTGGCCCAATCTTCATATCGTTAAAAGTGCGTTTTTTTCGTCACAAGCACTTTTAAGTTCTTCGGGTTTTTGGAAGTGGTAGGGGTCTGATAAATCAGAGGCCTTGCATCTTATTTTCCAAATTAACTTATCGAATAAGCAGTACATTAATGTCAGTATTGAATGCTCTATATAGGGTTATTGTTAATACTCTGGTTGATCTTTTCATAGTACATAATGCAGGCATTAACAATTACCGTCGCATAGACTTATTATCAGAAACATAACATTGCTGCGCTAATCACAAATTAATGTAATTACACAAAGGTAAGAGTCACAGTACTCAGAATTGAGGAATGTTGCACTACGGCCACAGACCGCAAATCACCCAGACAGACAGTATGGCGATCCCGTTCCTCTCTACCGGAGAATCACCGTAAATGTCTTTTCATTGATTGATAGAAAGATACAACTCGCTACGACCTTTCGGTACATGCGGTATAGAAAAATATGAATTACAGAATGCCAATCCGGCGGCCTTACACTGGCACGCACGGTGGACTTGAACCTACAACGGAAACAAATCAAGGCTCGTCTACGATGCCTTGTATATACATGGTTCTTGCTAACTTGAAGGTTCTAGAAATCTTCTGTTTTAGCGCATCCAGCATCATCTTTAAGGTTTTTGGCTCTACTAATTGTGCGTCAGTGTGAACAAAACTGACTGCAATGACTTGACTCATCAAAACGTCAGTCTGAGTTTGCAAAAAATGCCTCTTGCAAATAAAAGTCATTGGCAAGAGCTGTGAAGTGGCGGTGTCGTGGAAGACCTCTTCTTCATGTCTGGCAGTGGATTCTTGCACTTGACTCTCAAAGGGGCTTATACGTCTACGTTTCCAACGAAGGAGTTGAAAAATATCGGCATCATCATCATCCTCTTCTTCATCTTCGAGCATTCGAGTGGATTCTTCACGTAATGACAAGGGAGCATTGGGCGGAGGTTGCACGGCTTGAATGGTTGGAAAGAGAAACGTGAGGATATGGGGAAGACGTGATCGTGGAAGATCACCCTTATTAACGTGTTTAATAACCGTAACACATTCACGGTGAATGCGCCCGAAATAAAAAGAGGCGAAATTGACAAGCTCACGAGAAGCCATATCAATCATCGAATAAAAGGGACGTGAAATCCCATAGGTATGTTTCTACAAATTCAAGATCGCAACTAAGAATTGTAATGCAGTACGTTCAGGATCAGGGCGACACAGAATGGCGTACTCATTAGATGAGTGTCGTGGAAATAATGCGGTCATGCTAGCGACAGGAAGGAGAGGACCATTCTCCAATCCTACCATGGGAAGACGAAATGCTTTAAATGAAGCTAACGTGATGACGACGCGGGACGGTAAACAAGTTATTGGCCAACATTGCTCTATAGAAGATGTGGCGGCAACGGCAGAAATAATCTACGCATAAAAAGGCTGACACTCCACTAAATGCCAAGGCAATTCAGCGAAGTTCAAAAGGCCACGGATACGCAGATACTCACTCACTTCACGAGTGAGTCCTTCACGGAAGGTAGCGACATTGGCTAGTGCTTCCATGATGCGCACGCGAAAGCTCAAGAACACGAAGACACAAAAAACACAGAGCACACAGAACGCAAAAACACACAGACACAATAGCGATTAACAGTGAAAGGAACAAGATTAAGTAGAGACACGACAACGTGAGGTGATCAAAAACCCGAATCATCGTGCGGTATTAAAATGATAACCTCCATAATTACGGCGTGCATGCATGAGCAGAATCAGTAACACAGGGCGGCGATTAATCATATTTAGATATCAAAACGAGGAGAGTTGGAGTCTATATTCAACCGAAACGGGGAAAGAAAAAGAAAATAAAATGACCAAAGAGAGGTACCAAACAAGAGAGTAACAAGGGAAGAACTGGGGAAAACCCTAACTCCTAGAGGACAATCCATTTGAACACATCAAGAGCATGTCATTAGAATTCCATGTGATCAAGTTGACACCTTGCTCTACCTGAACTAAGACATAGGGAATGTCTACTGGGCAGCTAATGTAGACACTAGCCAGACACCCTCACACATGAACATGAAAATCCTTAAAAACTACAATGAACCAAGAGAATCACCTACTTTCATGAATGAAGAAGGGAAAAGATTTTGGAAATTGGTAGATGTGTTGAAGATCTCCTACACCCACTTGAACCAACCTATCTTCTCTAGAAGGGATGCCACCACTCAAGAGGGGGGAGAGGAGCAAGGAAACCCTAATCCACATCATATGGATCCCTCAAGGAGAAATAAATTTGGAGAAACAGGGGAGACAAGCAATCAGGCAAAGAACAGAGTAGGAGTAGAACACCAAGAACCTCCATACATATCACCCATCAGAGTAAACAAATATTCAGGACTAGAGCCTAGGGACCATGGAAATAACATGCCACAGAGGCACAACATTGAGGTACCAGGAAGAAATAATAGGGAAAGACATGGAGAACAATATAGAAGACTGAGACCAACTCAAGTGTTGAAGAGCATGAGAAACCAATATGATGGTTCCACAGATTCTTATGATCATGTGGCAAAATTCAAACAACTGCTCAAAGCCAAGGAGGTAGAAGACTTTTTCACTCAATACCAAGCTTTTGGGCTAAATTTGAAGGAATCAGCTAGCAAATGGTTTCAACTCCTTGCTATGGAGACCTTTCAGGACATTCTTCTTAGAATTCATTGCAGAATTTTCTAAGGAGGGATTAAACATGACATTTCCACCTTGATACACACATTTAAAGAAAATCCTAAGGAATCAGTCAGGTTAGCAGTTAGAAGGTTCAAGCAATACATAGACATATGTGCTCCTCAAGAAAAACCTTCTATGCAAAAGAGGATATCATTGTTCGCAGAAGGCTTATACAATGCACAATTAAGAACCCTAGTTTACTGTAGAAGGTGCACAACTCTGGATGAGTGCATAAGGAATCCATAGACATTGATGATCACAAGGGAGAGGATCTAGTGGAGGGAGAGGGACCAACAACATCTTCATCTAAGATAGCCCACAATGAAGAGCTAGCTCACACCATAGCAAAACATTTGGGCATGGGGATCCAAGAGATCATCATTCAAAGAAATCAGAACCCTAGATGCAATAACTATGGGGAAAACCACCACATTCATCTTTGCACCAAACCAAGGAGGCACTTTGAGGGGGAAAAGAGAGCCATCCAGTTCTACCTACAAGAGAGGCAATGGAACAATGTTGTAGGATAGACACACCCACCATTGGGGAGGGCAAGAGCATACCAAGGTCATTATCGAGCAAGAGACATAGCTAATTAAGAAAGCCCACAACTATTCTTAGGTCAACGACCACCTTTACCTACCAATGTAGTGCTAGTTAAATACATACCTTTGGAAGATAATTTGGAAAGAGCAATAACATCTTCAACACCATTGTATCATGAGGATTCAGAAGAGAGAGGCTCTATATCCTACTCGGAATGCAAAGAAGAGGACAAGTGGGCCAACAACGAAAATCAATATTCTGCATACCAAAACAGTAAAGGAAATTATGAACTAGATCTTGTAACTTTCATGTTTGTAGTAAACAAGTTCGTGCCCCAACAAAGAATGTTGAGTAACCAAAACCCTAGAAACTTTCAGAGGGGAAATTGCTATAGGTGTGGGGGAGATCACTTTATAAGAGATTGTCCCTAGCCTCCTATAGTGAAAGTGGAAGTGTACTGTAAAGATTATGGCAAAGACCATCTCATAAAAGATTGTCCAAGTAACCCTAACAAACCTAGCACAAGTACAACTCCATTAAAAGTTGTGAAGGTGGTGGAATCAAACATCCAAACCAATGGTGAGTCCACCATACCAAGTGATGATGAGCTAGAAGAGAGAGTGCAAGTTCAAGTGATAACTAGGGCTGAGGCTAGAAGAAGCCCTGAGAAGGTTGTGGTGGAAGAAAGTTTAGAAGAAAGGATGGATAAAAGGAAGAAGAACTCCCAGAGAAAAAGGAAGGAAAGAGCTAAAGCACGAGAGCAAAAACAGGAGCCTAAAGGGAATGAGAGGAAACAAAGGAAGAAAGGATCAATTTTGGCAGAACCTTTGTCCAAGCAAATGAGGACTTGATGAAACAATACCAAGGGGCTCTCAAAGAAATTCCACAACAACAACAAGAGGAAGAATACCCAATACCAGAAGTAGAAAAGAGAAGATTTACTCTATGCAAGCAATTGTTGGAGAAAGATCAAGCCATGAAAGAAACTAGAATGATAGATGAGCAATTACAAAAATGCATGGATCAAGTTGTTTGGAATGAGTTGAGAGGACAAAAGGTTAGAGAGTACAAAGAAAAAAAGCCCCCTATAGGGGAAGTGGGAGAAAAGACACTGCAAGGTGAGGAGGGAAAGAGTGTGAAGTGTACAAGCTTGAGACTACATGGTCAAAATTCCAAAATTCCATAATGAAAGCAACTTGTAAAACAAAACCCTAACTTGGAAAGAGTGTGTAGGAACCCCACAAAGCAGGACAAAGACTCAAATGAGGATGAAAGAATAATGCAATTACCATTGGACAAGGTAGGGGGATATTGTGAGGGGGAAGAAGGGAATTCCACCATCATGTTGGACTTCCAAGTCCACAAAGTATAAGCCATCTTGGACAGTGGATCTGGAGTGGCCATTGTAACCAAAGAGATATGGGAGAAATGGGGAAAGCCAAAGATGAAACCCTCCAGGTTGAAACTTCAGTTAGCTGATGGTCATTTGGAGCAGCCCATTGGATTGCTAGAGCAGGTGGATTTGAAGACATGTGGAATCAAATTCCAACATAATCTAGTTCTAGTAGATTTTCTTGAGTTGACCACATATGATGTCATTTTAGGAAGACCATTTCTTAGACAACTCAAGGTAGTGCAAGATTGGGGAACTGACCATATCTACTTGCAACATGAAGATAATGTGACCAAGGTGAACCTGAAGAATGGCACTTATCATGACATCTCTGCCAGAGATTGGAGAAAAGTGCATCCCCAAAGAACCACCTCATTAAATTCTAGTTCACTAGGAGAAGTGGATTAGGAGGAGTCTGCCGAGTTATGGATGTGCAAACCAAAAGGGGGGGGATGTATAAACTGAACAAAGAGGAATGCATACTGGAGAGAATCATAGAGGAATCTAGTTACCTACCAAAGTGGTTTGAAGAGGAGGATTTTGAACCCTATGGGTGGAATCAAATTTTGTCAACCCTAGAAGTAGCGGTCAATGAATAGAGCCTATCCCAGATCTGTGATTCAGAAGGGTATGACCTAATACCATTCAACATGGTCCATGTAATATCAGACACAAAGAGCTATAACAACAAGAGTACCTCTAGCACACTAAAGGAGAAAAAGAAAGAAGAGCAAGTAGACACCCAAATTGATGTCCTAGAACATTTCAAGAGATACAAAGTTGAAGAAAGGAAAGTAATATTCCAAAAACCCCAAAGAGAATGGAGAAGAGATCAGGCTTATGAAAACAAAGAACAAGTGAAACAAGTGACAGTCATAGTGGAAGAGGGGGAAGAGAGAAAGATAGTCATGGCCAATGATATTCAGCCAAAAGAAGAAGAACAATTGGTAGCTCTTGTCAGGGAGTATAGGGAAGTGTTTGCATGGAGTTACAAGGATCTCAAGGGGGTTGAACCAAGCACCCATTGCCCCAGATTCAAAACCCTCCAAGCAAATACACTACACTTATAATGATGTTTATGCTGCCAAAATCAAAGAAGAAATTGATAAACTGCTATCAGTAGGGTTTACTTATGAGATAGAGCACACGGAATGGAATATCTCCTATAGTGGTTGTCCCTAAGAAAAATGGCAAACTCTGGGTTTGCATCAACCTGAAGAAGCTCAATGCTACCACTATTAGAGACAATTATCCATTGCCAATTACCGACCATTTATTGGAAAGAGTAGTTGGAAATGAGGTGTAAAGTTTTCTTGATGGTTTCTCCGGATACAATCAAGTGGCCATAGCCCTAGAAGACCAACACAAAACTGCTTTTGCCACTGAGTGGAGAATATTTGCATTTAGGGTTATGCCATTTGGCTTGACAAATGCACCAGCTACCTTTCAAAGGCTTATGTGTCATGTATTCAAAGATCTTTTGAGAACAACTATGGAATTATATGTGGATGATTTGTGTGCTTTTTTTTTGCAAAAGATCAGCTCACCTTGGGGAACTTAGACAAATCTTTAAAAAGTGAAAACTTTATAGAGTTTGTTTAAACCCTGAAAAGTGTATCTTCTTTGTTAGGCAAGGAAAGATATTGGGCCATATTGTTTCCAAGAATGGTATCTCCACTGATGAGGATAAGACTAGAGTAATAGGTGAGATGCCTAGACCCACAACTGTGAAGGAATTACAAGCTTTCATGGGGCATTGTGGATACTGCAGGAGGTTTGTCCACAATTATGCAATGATTGCTAGACCCTTATATGCCTTGATTGCCAAATTTGAATGGACAGAAGAGTGTGAAGTATTGGTTAATCTCAGCACCCATCTTGAAACCACCTAATTGGGAGAAAATTTTCCATGCCCATGTGGATGCTTCCAATTTTGCATTGGGATGTATTCTAGCACAACCAGTTGAGAATTCCAAGCTAGACTTCCCAGTTGCCTATGCAAGTAGACAAATGAACCAAGCTGAGAGGAACTACACCACAACAGAGAGAGAGGGATTGGGCATGGTGTATACAGTCAAGAAATTCAGGCATTACCTCCTAGCAAACAAGTTCAAGTTGTTTGTAGATCATCAAGGCCTCTTGTATCTATTGAATAAGCCTTGTAACACTGTAAGAATTGCCATATGGTTTTTGCTATTTATGGAGTTTTATTTCGAGGTTGTGGTGAAACAAGGAAAGACTCACATCATGGCAGATCACCTATCTAAATTATGCAATGGAGAAGAACCCCAGGGTGTGGATGATGAACTACCTGACACATATCTATTTAGGGTTGAAGTTGTGCCTACTTGGGTAGAAAACATTGTTCCATTACTGAGTTTTGGACCTCAATTCTCTAAAACAGACATAATTCAAGCCCTAGGTCAAACCAAAAACTACATCTTGCTCTCAGGACATCTATACTACCTCCATCATTCAGGCATAGTCTTAAGCTGGCTCCTAGACGAGGAACAGAAGAGTTACTTGGAAATGGAACATAATCTGCATAACCTAGTCCATGCTTCTAAATCCCAAACCCTAATGAGTCTTCACAGATTAGGAGTACATTGGCCCGACCAAAAGAAAGACATACATTATTTTGTCCAACAGTGTAAAGCCTATCAAGAAGGAAAAGTACTGGAAAAGGAAACTATGTTTTGGATAAACAAAAAACCACTTTGGGGGGAAGAGATAATCAAACAAGTGAAAACACAAGACCCTCAAGTGAAAAAGACCTTTCACGAGAAGGTAATGAATTTGGAATGGGAAGACTATTCATTAATACGGGAGCAATTGTATAAGACAGGTAAAGATGGATATTTAAGGTTGTGTGTTCCACAAGAGGAGTATGTGAGAATGTTACAATTAGCACATGTAGGTGCAAAATCAAGACACTTTTCAGTAGAAAGAACTACCAAGCTAATAATTTATGCAGGATTTTGGTGGCCAACACTACATAAAGATGCGAAGATATTTGTAGAAAGAAGTGACATTTGTGAAAGAACAAAGAATTCCATAAGAAAGGATGACATGCCACTAAGACCAATGACGAGCTTCAGAGCTTTTTCTGAGTGGGGCATAGATTTTATTGGACCTATTTCACCACCTTCTAGAACCATGCATGCAGAATACATCATAGTAGCAACTAATTACTTAACTAAGTGGGCAGAGTCTAAAGCCACCCGAAGAAATGATGCTCAAACAATTGTTGAAATTGTATATAGCTCGCAATCTTTTGTTTTATGTATCACCTTTTCTCTTGTATTCTCATCTGCACATTTTGAATAAGTGTATGTGTATGTGTCTCAGTTGCCAAAGGGGATTTCAAGCTCATGCACAATAGTGATTGAAACCATAACACTTCTTGCACTAAACTACACACACACACACACACTCAACAAAGGCTTCTAAGCAAAGGAAGGCCATTCTTTGCACACAAATACAGATCTACCACAAATGCTCCAACCAACCGCCAACCTATATTCTTGATATTACAGAGAATTGGGGGGGGGAGGACAAAATAAAAGCAAGACAGAGAAAGAGAAGCAAAGCAAGAAGGAGTACAACAAGAGGGGAGTATACCGAGAAAAATTGTTTTCGCTCAATCAAAGAAGGGACATATGAAGTGTTATGCGAACATAAGAAAAAGACACGCACTAAAAGGCTTATAATAGGGATATGACATTTTAATTTGTTTTTCTCTTTAGAAAGAAAAGGGATTCAAAATTGGCTTCATTTTTTAAGAGTACTAATTTGACGCTTTTCAATTCTAGAGATAGCAAGCCTTCACCATATTGTGAGTGGAGTCTATGTGATAAATAGTGTGTAGTCCAAGATCATGGGATTTGTAATATATTCATTAAATCTTTCATTTTTTGTGATGTTTTCCTTCAGTCTTGAATTGAAAAAGATGATTCAGTAATAGGTTCAAAAAGAAGGATCTAATCAAACTCAAGCTGTTGACTTTGACAGATGGCTGAAAAGATGCTAAAAAATGTGTCCATAGCTCAATCTAGGGGACACTGGTTCCTTGATGCAAGAGAAACGGATGAGGAGGCCAAGCAAAACTTGATGAGAATGGCCAGATACGTGTATATGCTGAAATCTAGAGGAGCTAAATTCAACGTGGTTACTCTGGACATAACAAGGCTACACCAACATGAGGATATTAAGGAGATTTGGAGGGAGGCACGGATCCATGGGTTTTTGGACTTGGAACTCATTATGGTAGATATCCCCAAATGTATCTCAGATGGAGACCATGGATAGGCACACCTAGAAAGAAAATGAGCCCCAAGAGTACTTAATGTGCCAGGTGCCAGACTTCGCAGGAGAGATGAAAACATCAGGATCGATCAAGCATTGGTGAGGGAAGCACTGAAGTTTGAGGCAGGTAAAACATATAACTTGAATGATATCAAGAAAGGGATGGATCGATACAGGGAGATCAAGAAGTTCCTTGATTTTGACTCAGATGTATTAAACATGGCGGTTAAGCTATTCCATCAGCACTTTTGCTCAATTCAAATGACGCGGTACACCATGCCACACAAGGTAGTGACCTTAGCCTTCATGAAGAGAGGTGGTTTGGAAAGGATGGGCTTATCAAGTTATGTGTTGAAATATATATATGAAGCAGCAATGCATTGGAAGGAGAAGCAATCCTTGGGAGGAGGGCAAGCCCTAACAAGAACTTTATACATTGCTTTGGATGAAGATGAAGACATGGAATTCATGCTTAGTAGAAGACAAATGGAGGAATTGGCAAACACCAAACAGGTGACCTCTCCCATGAAAGTAGGAAGAAGAGGCAAGGAGATGGAGGAATGTACCGAAACCCACAATTCAACAAATGATAGGAAAGTCCATGAAGCGGGTACAGGAAGTGGTGGGAGTCATCAAGCCTGCCAAGAAGAAGCTAAGAACATCAGAGGGAGTGAGGATCAAAGTTCCACAAGAAGAACAGGAAGAGTTGGGCATACAAGAGAAGGAGACCGACTATGTAACCATCCGGGTGAAGGAAGCATCAGAGATGGTAGAACCCACTAGGGAGGAAGTGGTAGCAGCCTAGAGAGAGGCTCAAGCAGATCCAGCCTTATGCCCTCCAATGATAGAAAAACAGAAGTTATACACTTACTTTCTACAAGGTTGTGAAGATAAAAGGCTAGCATATGAAAAGCAGTATCAGAAAATGCTCGATGATTACTCAGATAAAGCGACAGACTAGACACAAGAAGACCTGAAAGTGTATGAGAAAGCTCACGAGAATTTATTGGAGTCAAAAACAGAGGCAACCTTCGTCAGAAGAGAAAAAGTGTTAAGAAGAATTTTTGAACAACTTAATCTTGCAAAGGATCAAAGAAAGTTAGTGCCTCCAAAGAAGGTGAAGGTGGTGACACCCCACTAGAAGCAAAGGAGCAAGTAATGAAGTAGCAGAGGATCATCGTCAACACCTCATTGAGAAAAGTAACAAGAGGTTCTTGAAAGAGGATGAGGAAAAGAGAAAATACGAGCAACCCATGCCATATCTATTGAAACCCCCATTGGAACTCCTGGAAGGCGGATCCACTTTGGTGACCATAGAGGATGTACAACTGATATGCATACCACAGCCACAGAAGCTGGAAGAACATTACAAAGAGGATAATGGGGGAGCACAAGAACTGGATGAGGAAGACAAGGAGGAAAGAAAACTATTACAACAACTCTTGCACTCCGTAGAGATAGAAAAGCCCTAGGAAGAGTTCAGCATCCAGAAGCTCAGAGAAATGGAAGAAGAGATTACTTCTTTGATGCATCCATGGGATTTGAAATAGAAACAACAAAAGAGATATCACAAGAAGAAACAGTGGTTCTAACCACTTGTCCACATAAAGAACAGGAGCAACAAGGGTTGGTGTACCAGGGCCCAGATGTGATCATGGAAGAAGTGGAAGAGTGACTAAGGAAACAATGATCATGAGGGAAGAAACACCACAAAATGATCTGTAGAAAGAGGAAGAACACCCTCAAGAAGAAGGCAGTTTGGAAGAGGAGAGCAGCTCGGAAGAAAATGCTGATGCGAATGACCATGAGGATGCAAAAACAAGATAGCCAGAAAAGGAGATCCAGGACATGGAAAAACAAGTACTAGAAAGAAATATGGAGGAAGAGGAACAAAAGGACTTAGAAGCTGGGATGAAAACAGATGAAGGAGTGAAGAAGGAAGAAATCAGATCAATATAGCTAGGGAAGGAGGGACTGGAAAATGAGGATAAAGCATTACAATAGTATTTGACCCAAGGCCAAGAGAAGGAGGAAAAAAAGGACTTATTAGAAATCAAATCCATACTCAATCAAAGAACAAACTAGTTTTCTCAAGGAGCGAAATGGGCTTTACTAGCAGGTCTCAGAATGGAAGAAGAAAGAACACAGTTAGTGGAGACCTGGAAAATAGAAAGTAAAGATCTATTTAAACAAAATGAGATGTTCCGCTGGGACAATGAAGTTCTCCAAGAAGAAATAGTAAAGGTAATAAAAGAAGTCACGACACCAAAAGACAGAAGCAGAGAAAGCACATCAAGAGATGGAAAACTAGTTCAATGAAATAATAAAGAATAAAGATAGAGAGATCAGACTAGGAAGAAATGCTTTAAAAATAGTCAAGGATGAACTAGAGGAGTATAAACTATACCTGCAAAGCAAGAAAGAGGAAGCGTCGAAGCTCCAACAAGAGAAAGAGCAATGTATGAAAGATCTGGAGAACAGTAAAAGGGAACAAAAGAGTTGGGAATAGAAGTGCATGGAAAGCCAAGAGGATGCTCACGTAAGAGAACAAACCATTCAGGAACTCTTAGAAGAACTCAAGCAAAAAGAGGCACAACACTCCGGAAAAGACAAGGAAATAGAGAATCAAAAGAAGAAATATTGAATCTTATATTCACCATTTAAGAAGATTAAGGAGCAGAATGATGAGCTTCTATCCATTTTGGATCCGGATAGTAGCACCACTTTCCAGAGCAATCAAGAGCCAGACAGGAGAACAGAGCTTGAAAGAGAGCTAGTAGAGGCCAGAAGAGAAGTTTCCTAGACAAAAGCAATGTTAAAGGAAAAGGCAAAGGTGGAAGGAAAAATGAAACTCTTATATGAAGCTTCCATTGAAATGTATGCAAGTTTCAGAGCAAGCAAAGCTCAAATTCAGCACATCATGGAAGAATGCCGACATGAAGTGGAAAGAGAAATAAGAGAGCTTACTCTTTGGGAAACAAAAGTCTCTGAAGTGCAGGCTCATAGCAAAGAAGAAGCTCAGGAGACAGAACAAGGAGGCGGAAGTCCCATCCAGGAGGTAGAGATGGAGGCAGAAGGTTCATAGGAAAGGAATGATAGATTCGATGACTTAGATCTCGAATAACCACTACCACCCTGTACATTAATAAATGATAGGAACAATAGGATCCAATATCTAAAGCAGCTATATGACAGATACAAGGCTAGGCTAGTTAGATTTCTACTACAAAAGCTAAAGAAACCTCCATGACAGTTGTCCAATTTTGATATCATGGGTATGCCCTTAGTTTATATCCACGAATCAATAAAGGAGTATCAGACAGGCATTTTGAAGACTAAGCCTGATCAATTTTTAGAGTACTCAAAAAGTCAATTTGTGCTAACAAAGGAATTCTTTCATAAAGTTAACCCATGGTGGCACTGAGAATTTTTTATAAGAAAAAAGAGACACGTGTGGACAAATGCTCCAATCAGCCTTAGACTCAACCCCGCTTATTAGGAGTGGACAGATACCCAGCTCATGGCTGAATTTCTCTAAGTTAACAGGACCTTCGTGTGGTTGACTAACCAAATCATACATGCTACAAGTAATAGAAACCATTTTGGAAGATATGAGAGATGTACAAGATTACACCATCATTGTACAAACCTGCATATTAACAATGATAAAGACCTATCTGGAGAGTTTTTCAGAGGTTAACATAAGAACCCTAAAATTTTTGGGCTTCCACTCAAGAACCAAGACACTTCTTTTTTTATCTCAGTGAAATGCCAAACAGACAGTGCCTCATGGCATACTATGTACGAGTAATGTTTATGCAAAGTATTTACTTACAAACCTTCGAGGATGCCTTCTCTATAGGATTTGTTGAGATGGACTCAGAGATTTTTGGAAGAGTCTCTTTGGCTCCCGAGGCACACATCCTCGTATATGAAGCTGCATATTAGCAGTATCAGAACTAGAATACAATCGATGCACCTATCACGGCTGTAAACGAGAGGAAAGCCTTAATAGAGCTAGTCAATAACATCAACACGAAAGAGCAGGAACAACACAGGCACCTCCAGGAGCTATACAAACAGAGATAAATACTAGCTGTAGTAGGACGTACAATAGATTAAGAAAAACCATAGCCTTTGGAGATGTACATATTTCCAAGTTTTTGATGAGGACATCAAAGGGTCTAGGAGGGGGAGGAAATGTTGAAAAAATACTTCCAATAGTGTTTTATCATACTGTCATGTATATAAGAGCTCCAAATTTTGTAACACTCAAGAAGAGTCTTCCTGTAGTGACCCAGGAGTATCCAACCCCAAGTAGATAAAAGAAATCCTTACATTTGTATAGAAAAGAACATTGTAAAGAAATCGCGACTTTCTTCAGGCAGGAAATCATGATTATCTCCAAAAGGGTATAAAAGCCACAAATGTGAAGGATTTCAGGCCATTTGCACTTGTATCTTTTGTAGTAATGAGAAGAGAAGCTCCTTTGGCTGTGATACCTATGTCATTTCTTATGTTCTTTATCTTTTCTATGCTTTATGGAAGTTTTGTTGTGTTCCTTGGTTGATTGTGAATCTATGGATGTTGGTTCTACTTGATCATGAAGTCCTTGAGGAGTAATCTCTAGCATATTCATCTTCTATAATCTCTTTAGTGAAGTTTTCCGAACACAAATCTCTCTCGCCTACTTATACACTCTAGTAATCCTAGATCCATTTCCATATTTGAAATCTACATGAAAAATGGCATGGAAAAGGCACTTGAATCACTTGATTTGGTGCTTGTATGAAGGAGATATGATCATTTGAAGTTTCTAGCTTACAAGTCTGCAGAAAGTGGTGTTATTCAGAAAGTCGAATTTTTATATTTCATCTTGCTTTATCATGTTCACTCCTTATGGATCTTCATACAAGTGTCCTTGCTTGCATCCTTTGAGCATGATTGATGTCTGGTTTGTGAAGCACTAGTCTCTAAGCACCAATCGGGTTAGCTTGATCTTTGATTGACAAATCAAAATAGGAATCCCTTTCCCACTTCTTTGTCATCAAGTCCCTATTGGTGCAATGGGATAGAAACTTGTTGGAAAGCAAAGGTAAGGTTGTCAATAGATGTTGAAGGAGTCAATTGTGGAAGAACAAGCTCGAAGGTGAGTGGATCTCTCTTCTTCTTCAAAGACTAATGCAATCACAACAATTCAACCATGGAGGCAAGTGGAACTATACAAGACAACTCCTATATTGAATAGAAAGACACCATTCAAGAAGAAAATGGTTTCAGGCATGACGCAGATCTAGGTACAAAAAGGAGGACAACCACCAGCCTTGCCCCCACAGTCCCCATCTAGGCAAGCCAGCCATGCTAAAAGAAGAACCAAGCAACTAGGACAAGCTCAACCACAAGGTATCCAACAAATTTGGGTGCCTAAGGAATTAGTTGTAGCTCAACAAGGGCAATTAGAAATGTGGGTACCCAAGGAACTCTTACATACACAAAACCCTAGGCCCTCACTCACAAAAAAGGTCCCAACAAAGCAACCAAGGAGATGCAAGGATCAAAACCAAGCACAGATATCAAAAGAAGATCACCTCACCTCTTCGGCAATAGTAAGTAGACAAGCATCAAGGGTATGTGTTTGGAAGCCAAAAGCACCAATTGTCCCCATAGAACCAAAGAGCTAACCACAAGGGATACAAAAATTAAGAAACCATCCAACAAGGAAGAGGCCACAAATGATCTGTACGCAGCCAAACACTATTCTAAAATGGATGCCTATAAGGAGGAATCATCAGTTGTCATTCAACCATCAACTGATCGCATCATTTCAAGATCCAATAGCTACCTCCGGCAAATACTGCATTAACATCTACAAGTAGTATAGGAAGCCTCGACGTGCAAAAACCATGTGCTCTTTGCACAACCCTATCTTTTGCACCATTCAGATCATGCATTTCCAAAGTATGCATTAATATAGGACCACATTACACGGTCGTGCATAGACACAATTGAGAGTCCTAGCCACATGAGACACATTTGACATATGTAAATTATTTTATTGATACCAACATCTTTCTTCTTGTTTTGTGACATTGCTTCTCTCAAAAAAAAAGGGAAAAAAAAGGAGAAAAATATGAAAAAAAGAGAAAAAGAAGGACCAAGATTGTGCGCTCAAAGAAATTCATCAGTAAAACATCAACATGGACATCCATCAACAATGGAAGAGACACCCATGTTCAATCACCATGATGGGATTACAACACGAAGAGATGAACATCGATCGGCCATTCACCAGGGTAAGAATTCCCTACTTTGGCAACACTATAACAATGATAGATAAGGAAACCTCTTCGTCAACATACCCCTGAGCACTTAGCTCAAGACCCAATTTTTTTGCACCATAATTCTTACACTGCATTGGCAAGTTTCAATTCATATGGCGGTCCCAATGCCCTGAATTAGTGGAATGTAGTTTAATTTATTTAATGGAAAAATTGATGATGACCCTGATGTGCATGTTCATCTTTTTGATACAAAATATGAATTGTTAGAAGGAAATCTAAATGATGTGTGAAAATATCAAGTGTTCCAAGGTACTCTAGGAGGAGAAGCTATTCTCTAGTTAACAAAATTTGCTCCCAATCATTTCACTATGTATGATGCTATGAAGAAAGCATTCTTAAGGTGATTTTTGAAAGCTAAAACTATAGATCAATTCTTTATCACCTTGTAGTATATGGTGTGGCAACCGACCCAAATAGTGGTAGAATATGCTTCCCTATATCCGAAGTACTTTACGACAAATTTCAAAAGTGGAGCACCCGCCTAAAGATGTGATACGTGGATGGGTTAACTCTGTTATTAAAAGAAAAAATCAACCTTTTTGCTTGAGATGGTACTAGAACATTGGATCAGAATATAAATGCTACAAAGCAATTAGAACAAAATCTGATGGCTTCCAATTTGATTTGGCAACACTCTCTAAATGTTATACATCAGGTGAACATGAATATGTTGGCAGTTACTGATCCATACAACCATCTGTACTATACAAAAAATGTAGTGGTTCCTGCCATGTACCAGCCATTTGGCATTAAACCAAATGTATTATTCCATTTGTAATATGATGAATCGCAGTACAAATCAATGTAGATATAATACTCACAATCAAGTCGCAGCTACTAGTCATATTCAACCAGAACCCAGAACCACTAAGCAATGGTATTCATCACCATCTGTACAAAACATCTAGTTAAATGATTCACATGATATCAAAAATAGGCCAGATCCTATTTTTTCAGTAATAGGGGACAAAATCAATCGAATTACCAAGGGTATGGATGATGACATAGACCGTTTAATCGATATTGTAGAGATGAAGGGGAGTATCAAAATGAAGGAAGAATTCCACAATGCTGATTTTGTATGGAATATGGTCATATTTGAGCTAATTGCCCATATGCTCAAGATTATGATAGAAGAAAACAAGAAGCTAAATTTAGGGCCCCAATGACGAACATGGTAGCCTTAACCTTTGAGGATCCAGTAGCTCTAGTAGTTACCCGATCTGGAAGATTACAGAATAACAATGATTCCACTAGATGTCACAACACATCACCAAGTTTATAATCAAGCAGTACGATGGACTCAAAAAGCTCCAATTGAATTTTCAGTAGCAAGTAGGAAGACCCAAAACGAGTCCTCAAATTAGATTACAGGTAGAATCATTAAGGATGATACATTATTGCCAAGCTTAGCACCATTAATTAATAATTAATAATAACAAGAATCATGCAACAATTACTGATTCCCCGAAACTTGATGTTCTAGAGGGTAGTACTATTGTAACAAATCCTTGGCAGTTATTTTGTAAATCTAGAATACATTTACCTCTAGGGGATTTATTGGAATTAGTCCCTACCTTTTGAGATACTTTATTAAAAGAAGCACAAAAGCCTAGTGCAAACCATACTACAGAAAAAGTAGCTCAAGTCAATAGGGTGGATCAAGCTCAGGATGAACTAGTAGATTATGCAGTACCTCTTATTTTGGTATGGTAGACAAGTAAGCAGATTTCTAGGGTTTTGATTCATGGTGGATCCGGAGTAAATATCGCTAGTTTGCCTATTTGTAGACATTTGGGATGGAACGATATAAACTTTCTCCATTTTATACACGGATGGAAGATCAATCCCATGTGTAGCCTATTGGTCTTGTTAAAGATATAGCCATTAAGATCCAGAATGTTCCTTTTTAAGTAACTTTTGTGGTGATTGAGTTAATGGGTAAGAGCAATGATTATAATTTGTTCCTTGGATGAGCATGGTTAAAACATGCAAAGGTTCAACAGGATTGGGGATCTCTAGCGATCACTTTCAAGAAGGTTCACAAGAAATATTCTATTATTTTTGAAGACAAGAAGCATTATCTAAAGGCTCAGTTACCCTTAACTGTAGAACCACCACATATGATGGGAGGGCTAGAGGAAGATGAAGAGCTCCAATTGCTGGAGGTGAATAGAGATTTGTGGATAGTAGGACTAATTGATATACCTGAAATCTTAACTCAATTCCAACAAGATCCTATTGCGGGTACTGTACAGCCGGATTTTGAGCCTATCCAATCTAATGAAGAGATATCATGGTTGTCTAAGGAAGATGTGTTTGCTCAGACTAGTGTTCGCATTCAAGAAGATTAGATTGAGCATATAAATTTAGGATTAGATAGTCTACCTCAAAACATCAAAATAGGTGCCAGTTTGTTTGAAGGATTTAATTATGATTTTGTCCAAATTTAAGGATGTGTTTGCTTGGAATTACTATGATATGCAAGGCTTGGATCGTAAATTCTATCACCATAAAATTATGTTAAAACCAGATGCATCTCCGATAATTCAACAACGATATTGCATGAAGCCGAATTTTGCTAAATAGGTTAAATATGATTTGGATAGACTACTAAAAGTAGGATTCACTGTAACTATTGAATATCCAGAATGGATATCTCCTATTGTGATAGTTTCAAAGAAGAACAAGTAGCTATGCATTTGTGTTGATTATCGGAAGTTAAATGCAGCAATGATTCCACACCCATTCTCGCTTCCATTTCTAGACACAATGGTCGATGAAGTTGCGGGCAGAGAAATGTATTCATTTCTAGATGGATTCAGTGGATATAATTAGGTTAGAATGTTTGAATTTGATATACCAAAAACAAATTTAATTACTAATTGGGGATTCTTTGCATGTATATTTATGTGGTTTCGATTATAGAATGCTCCTAGTACTTTCGAGAGGTGTATGCAGCAAATTTCTTCCCCATATTTAACTAGTTTCATGAGGGTTTTTTTGGATGATTTTTCAGTATCTAGCAAGCAAGTAGATCATATGCAACATTTAAGGCTATCTTTACTAAGTGCAAAGAAGTAAACTTGAATCTCAATCGTGCTAAATCAGTTTTTGGCATAAAATGTGGCAAACCACTTGATCATGTCATTTCTAGTACCAAAATTTCCATAGACCCAGACAAAGTTAAAGTGATATTGGAAGTGCCACCGCCACGTTCTCCTAAGGAGGTATTATGGTTTCTAAGCCAAATTCATTGGCATGGATGTCACTTATGTTGTTTAGCTCATATTGCTATACCATTAAATGCTATCACTCGTGTGAAGCCTACAACTTTTAAACGGACCTTGGAATGTGATCTCATGGTTTGCATATTGAAAACTTTACTCACCTAGGCACCAGTACTATAAGCTTTGGACTGATCCCAAACTTTTCATGTCTTTGTGGATGCTTCATATATTGCTATTGGTTTGGTTTTAATGCAGAAGGCAAGACATTCTTGGTTTAGGGCTAGATACTATGCTAGTCAATGCCTAACTCTGACTGAGCGTAACTACTCAGTTACAAAACTTGAATGTTTAGGAATTGTTTATTTTGTCAATAATTTTTGTCATTATATATCGGGTCGTTCTTTTACTTTTCATGTTAATCATTTTGCTTTATTGTACATGGTAAAACAACAAAATTTTGTTGGCAGATTAGCTAGATGGGTCTTACTCTTACAAGAATATGACTATGATGTAGTTCATCATCTTGGTCTTTGCATATCATTACAGTTTTCTTATCTCGATTAGATAAGGGTGAGTCTCCGAATGAAATTGATGATTCTTTTCTTGATGTAGATCTTTTTCATGTTGTTGATAATACTGAACTAGAATTAGGAACCCCTACTTGGTATGATGAAATGATGTCTTTTCTTGCAACTCATGTTCGTCCTTCCCATTTACAAATAATAGCCTAAAAAAAGTTAGCTTTATAGAGTAGACACTTTTTTATTGTCCTAGATCATCTGTATTATAAAGGTATTACCAAAATTTGGCTTTGTTGTGTCCCACCATATGAAGTAACAGCTCTCATTTCAAAAGCTCATTCTAGAGTTTCGGGTGGTCATCATGGAATTGATTTAACAATAAAGAAAATTCTACAAAGTGGGTTATGGTGGCCAACCATTCACAAAGATGTTTGCCATCATGTACAGTTGTGTGACCCCTATCAACGTACAGATGAGCCTTGGGATATACATTGCTTTCCTCTACAATCTATTCTTCCTTTGGAACCTTTTCAAAAATGGGGCTTGGACTTTCTAGGTCCTATTCATCCTCCAACCAGTTCCGAAAAAACCTTCATTTTGACATGTAATGATTATTGTACTAGATGGGTGGAATCTTGGAGCTTAAGACATACAACCCCAAGAAGTGTTTCTATAGTTTTACTCACTGAATTATTTCCTCATTTTGGACTTCCACTTGAATTAGTTTCTGATCAAGACACTCATTTTTTGAATCAACTTAATAAATGTATCACTGATTACTTCCGTATTGAGCATAAGTTCAGTTCCGCATACTATCATAGAGCTAATGGTTTGGGAGAAAGTACTAATAAGGTTTCACTTATGAGGCTTCAAAAGTTTCTTTTGGAATATACAACTGAGTGGGAACAATAATTACCCTCGATTCTATGGGCTTACCATAGCCAGTACAAAATTTCAACTAGATTTACACCTTTTAACTTAGTTTACGATATGGAAGCTATAGCTCCTATGGAATTTATGGTGCCAAGTTTATGTATTGCAGTGCAAAATCATTTATTACCAAAAGAATCACTAATATTTTGGATGGATACTTTATGACAATTGGAAGAAAATTGTTACTATAGTTTTTTTCTTATGCAAGAAGTCCAACTTCGACAAAAGCTCTAGCATGATTGACATACGAACACCTATTTTTGGATTGGAGATTTAGTCTTATTTTTTAATTAAAAAATGAAGAGACAAGCTAAAAAAATCAAACTTCGATGGACAAGTCCATTTCGGATACATGCAGAAATTGGTCCAACTACTTTTCAATTAGCAACTTGAAGTGAAAAAATCTTACAGACTTTGATCAATGGGTCCAAGCTTTGACTATACTGCATGTAACTTCATCACATTTATTGTATTATAGTGTATATATTTTTTTTCCTAATAAGTAGAATGTAGTAAATAAAGATTTGCTCACAACTCTGCGTGACTATTGGAGTATCAATGCTGGCAACTCTAGATCAGATTAGGATAGATTTGCAATCATTGAACACGACGTTGTGATGTTCAATGACATGCATGCTAATCAAGCACATACAGATATGCAATGGTTTGACTACATGATGATAAGGCAAAGAAATGTATATTTTTTATTGGTAATAGTGCTGAAAGTAAGGGATATCATTTATACCATCCATTGATGGACACAATTATTGTGAATTGAGATGTGCTATTTGTTGAAAATTTGGTTTTCCCTCTACTTGAATGCAAAAAATAGTCAGTAGTTAGCTCGTTTCTTGTCTCCTTGAGAATCTGCAATTGGAGCTGTAGATCTCCCATCCTTGCGTATCCAGATCCGCTTCACGCCACGAGATGCTCCATGATGCGCAGGTTGGCGCTCCTTCCTCTTGATCAGCGGTCTCCCTCGTATAGAGTGATGTTCGGTCCGTTCGTTTAGAATCTTCTGTGGATCAATTAGGAACCCCTTCTTGGCTCCTGAACCTTCAGTAAGGTTGACATTCCTCTGCACCATAGAAGTTTGGACAAGCACATCGTGGTTATCTTCATATGGATTCCTGGAGGGACCAGGAGTTGTTGCCTGTTCTATTGGTTTGAGTGCTCGATTTTCTAATTCAATCGTGAGACGACTTTGGCCTACCCAAGCCTGAAGAAGTCCACTTCTTAGGTTCAGGTTGACTGCGTGATCATAGATCCAGTCTTGGCCCAATATAAGCGGTTCGGTCAGATCCTCGTCTTCACACACTAGCACTTTTACTGGCATGCGGACCTCTTGTATGTAGAGGGGAAGATCCACCTCTCCCATACAAGGGGTTTCAACACCTCCTAATCCTATCAGATATGCTTCTATGGGTTTTACCTCCAACTGCAGCTGCTGGCAGTAAGAAAGCCGAACTGCACTTGTGGCTGCTCCTGAATCAATTAAAGCCCTCACGCTTGCTGTGCTTTCCTTTTGTCCTATTTCTAGGGTCAGAAAAGGTCGTCGGTCTACTATCTTATGGGTGCGTCCACCTGAAACCTTACACATGGCCATGTGATAGTCTGGAGACTCTTCAGTGTTAGTCATAGGCTGGTCCCTTCCTTGTCTTCTCAACTTCATTCGTTTGATACGTTCTAAGGCCTCTGCCTGTGCTTCCTCTCGAATTCGTTTTTCCTCCTCTTTACGTTGCTTAGCAATATTGAGTCGGCTTAGCATCTCCTCCGTGAGGGGTTCCTGATACAGCTTGACTCTGCATCCGCTAATATAGTTTGGGAGGACATCCCCCTCTAAAGTGGCTAGTTGTACTGCTCCACTCGTGGAGATCCTATTAATGATCATAGGTCCGTAGCCTCTCTTCTCTAGCTTTCTTGCGTGTTGTTTCAATGTGTAGACTAACACTAGATCTCCTGCTTTCAAGCCCTTATCCTTCACATGGGCATCAAAGTATGCCTTTTGCCGTTTCTTTGCAGCATAGATACCTGCTGCTGCTCGTAGCCTCGTCTCACCTAAGCGCTCTAGATCAAAGATCCTCGAGGACAACTCGTGTCCATTCCACTCATGCTCTTGTGCTACTCTTAAAGCTGGAATTAGGAAATCTAAGGGTAGCACCGCATTTTGTCCGAAGACCATCTGAAATGGGGTGGCATTGAGTACCGTTTTGTAAGCAACTCGGTATGCCCACACAGCATGGTGAAGTTGTTTGTCCCAATCAGAGCGTTTATTATTGACCAGTTTCATCAATACGTTACACAAGATCTTATTCGTGCTCTCGGCTTGTCCGTTAGCTTGCGGGTGATAGGGTGCAGACTTCTTATGTACCACCATGAATTCTTGAAGGAGATTTTCAATGACCTCATTCAAGAAGTGCGTACCTCTATCACTAACCAACTCTATTGGTAACCCATATCTAGTGAACACATTTTCGAATAAGAATTTAGCCGTCGTTTGAGCATCATTCTTTGTCGTGGCTTTTACTTCCACCCACTTTGTAAGGTAATCTGTGGCTACAATAATATACTCTGCATGGGAGTTCCTAGCTGGGGGGTTGATGGGACCTACAAAGTCTATACCCCACTTTGAAAAGGCACGTCCTCCCATCATTGGCCTCAAGGGCATTTCATCTTTTCTTGTCGGATATTGGGCACGTTGGCATGTGTCGCAACTCTTCACATAAGTATGTGCATCCATATGAAGAGTGGGCCACCACAGTCCTGAAAATAGAATGGTCTTAATTACTCTGTCAGGCCCAAAGTGTCCACCTGCAACACCGCTGTGTGCCGTTTCTAAGACTTTCAGGTAGTCTGATTCATGTACGCACAGTCTTAGGTAACCATCCTTGCCTCTTCTGTATAGGTTATCCCCTACTAAGGCATAGTCTTGAGCCTCTTGCTCCATGCTTCGTCTTCTTGCAAGACTAGCCTGATTGGGTAATGTTCCCGATCTTATGAACTCGACCAGTGGAGCACTCCAATCTGGGATTAATGACATGTGATAAAGAGTGGCATGCTCCACTGGGGGTCTCTCCTGGCACTCTGGACAGCTCTGGATCCACTCTTGTACTTCTTTGTCCATGCTAGGCCAATACACTCCTAAGCGTTTTAGATTCTGCAAGGTTCGTTGTTTAGAGTAGTGATTCCCTAGCAGTCCCTCATGGGCTTGTTGCAGCCAACTAGCATGTTCATCATCCTCGACACAACAAGCTAATATGCCCTCGTTATCTTGCTTGTACATGCTTCCGGCTAATATTTGATACTTTAGCGATTTTACAATTTCCTCTTTGCTTGTCTTAACATTTTTGTTTGCAGGCCCGAAGGTTAGGACTGGTACCAACTTATTTGCCCATTTAGGTACAACTTCTAAATTGAACAGATAAGCATCGGGCAACTCATCAGACACTCCTTGCGGTGGCTCTCCTGAAGTGATGCGAGAAAGATGGTCAGCCCTAAGATGGGTTCTACCTTTCCTGACAACCACTTCAAAGTCGTATTCCATTAGTAAGAGGAACCATCTTACTAAGCGGCCTGTATTGCAAGGTTTATTGACCAAATATAGTAACGCTTGATGATCAGTGAAAAACTTGAACTTGTTGGCCAATAGGTAGTGTCTAAACTTCTTCACAGCATATATCATGCCTAAGCCTTCTCTCTCCGTTGTGGTGTAATTTCGTTCAGCTGCATTTAATTGCCTACTAGCATAGGCTATCGGCAAATCTAGGTTTCCTTCACCTGTGGGTTGTGCTAGCACACATCCTATTGCATGATTGGAGGCATCTACATGGACATGAAAGGGTTTGCTCCAATCCGGAGTAGTCAATATTGGTGCTGTGCACAAACGTCTCTTCAGCTCATTGAAGGAAGTCTCGCATTCCTCATTCCATTCAAAATTCGTTAACAGCCCATAAAGAGGTTTAGCTATGATGGCATACATGTTGATAAATCTACGATAATATCCACAATGGCCCATAAAGGCTTGTACCTCTTTCACATTTCTTGGTCTGGCCAACTCTGCTATTGCTCTCACCTTGTCTTCGTCTGTTGATATTCCATTCTTCGAAACAATGTGACCTAAGATCTTACCTTGGCGTACCATAAACACACACTTCTCTGGATTCAGACACACTCGATAATCTCTACACTTGTTGAAGATTTGCCTAAGCTCAGGGATGTGGTAACTCCTTTCTTGGGAATGAGCGCATAAATCATCCACATATACTTCTAAGCTCTTTCGCAAGAACTCTTTGAAGACATGACACATGAGTCTTTGGAATGTTGCAGGTGCATTGGTGAGCCCAAATGGCATCACACGAAATGCAAAGATTCCCCATTCTGTGGCAAAGGCCGTTTTGTGCTGATCTTCGGGGGCAATGGCTACTTGGTTGTAACCTGAAAATCCATCAAGGAAGCTGTAAACTTCCTTGCCTGCAACACGCTCCAAAAGATGTTCGGTGATTGGAAGAGGATAACTATCTCGGATCGTAGCGGCATTAACTTTTTTAAGGTTAATGCACACTCGCAATTTCCCATTCTTCTTGGGCACCACTACAATAGGGGACACCCATTCAGTGTGCTCAATCTCATAGATGAATCCGGCTTCAATCAGCCTGTCAATTTCCTCCTTTATTTTGGCCGCATAATTGTCATTATATGTGTAGGGTTTTTGTTTGGTGGGCTTAGCTTCAGCGGTCATCGGAATCGTATGAGAGCAGATCTCTGGATCTACTCCTTTCAAGTCTCTATAATGCCATGCAAACACATCCCTATATTCCCTTAATAGAGCTACAAGTTCTGCTTCTTCTTCTGCACTTAGGTCGTCTCCTATGTACGTACATCGCTCTTCGTTCCCTTCAATGGTCACTACAATTTTTTTGGTCTTTTCTTTATTGTCATATGCTTCTCCTATAATGGCCTCTCTCTTAGGCATTCGTACCAAAATTTTCCGGTCTTCCACTTCATATTTCTTGAAATTCTCTGGTACTTCAAACAATGATTCTTCCTCTTCTTGTCTCACTACTTTCCTTTTCTTTTTCTTTTGACTTCCTTCACTTCCTTTCTTTGAATTTATCGTTTTAATACTCGCAAGGGGTTCTTCTTCTTTTTGGGTTAACACTCCTATGTCTTCTAAGTAGTGTTCCTCTGAGTCGAAGTAAGTATCCATCACAATGGATTCTAGATCATCGTCACTCTCTTCTTCTTCCATGGACTCACTAGGATCACACTCTTCCAACAAGGGCTGACACATGAACACTGAAATATCGTAACCCTCCTCATCGCAATGGGGTGTCCATTGTTCCTCATTGACTGCAATGTCCATGGTAGCTAAGATTTCTGCCCAACCATGAGGCTCAAATTCCTCATCAGGAAATATCATCGGAGTATAGGCTGGGTCTTTTATTGGTCTATCTCCTGGGGGAGCTCCTTCTTCTCTCGCTTCTCGGCGCTTTTCCTCTTCCTCCGCGACCTTGCACATCCACAAGTGAGTATCTTCATGCAACCAGGATGGTTCAGGTGAACTTCCAGAATGCACGGAGATAGAATCTTCTTTCGCTTTGTGGATAGGATTCCACTGTAGGGGTGGTACATCTCTAAAGGTGTGATCCTTCAGATTGACCTTGGTGGTGACCCCTAAGTGCTGTAAGTACAAGGAGTTGGTCCCCCAATCCTGTACTATTTGCAATTGTCGTAGGAAAGGTCTTCCTAGGATCATCTCGTAAACATTATTCTTCTCAAAGTCGCATATAGCAAACGTATGTTCAAACTCCACACCACAAGTGGTTAGAGTTATCCTTTCAAGCAATCCGAGAGGTCTTTCAAAATGACCATCTGCCATTTGAAGTTTCATTCTCGTTGGTCTTAAGGTGGGTTTGCCCCATCGCTTCCATAGGGAGATGGTCGCGATAGCAACTCCGGCACCCGAATCCACGATTGCTTTGGTTGTGTAACCTTGATAGGTGATCGGAAGATAAGTGTTACCTTCTTCACCTTCGCTCATGTCTCCTATCTTGTCGAGAGGTATCTCAGGAACTTTCTGCTTAGAGCCTACTTTTGGTATATTGGATTCAAGTTCTGAAACCTGATCCTTCACATGATTCCAGAGCTCCGGTTTTGCCTTGAGCAGCTCCTCTACAGTGAGGTGACATTGAACCTTAGTGTGTTTCACAACATCAGTGTTCCTGGGAATCACTGAGTCTTCATTTCTTACCAATATCGTGGGCGCTCTGATCTAGAGAGATTCAGATTCCCATGGGCCTGTGAAATGAGGCAACTCTTGTAAAGAATTAGATTCAAAATCTAATCTCTCATCCTCTTGTTGCTCTGCTTGATCCCCATAGATAGAGGGAATGTCTTGGGGAAATTGATCACGAAGATCATCAATCTCAGGAATTGGAGGGGAATCACCCTTCTCCTTGGCCCATTTCTCTTCTTGTATTTCCCGCAAGAACTCTGGAGAGTACTGTTGTATTGAAGGAGGTATTCCAGCATCCGTGGAATTAGGAACATAAGCTACCATTTGTGGTGAGCTTCCTCTTTCAACAACTGGTTGAGCCTGTGGAGGTAAAGAAACTTGTGATTTGTTTACCAACTGCTCTAATCTTTCTAGTAAGCCTTGGAAATGCAATTCCGGCTTGACAGCGTTCGTCTGATTGAACTTTTGGCTGGTCTCAAGTATAGCTTGAGCTTGTTCTACCATTTTCATGCACATCTTCATCCGTTCAATCTCTAAGTCGGCTCTAGGGTAACTCCTGTCTAGGTTTGCAGCTGTTGGCCCTTCTTGCAGTCGAGCCTGGTAGGCTTTAAACATCATGTCCAAGCCTTCAGGAGTGGGGTCAGCTAATACTGATCCTACTCGGGGTGGTGGGTGGGTTACGAGGGGTGTGTTAGAGGGTGGAGAAATGGAGGGTGATGGGGATGGTTGTGGAGGAAGTGTGTGGGAGCGCGGTTGAGATGTGATTTCTGTGATTTTTGCCTTGGTTTCTCTCACGCTTTCTTCAAGTTCATTTATCTTTTTTGCCCATTGTCTCTTCATTCTTTCACGACTCTCCTTCCAGGCTCTAGTCCTCTTTTTGGTTATACTCTCTGTTTCACTCACCTCGGGGCTCTGTTCGGGACCTGCACCTTTGTGTTGTTGAAGTGCCTGGGCTCTTGTGATCACCTGCACAGGTGCAGTGGAAGTCACGCTTCCTATGGAGTCTACAACTAATCCCACAACATTGATAGGAGTGATCTTAGGCATGTTATTGGGGTTTTTTGGGCAATCTCGTAGGAGATGCTCTTTCCCGCAGTCTTGACAAAAGCCCTGAATGGTTACTGGCTGAGGCTGTGTAGGGGCAGGCAGTGGACAATCACGTATAAGGTGATCTCCCTGACATCTGAAGCATGGCCCTCTAGGAAATGGGGGTCGTACCTGCCTAGGTTGAGGTCTAGAGTTGGGGTTTGTGTACATGACATTAGAATACTCCGGTTCCCCACTATTTTCACTTGGGTCCTCATAGTAGTATGACTCGTTATGCTCAGGTGACTGCATGTAGTAAGCCTGTGGGCTATCAATATATGTGGAGTCAAAACTATGGTCACTTGGATCACCGTCTGATAGCAATGGGGTGACTGGAACTATGGCTCTATTCGGATTTTCTTCAGTAGAGGCATATTTTACTGGGATCACATTGGTTGGAGCAGGGGGTTGCTGCACTAGGACTGGTTGAGGTCTCTGCTGCCCTTGATAAGGTGGCTGATAAGTTTGTTGTGGTCTGTTGTATTGTGGTGATGGGTACTGATTCTGGTACCTACCAAGTTGCGGATATGGCTGAGGATAATTTTGCCTAACAGTTTGTTTGTTATATGGGCAGTCTTGTGCCGTGTGATTGGTATACCTGCGCTCTATGGTGCAGTACTGGCTACTAGGATTCACCTGAGGTTGGGCCATAATGGGGCACACACTTGCCATATGTTCACCGCCACAATTGTAACACCGCTTAACTGGGGCAAATCTAGGAATTTGCTTACTAGAGACACCTAGTTTTTGGGCCACCTTCTCTGCAAGTTCCTCGATGGATGTGGATTGACCAGATGTCTGTTTACTAGAGCTATCAGAATCCTTATAGATTTTTGATAGCTCTAACTCTTCACCTAGATTGTCCTCAATGTCTATGCACATGCGCACGCATTCCTCTATAGTTCTAGGGTCCTTCAGGTACACATATGACCTGAGCTTAGTGCTCAACAATCCATCTAGGAACAAGGCCACTTGTTTGGCTGGTGTGGGTAACTCTGGCATAGGGCATCTCTCCAGGTACTGTCTAAATCTTCTTCCAGCTAGTCTGACCGTCTCTTGAGGTGTTTGTTTGAAACTATGAATTAGTGAGGAGGTGTTATGCCTGATTCCACTCTTAGAAAACTCGACAATAAATGCCTCTAAGAGTTGGTCTATGTTTCTGAAATGCCTCTCATTCAGTGGTTGGAACCACGTAAGGGCAGTGTTCCTAAGGGTTAGACCGAAAGCATTATATTGCGTGAATAGGTCCTCCACTTGTTCAGCTTTCAACACTTGTCGAAATTCGGCCACATGGTCATAAGGGTCTCCCGTGCCATCGAAATAATTCTTCATGGACTTCACAAGTTGGGTTGGTCGTAGGGTCCTAGTGTGTTCTCTCGGCCTTGGCAAAGGAAAATCATCAATGTCCCGGTGATTCCATGGGGTTCTATGTCTCTCAGTTTCTACTCTATTCCTTTCTGTTCCCGTTCTTTCCCTTCCCAGGGAGTTGGCAAAACTTACCTCAGGTTTGTCTCTACCTCTATCTCTTTGAGCGCCATGAGCGTGGGAGGTCCCAGTTCCTTGATGACCAAAGGATACATTAGACCTTGGTTGGGGAAAAACAAATTCACCCTTCCAAGTGTAGGCATGTCTGCCCTGCTCAGTGACCACGAAGATTCTCTCTGATGCAGTGTCTAGGTAGGTTACTTGGCCTGGACTATCAGGGTCTTTAAACTCGTAAATTGTGAGGGTGTTCCCCTCCTGAGGTTGAGAAGTTCTATATCTCCAAAAAGCCTCATCGGTTTCCCGATTTAAAAGCAGATCTATGCTTTTATTATCTTGTGGAATCCACTCAGGAGTCATGATTCTGGTCAAGACAGACTTACCGCGGGGAGTTCTTGGCTCTCTCTCTAAGTTCCCTTGCTCTATATCTCCTATGTCGGCCTCCGCAATCACATTTCCAAACTCATCAGTTCTATCGGGAAGAGTGGTGACTACATATATAGTCCCCTCTTTATCTAGGTATGCTCCATTCTCAAACTTGACTACCGGGTGGTCTATTCCATGGGGTTGGTCGGGGTTCTTAATCTGGACCACTAATCTTCTCAGTCCGTCTTCGTAGATGCGAGCACCTAGACGATTCGTCCTGATATATTCCAACTGAGTCTTATAAGGCCCCTCTGGCTTTTCTAGATATGCCAACCCTGAACTACCTACTGATCTCTCCATGTGATAGGACATCTCAGAATCACTTGTTTCTGATCTGGCAGTGTATGGGTAATCACTCAACTGCTGGGCCCAAGACCTGGCAGTGTGATTGACACTAGCTTCAGAAGATCTGAGGCTTTGTCTGTCTCGGCCTAAGTGTCTGCCTGATCTAAGGTTCATATGCCTGATTTATTCACCCCCTGGAACCCAAGCACACTCTCGTTGCAGGTTGATTTTGCCCCAATTACTTTGTTCTTTTTAGTTGAATAGTATGTTTATGGTCTTGTCTGAAATTGCGTCGTCAGGAGTACTTAAATGAATTTCCGCACTTGATGAGTGATCGATTCCCGTTTACCTTTTTGTCCCTTAGTGTTTTCGCACTTAAGACCTATTTATTTTCTTGCACTTGGTTGATTAATTCTCTTGGACTTACTTCGTGCCTAACGTTGCCCTAGTTAATTACCACACCTAAGTCGTACTTAGCCTAGGCTAGGAATTGACAAAGGAGGGTTATAAGATCTTCCAACCTCAATCAGCTGGTTGACCCGACAGCTATGCAAGCCCAGGAAGCCTTCTCCCAGGCCCGGTACTCACCCTTGCTAGCTTGCTTTGATTGCCTTGAGTGCCCACAAAGTTCCTGCAAAAACTCACCAGTTAGTATAGCTTTATTGCCACAAGTATTTGAAAGACCCGCTTCAATAATTTTTAACCCCCTTGGGTAGCTCACTGTACCCCCTGTCTCTGAGAATCACTTAGTCCCACCTATCTCGGGTTTCTATGCTTTTTGCCCCCTACCACGGTTCTAAGTTTTACCAATATGTCAAACACCAAGCTCACTACCCTTCAACCACTCAAAAATTATCTCCCAATTTTCATGCGTTAATGGCCGTGTATCGCGATAGGTCGGGTCGGGGTGTCGCGATAGCTCGGAGTGTCGCGATACCTCGGGGTGTCGCGATAGCTCGGAGTGTCGCGATACCTTGGGGTGTCGCGATAGCTCGGAGTGTCGCGATACCTTGGGGTGTCGCGATAGCTCGGAGTGTCGCGATACCTCGGGGTGTCGCGATAGCTCGGAGTGTCGCGATACCTTGGGGTGTCGCGATAGCTCGGAGTGTCGCGATACCTCGGGGTGTCGCGATAGCTCGGAGTGTCGCGATACCTTGGGGTGTCGCGATAGCTCGGAGTGTCGCGATACCTTGGGGTGTCGCGATAGCTCGGAGTGTCGCGATACCTTGGGGTGTCGCGATAGCTCGGAGTGTCGCGATACCTTGGGGTGTCGCGATAGCTCGGAGTGTCGCGATACCTTGGGGTGTCGCGATAGCTCGCGGGGTGTCGCGATACCTCGCGGGGTGTCGCGATAGCTCGAGATATGGCGAACTTTCCTGTTCTATCTAGGGTTTCTAGGAGCTCTAGGCCTGCGCAATGCCGTGGTGCACTCAGAATCGTGAGAGGTCGAGCTTTTCGGAGTGTCGCGATAGCTCGAGCTCAACGCCTCGGGGACTGTGTAGGCAGTTTCTGTACCTGCTGAGCTTACTGGAGATGGTGATGGAGCTGGTACCTGCAAGAAACATGCAAAAAACACACAAATGCAAACACACACAATCGCTCTCTCTCAAACTCGCACACAACAAATGAGGGAAAGAAAGGGAAGAGGGGATATGTAGTGGGGAAGGAGGTGGAGGTGGAGATGGAGAAGGAGGTGAAGATGAAGATGGAGATGGAGAAAAATCAGAAATTTACCTACTACTTACCATTCCAACGCGTCCTCTCTACGTCTTACCATCACACGCTCGTCCTCAAAGCTCGATCCCCGGCAACGGCGCCAAAATTTGGTGTAGCTCAGTGATGAGTAGCACCTCCTTTAATGTCAATCCGGGAAGACATGAGGATGGTATGAAGACCACGAGCAAGTGGAAGCACAAGTGCGTGAGTGAGAAGCACACAAGCATGCACACACATACACACACACGCGCACACACAGTAAGAACAAAGAGAGTAAGACAATGGAATCACTTCTATTGCAAGAAAGTTCTCATACAAGCTCAAACTACCAGAGACCCCCAAAAATGAGCTCTCTAGCTCTATTTATAGTTTTTGACTGACTTTGGCCCTGTTCAGACCTAGTGTCCGGCCTAGTTAAAAATTAGGTTCCGGGGCTTATTTGAGGGCCCAAACGAGACCTAAAAATTATGAAAATTGGCAGGCAACTACATCTAAGGCTCCCCAAGCTCGAGGACTCCTCGGCTTGTACAAAATGGAGCTACAAAAAGGTGAAATGATATTTACAAGGGTTTGTAGTGATGAGAATCACTTTAGAATGATGTTGGGGTTTTTGAAAAAAATGAAGAGTAGCCTCAGTGCTAGATCTGCATGTGTGTCCATACTTGTTTCTTCCCGCATCCTGTCAACACTAAATTTCCCGCATCCTGTCAACACAAGATCAAGCTCTCTTCATGCATCAGTTAATTTTGTGGATTATTCTCTTATTGCAACAACATGTAATGAAGAGCCACTTACTTTTGAAGATGCATGTGATCATCCACATTGGATGAGTGCTATGTAATAAAAAATGGATTCCATACATATGAATGGTAAATGGTAGCATTGATTGTTACAAAGCGAGATTGGTTGCCAAAGGGTATGCACAACAATATGGCATTGACTATGAGGAAACTTTTGCACGTACTTCATGCATGACTACCATTTGTACCATGGTTGCATTGGTTGCCCAACAAGGTTGGAAACTAGATCAATTGGACAAAAAAATAACTTTCTTGAATGGTGATTTTCAAGAAGAGGTTTATGTGAATCAAGCACCTTGATTTTCCATGAAAGGGAAAGAGCATATGGTTTGTCGCTTGCACAAATCCTTGTATGGTCTCAAGCAAGTTCCACATGCATGGTATGACAAAATCCATAAGTACTTGATTGCTCTTAACTTCACATGTAGTCCCATTGAAAGCACACTCTATGTATGCAAAGATGGGGTTGATCTTATAGTGCTTGTTCTTTATGTTGATGAGATACTCTTGACTGGGTCATGTGATGCAAAACTTGACATCCTTATGGCTGATTTGTTGCATACTTTTGATGTCCCTTATCTTGGACTTTTAAGCTACTATTTTGGCATCCAGTTTGTATCCGTTGAGGGGGGAATCGTTATGCATCAAACAAAGTATGTTGAAAAACTACTTTAACATTTTGACTTTGAGGATTGCAAGCCAGTTTCCACACCAGGGGAAATAATATTTAAGTTCTCAGTTGAGGATTCCAGTGATGCATTTGACACTCTCTTTATTAGCAAGTTGTGCAATGTCTTATATATGCATGCAACACAAGGTTGGATATACAATATGTAGTTTCTCAATTGATTCGATTCATGAATAGCCTTGGCACTAAGAATTGGCAAGTGGTGAAAGGTGTGTTTAGATATCTCAAAGGCACTCTGAGTTTAGATCTCTTTTATGGTAGAGATATTCAACCATGCTTGCATGCTTTTACAGAGAGTGATTGGACTGGTTGTTATGATAGTCATGTGTCCACTAGTGGTAATTGTTTTTTCCTTGATGCATACTTAGGGATATTATTCAACTCTGACTTTGTATATGTTCATCGCGAATAAAGAGAGCTATTCCATCCATCCTTCTTCTTTGTGTGTCTTGCTATGTTTGTGCTCCTTGTGTGTGCCTCTAGCACTTTTGCACACACCCAAAACTATCCACACTCTTCATAGGGGGATACGATCATTTGCAAGCATAGTTTAGTAGCACGTACCTCCCAAAGACCTAGAAGGTCTCAAAGACTTATTGGGAAGCAACAAAGAGGACAAAGTCATTACATAAAATATGCACTTATGCATTAGATCCAACAAATTACAAAGCCTTCTAACTTTAAAGAAGCTCAAGGCAAACCAGAATGGGAAGATGCAATGAAGATTGAGATGGATGCAATGCATAAGAACAAAGGACACTTGTACCTAAGCCATCCAATAATCAATTCATAGGAGTCAAGTGGCTATATAAAATCAAGCACAAGTCAAATGGGACTTTGGACAAATACAAACCATGACTAGTTTCAAAAGGATACAAGCAAAAACACAACATCAACTATGAAGAACCTTTACCCCTTATGCAAGGTTCACAACCATTCAAGTAATCCTTGCCTAAGTGCTCATTATAAATGACCCATCTCTCAACTTGATGTAAAAAGTGCTTTTCTAAATGGCGATCTTAAAGAAGAAGTATATGTGGCACAACTTGAAGGTTTTCGATCAAAGGAAAGGAAGATCATGTCTATAAGCTACACAATGCACTTTATGGACTCAAGCAAGCTCTAAGGGCCCGGTATGAGGACATTCATAAGGTCTTTGAAGAGAAAGGATTCCATCAAAGGAATTTCAACGCAAACATCTACATCTATAGGAAAGAATCCTTAGTATCCATCATCATTCTTTGTGTTGATGACTTGATCTTGACATGTTCAAATGATAATTGAATCTAGTTCATCATTAAGTAGCTTCATCTTGACTATTCAATGACAGATCTTGGCTTGGTTCACTACTTCCTTGGTATGGAAGTATAGCAATTAAAAGAAGGCATCTTCCTATTTTAGAAGAAGTACTGGACTGATCTACTTTCTAGGTATAACATGGACCATTGTCACTCAATCTCTACACCTCATAGGACAAATCACCACTTGTGGATGTGCATGACTATTGACAGCTAGTTGGCTCTTTTCTCTTCCCATACAACACTAGACCCAACATTGCATATGCAGTTTGAGTTCTTAGCCCATTCTCCAATCAGCCTCATTAGACACACTAGCAAGCCTCATCAAATAGACATTAGAAAGTTGCATAGAGGTTACTTCACTACCTTGCCCTCACCCGACATCATGGTCTTTTGTATAGAGGGGGCATTAATGTCGCAAGGTATTCTGATTCAAATTGGGCTTGTGGTCTTGATTCTTGACGATTGTAGCTCAGTGATGAGTAGCACCTCCTTTAATGTCAATCCGGGAAGACGTGAGGATGGTATGAAGACCACGAGCAAGTGGAAGCACAAGTGCGTGAGTGTGAAGCACACAAGCATGCACACACATACACGCACACGCGCACACATGGCAAGAACAAAGAGAGTAAGACAATGGAATCACTTCTATTGCAACCAAGTTCTCATACAAGCTCAAACTACCAGAAAAAACCCCCCAAAAATGAGCTCTCTAGCTCTATTTATAGTTTTTGACTAGCTTTGGCCCTGTCCAGACCTAGTGTCCGGCCTAGTTAAAAATTAGGTTCCAGGGCTTATTTGAGGGCTCAAACGAGATCTAAAAATTATGAAAATTGGCAGGCAACTACTTCTAAGGCTCCTCAAGCTCGAGGACTCCTCGGCTTGTACAAAATGGAGCTACAAAAAGGTGAAAATGGTATTTACAGGGGTTTTTAGTGATGAGAATCACTTTTAAATGGTGTAATGGTTTTGAAAAAAATAAAGGGTTGCCTTAGTGCTAGATCTGCTTGTATGCTCGTATTTGCTTCTTCTCGTATACGGCCAACACCCTCCCCCCCCTAGCGTCTGTCGCCTCTGACAGACCTCTGCTCCACTGTTTGATCAATGTACTCCTGCAGGAGGTCGGTTGCCACTTCTTGTTCCTTGATGCGTAGTCCCCGGACCAAGTCTCTCTGGAGGGCATCCCAATTGACTGCTCCCGGCATATCAGGGTGTGGTGTGGTGTAGAGTTCTGAGTGCATGGTTTGTTCACACGCGAATAGATGTAGCAGGTGGGTTGGGCGTGGTGCGAACACTTCTGAGTGTGACTCCCAGAACCCCGTGGTAAACATATCATCGAAAGTTTGCTTATAGCAGGTAGGGAGATATCTGATGCGTGCGTGCCATGCATAAGCAACTCGTATGCTTGGGGTTGTGCTCATATCATACAGGAGGTCATAATTACCATTGATGAAGCCGGGAATCGGAGGCTGAATATGGCATACATTGCGGAAAGTTTTGAGCACCACCTGCATCATATCGAATATCTTGAGCATCATCTGGGCAGCAACATCTGGCATGGGGTGGAGGCGTGGCAACCAATGTCTAATGGTTGCTATCATGTAAGATACTGTGGGGGTGCCGGTTGGGGGTGCAATGGCGGGGTAATTAAGCCATTCTCTACAGTTTACATTGTTCTGAACCTTGATGGCGAAGGCTTTCCATGATCTTCTTCTTTGTATTGGCCCATAACAAGGGTTATACTTCAAATGCATGGGAGCATGATCCCATGTTCTCAGCATTTCCGGGTATGTTTCCAGAAATCTTTGCCTCCATATGGGCTGGAATATGGCCCCTTTTTTGGCTGCCTCTGGGATGTCCTCGGGTTCGAATTGTGTTGCGAAGGAGGGGTACTTGTTGGTTATGCGTTTGATCTCAGCATTGTAGTCTGCCAACAATACATAAGAAGGTTTGTATTGTAACTCTGAGCTAGTTATCAGCCGCCTAGGAGCCAAGTTCGAGAAATATTCAGATTTGAGTATGGTCTCCTCTATGGCTTTCATGGCTAGCATTTGAGTTGCAACACGCTCTTCGTGAGTGTGACCCATCTCCTCTACCTGCTTCATCCATGCTGACGGGGGTTCCTCATATGTATCCTGGCCTTCCTCCGTAATTCTGCCTCCTAGAAGGGGTTGAGGCTCATAATTGTCTTCAAATGCCTCCTCCACTTCAGGTGGAGAGGGAGGTCGTTCATACTGTAACAATTTAATTTTTAGTTCTCCCACCTGTTGCCGTAGCTCAAGTACCTCATTGGTTACTGATGATTCCGACTCTGGTGAGGTTGCAGCGTTGGCCATCTCTTTAGGTTCTTGTTGGTATGGTGCAGGCACTTGGGCTTTCTGTAGGTCTTTGACTTGGTCAGCAAGCTGATCATGAGCTTCTAAGAGAGTGGCATAGGTTTCTAATATTTGTTGTATATTCTCTGAGGGGATGGCTTGGAATTTAGCCGGGTCAATGGGTGCCCCTTGAGTATTTTCCATGGCTGCTTCGAGGTTGTCTCGATTTTGTTGCTGTAGTCTTTTGTTTTCTTCTTGAGCAGCCGCTAAATGGCGTCGGAGTAGAGCCATGTTTCGTTGTAGTCTAGCATTACGGGCTAGCTGATCTCTAAGTTGTTCCTCCGTGGCCCTATTCTTCTCTGTATGTGTGGACTCGAGCTCCACCTGATATTGTTGGAGGGTGGTCACCTCCTGCTATAATTCCGTATTAGACAACTCCAAGGCCGTGACACGTGCCTGGAGGTGGGATGACAAAGTACATAGCTCTTTATTGTTTTCTTCTAATAACCTGTATTCCTGTTTAAGTTGGGCAACAACTTCGAGCATGGTGTTGAGTGCATGACTAAATGAGGTGGGTGCAGGGGTAAAGGTGGAAGATGCAAGGGGTCGGGAGATGGGAAAGGGAAAAGTGGATGTTGTGCCTACAGTGCTTGGAAATGGCGACGTGAGTGAAATGACACGTGGTGATGTAGGAATAACAGTGGTGGTGGGTGATCCTGTGGATGGTGAGATGTCCATGGGATCGGGCGTGAGAGTGTGTGATTCGTGCACTGTGAATACAGGAATGGTGGGTGGTGTGATAGTGGTGGCAGTGAATGTGGGGGAGTGGGGTTGGGAAAGGGACTTTTTATTATAATCATCCACCTGTTGGAGTATATTTACAAGGTTTGTCCAAAATGAGGGTTGTGTGACTTGGGTTGAGTGTGAGGCAGTTACTAGGGGAGTGGTGGATAGGGTTTGGGTGTGGGTGAATGGAAAAGGATGGGATAAGGTCTGGTTAGTGGCAAGTGGTTGTCCAAGGGCGGGGAGATAGGAAGGGTGACCTATTATGGTTTGATCGGTGGCCGGATGACCGGTGTGAGGTTCAAAAATTTGGGTGGAAGTGCTGGATGTGGGTAAAGGGAAGGATGTAAAAACGGAGGTGTGTACAATGGTTTCATGCTGGGTGGATATCGGTTGTTCAGAAGGGATAGTGGAGAAGGGTTCTGAAGGGTGGATGGAAGGTGGCGGTGGAGATGGTACGTGTGTAATTACCTCTTGTTCGTCAGTGGCACTTGGGCTCGTCATGTGAACATCCTCTGAAATTATAGTAGGCAAGGCTGTAGAGGTTTCCATTTGAATCATTTCCCGCGTCGTGGCCGTGTATCAATCCTTCGTTGATCATAGATAGGGTTTTCCTGATAGACCATTGTCCTCAATGCTTCCCCGATCCCACATGTCTCTGCCAATAGATTCAATGATTCCACAAAATGTGAGTCGACATTCTCGGTTTGAAGCATCTGGTTCACTAGAGCTCTATTCGCCTCTTCTGTCATCTTATGTCTTCTCTGTACCTGCTTGATGGTCTTGTACAGCCGTGTGAGTTGTGCCGTGTAGGCAGGGGCCTCTTCTTCACTGTCTTCTGGTTCATTTCTTTGTGCACCTTCCTGAACTTGTGTATTTGGGTCCTGAGGATGTTGTGCCACTTCTTCCCCATGTACTCTGCTGGTCTCGCCCCGTGGCTGTTCTCTTTGGACTGATGCTCCCGGATCAACATTGTCAGGGGAATCTTCACTGTCTGATAGAGGGACCGTCTGCAGGAATCTTTCAAAATCAAAGTTTGGATCCTCTGTGAAGGTGGCCATAGATGCAAACTCTGCCTCGGTAGGTAGTGGAGGGGCGGATGGAGCAGGTTGTACCACCTCCCCAGCTTGAACTCCTTGAAGATGGATCGTGAAAGGTGCGACCTGAGCTTCTGGTCTGGGAGAGGCTTCAGTCGTGGCCTCTTGAGGGATCATTACCTGGGAGAGCGATCCACGCATTCGTTTTGCAGGCTGGCTCCCTGACTTCCGCCCTTTGAACAGCTCCAGTTGTGCATACTTTAGAGCTCGGGCAACTGGCACATCATATGCAAGACATCTATAGATAATTCTTGTCAGCGCACAACAGCCATGTAAAGTGGGCTTCCTCACTCCCCGCTTGCCTGCCTCATACACTTGGTCTAAGATCCATACCGACATCTTAATGGGCAAGCTTCCAGTCTCTGGTAGATATAGCCCATACCATATTTTCTTGTGAGGTTGAGTGAAACGGTCCTGAGCGGAGAATGCGAAGTGTTGGAGGCACATCCGCAAAGGTATGGCGATGTTGGGGGTGAGGGCGCACATTTCTTTTAGCTTCTTGATTCTATTGCTTTTCATCGACTCCGGTATCAAGGGGTCGCGGTCAGAAGGTACATGCGTGCCATACATCTGAAGTGCTTCCCTGATTAAAGTCACATTCAATTCGAACTTCCTCATTTCCTCCAGATTTGACAAGGAGGGCACCCAGAATGTGCCTGAATGATCCTTATCCCCTGTCGGCTTCAGCGTGGCAATTAGGTAGTAGCACCTGAGGAAATCTGGTTTAGGCAGAGCTGCACTGAAATAAGTTTGTAATCCTGCTTTTTGCCAAATATCTTGAAGTGGAGCTGCATTTTGCAATGCTTCGAATTCTCGTGAGAAGAACTGGAAGGTCCACCACACTCCTCTACATTCCATCTTGGACTCCCAGATATGATCCGCGTCCCCCAAATCTCCTGGCATCTCATTGAACCAGTGAGAATGCCCCTTTACTCTTTCGGTTAGGCCATTTGGTGGATCTGGAATAGGAATCCTCCACACATTCACGAACTCCTCAGGTCGAGCTGTTGGTGGGGCCTCCACCGGCATGGCATCCCAATTGATTGGAGCACCAGATCCTGCCTGAGAGCTTGTGCCTGCCGCTGTTGCCATGAGAGTAGGTTGCTTATCTGCTGGAAGACGAAAGGCACATTAGTGTTGCATAGGAAACAAGCTGTAATGGTGTTCCCTTCACAATACTAACATGACAATCCCGGAGGTCAGTGGTTAGTGGTGAAGTGTTTGTGATAGGTGTGAGTGGTGATTAGAGGTCAGTGTCATCCTAGATGCATACTTTGGTTATGCAATGGGCTCAGAATGCTCCTGTGTTAGAGTAGACGGATTTACAGAATTGGGTCAGGGGGTTTAGTACACAGTTTAATTCTCCACACTTTGATAGAGGAGTCGTAGCTCTTAGAGCTAAAGACAGGTGAAGGTTTCTGGATGAGAGTGTGATGTATTTGTGACCTTTTGGGTACCCATTTCCAGACATTCCTAGGGTTGATGGGAGTGGGGACAGTGAGAGGTGTAGGTATCTTTTCATTTTCTGAGTTGTTGGCCACGAGTGCTTGTGAAAGTTGCTTCATCCTAGTGCCTGAAGGTGAAGTAATTTGGGCTTGTAAGCAAGCCTTGGGCACCCATATCTGTCTAGCATTAGGGGTGGCCTTCATTGACCGCTTAGGAACCCAAATAGAAATGGCATGCCTAGGGGTTATCCTAGGGGGCTTCTTCACTTTGTTCCTTGACGGTGAGGCTCGTTTCTTGTCTTCTTGAGAGTCTGCTATTAGAGTTGTGGGTTTCCCATCCTTGCGTATCCAGATCTGCTTCGCGCCACGAGATGCTCCGTGTTGCACAGGTTGGTGCTCCTGCCTCTTGATCAGCAGCCTCCTTCGTGTCGAGTGATGTTTGGTCTGCCCGTCTAGAATCTTCTTTGGATCAGTTAGGAACTCCTTATTGGCTCCTGAACCTTCAGTACGATTGACAATCCTCTGCACCATAGAAGTTTGTTCAAGAACAACATTGTTATCTTCATGTGGATTCCTGGAGGGACCAGGAGTTGGTGCCTGTTCTATTGGTTTGAGTGCTTGATTTTCTAATTCAATCGTGAGACGGCTTTGGCCTACCCAAGCCTGAAGAAGTCCACTTCTTAGGTTGAGGTTGACTGCGTGATCATAGATCCAGTCTTGGCCTAAGACAAGAGGTTCGGTCAGATCCTCGTCTTCACAGACTAGCACTTTTGCTGGCATGAGGACCTCTTGTATGTAGAGGGGAAGATCCACCTCTCCCATGCAAGGGGTTTCAACACCTCCTAATCCTATCAGATATGCTTCTAGGGGTTTTACCTCCAATTGCAACTGCTGGCAATAAGAAAGCCGAACTGCACTTGTGGCTGCTCCTGAATCAATTAAAGCTCTCACGCTTGTTGTGCTGTCTCTTTGTCCTATTTCTAGGGTCACAAAAGGTCGTCGATCCACTATCTTATGGATACGTTCACCTGAAGCCTCACACATGGCCATGTGATAGCCTGGAGACTCTTGAGTGTCAGTCATAGGCTGATCCCTCCCTTGTCTCCTCAACTTCATTCGTCTTATACGCTCTAAGGCCTCTGCATGTGCTTCTTCTCGAATTCGTTTTTCCTCCTCTTTACGTTGCTTAGCAGTATTGAGTCGACTTAGCATTTCCGCCGTGAGGGGTTCCTGATACAACTTGACTCTGCATCCGCTAATATAGTTTGGGAGAACATCCCCCTCTAGAGTGGCTAGTTGTACTGCTCCACTCGTGGAGATCCTATTGATGATCATAGGTCCGTAGCCTCTCTTTTCTAGCTTTCTTGCATGTTGTTTCAATGTGTAGACTAAAACTAGATCTCCTGCTTTCAAGCCCTTATCCTTCACATGGGCATCAAAGTATGCCTTTTGCCGTTTCTTTGCAGCATAGATGCCTGCTGCTGCTCGTAACCTCGTCTCACCTAAACGTTCTAGATCAAAGATCCTAGAGGACAACTCATGTCCATTCCACTCATGCTCTTGTGCTACTCTTAAAGCTGGAATTAGGAAATCTAATGGTAGCACCGCATTTTGTCCAAAGACCATCTGAAATGGGGTAGCATTGAGTACCGTTTTGTAAGCAACTCGGTATGCCCAAACAGCATGATGAAGTTGTTTGTCCCAATCCGAGCGTTTATTATTTACAAGTTTCGTCAATACGTTACATAGGATCTTATTCGTGCTCTCGGCTTGTCCGTTAGCTTGTGGGTGATAGGGGGCAGACTTCTTATGTATCACCATGAATTCTTGAAGGAGATTTTCAATGACCTCATTCAAGAAGTGCGTACCTCTATCACTAACCAACTCTATTGGTAAACCATATCTAGTGAACACATTTTCGAATAAGAACTTAGCCGTCGTTTGAGCATCATTCTTTGCCGTGGCTTTTACTTCCACCCACTTTGTAAGGTAATCTGTGGCTACAATAATATATTCTGCATGGGAGTTTCTAGCTGGGGGGTTGATGGGACCTACAAAGTCTATACCCCACTTTGAAAATGCACGTCCTCCCATCATTGGCCTTAAAGGCATTTCATCTTTTCTTATCGGATATTGGGCACGTTGGCATGTGTCACAACTCTTCACATAAGTGTGTGCATCCATATAAAGAGTGGGCCACCAAAGTCCTGAGAATAGAATGGTCTTAATTACTCTGTCAGGCCCAAAGTGTCCACCTGCAGCACCGCTGTGTGCAGCTTCTAAGACTTTCAAATAGTCTGATTCATGAATGCACAGTCTTAGGTAACCATCCTTGCCTCTTCGATATAGATTGTCTCCTACTAAGGCATAGTCTTGAGCCTCTTGCTCCATGCTCCGTTTTCTTGCAAGACTAGCCTGATTGGGTAATGTTCCCGATCTCATGAACTCGACCAATGGAGCACTCCAATCTGGGATTAATGACACATGATAAAGAGTGGCATGTTCCACTGGGGGTCTCTTCTGGCACACTGGACAATTGTGGATCCACTCTTGTATTTCTTTGTCCATGCTAGGCCAATACACTCCTAAGTGTCTTAGATTCTGCAATGTTCGTTGTTTAGAGTAGTGATTTCCTAGCAATCCCTCATGGGCTTGTTGCAACCAACTAGTATGTTCATCGTCCTCGACACAACAAGCTAATACGCCCTCGGTATCTTGCTTGTACATACTTCCGGCCAATATTTGATACTTTAGTGATTTTACAATTTCCTCTTTGCTTGTTTTCACATTTTTATTTGCGGGCCCGAAGGTTAGGACTGGTACCAACTTATTTGCCCATTTAGGAACAACTTCTAAATTGAACAGATAAGCATCGGGCAATTCATCAGACACTCCTTGCGGTGGCTCTCCTGAAGTGATGCGAGAAAGATGGTCTGCCCTAAGATGGGTTCTACCTTTCCTGACAACAACTTCAAAGTCGTATTCCATTGGTAAGAGGAACCATCTTACTAAGCGGCCCGTATTGCAAGGTTTGTTGACCAAATATAGTAAAGCTTGATGATCAGTGAAAAACTTGAACTTATTGGCCAATAGATAGTGTCTAAACTTCTTCACAGCATATACCATACCTAAGCCTTCTCTCTCCGTTGTGGTATAATTTCGTTCAGCTGCATTTAATTGCCTACTAGCATATGCTATCGGCAAATCTAGGTTTCCTTCACCTGTGGGTTGTGCTAGCACACATCCTATTGCATGATTGGAGGCATCTACATGGACATGGAAGGGTTTGCTCCAATCCGGAGTAGTCAATATTGGTGCAGTGCACAAACGTCTTTTCAGCTCGTTGAAGGAATTCTCGCATTCCTCGTTCCACTCAAAATTTGTTAACAACCCATAAAGAGGTTTAGCTATGATGGCATACATGTGGATAAACCTACGGTAATATCCACAATGGCCCATAAAGGCTTGTACCTCTTTAACATTCCTTGGCCTGGGCAGCTCTGCTATTGCTCTTACTTTGTCTTCATCTGTTGAAATTCCATTCTTAGAAACAATGTGACCTAGGATCTTACCTTGTCGTACCATGAACACACACTTCTCTGGGTTCAGACACACTCGATAATCTCTACACTTGTTGAAGATTTGTCTGAGCTCAGGGATGTGGTAACTTCTTTCTTGGGAATGAGCTCATAAATCATCCACATATACTTCTAAGCTCTTTCGCAAGAACTCTTTGAAGACATGACACATGAGCCTTTGGAATGCTGCAGGTGCATTGGTGAGCCCAAATGGCATCACACGAAATGCAAAGATTCCCCATTCTGTGGCAAAGGCCGTTTTGTGTTGATCTTCGGGGGCAATGGCTACTTGGTTGTAACCTGAAAATCCATCAAGGAAGCTATAAACTTCCTTGCCTGCAACACGCTCCAATAGATGTTCGGTGATTGGAAGTGGATAACTATCTCTGATCGTAGCGGCATTAACTTTCTTAAGGTTAATGCACACTCGCAATTTCCCATTCTTCTTGGGCACCACTACAATGGGGGACACCCATTCAGTGTGCTCAATCTCATAGATGAATCCAGCTTCAATCAGCCTGTCAATTTCCTCCTTTATTTTGGCTGCATAATTGTCATTATATGTGTAGGGCTTTTGTTTGGTGGGCTTGGCATCAACGGTCATCGGAATCGTATGAGAGCAAATCTCTGGATCTACTCCTTTTAAGTCTTTATAGTGCCATGCGAACACATCCCTATATTCCCTTAATAGAGCTACAAGCTCTGCTTCTTCTTTTGCGCTTAGGTCATCTCCTATGTACGTACATCGTTCTTCGTTCCCTTCAATGGTCACTACAATTTTTTTGGTCTTTTCTTTATTGTCATATGCTTCTCCTATAATGGCCTCTCTCTTAGCCATTCGTACCAAAATTTTTCGGTCTTCCACTTCATATTTCTTGAAATTTTCTGGTACTTCAAACAATGATTCTTCCTCTTCTTGTTTCACTGCTTTTCTTTTCTTTTCCTTTTGGCCCCCTTCACTTCCTTCCTTTGAATTTATCGTTTTAATACTTGTGAGGGGTTCTTCTTCTTTTTGGGTTAACACTCCTATATCTTCTAAATAGTGTTCCTCTGAGTCAAAGTAAGTATCCATCACAAAGGATTCTAGATCATCGTCATTCTCTTCTTCTTCTATGAACTCAATAGGATCACACTCTTCCAACAAGGGCTGACACATGAACACTGAAATATCATAACCCTCCTCATCACAATGAGGTGTCCATTGTTCTTCATTGACTGCAATGTCCATGGTAGCTAAGATTTCTGCCCAACCATGAGGCTCAAATTCCTCATCTGGAAATATCATCGGTGTATAGGCTTGGTCTTTTGTTGGTCTATCTCCTGGGGGAGTTCCTTCTTCTCTCGCTTTTAGGCGCTTTTCCTCTTCCTCCGCGACCTTGCACATCCACAAGTGAGTATCTTCATGCAGCCAGGATGGATCAGGTGAACTTCCAGAATGCACAGAGATAGAATCTTCTTTCGCTTTGTGGATAGGATTCCACTATAGGGGTGGTACATCTCTGAAGGTGTAATCCTTCAAATTGACCTTGGTGGTGACCCCTAAGTGCTGTAAGTACAAGGAGTTGGTTCCCCAATCCTGTACTATTTGTAATTGTCGTAGGAAGGGTCTTCCTAGGATCATCTCGTAGACATTATTTTTCTCAAAGTCACATATAGCAAATGTATGTTCAAACTCTACACCACAAGTGGTTAGAGTTATCCCTTCAAGCAATCCTAGAGGTCTCTCAAAATGACCATCTGCCATTTGAAGTTTCATTCTCGTTGGTCTTAAGGTGGGTTTGCCCCATCTCTTCCACAAGGAGGTGGTCGCAATAGCAACACCAGCACCCGAATCCACAATTGCTTTGGTTGTGTAACCTTGATAGGTGATCGGAAGATAAGTGTTACCTTCTTCACCTTCGCTCATGTCTCCTATCTTGTCGAGAGGTATCTCTGGTACTTTCTGCTTAGGGCCTACTTTTGGCATATTGGAATCAAGTTCTGGAACCTGATCCTTCACATGATTCCAGAGCTCCGGTTTGGCTTTGAGCAGCTCTTCCACAGTGAGATGACATTGAACCTTAGTGTTCTTCACAACATCAGTGTTTCTTGGAATCACTGAGTCTTCATTTCTTACCAATATTGTGGGAGCTCTGATCTGGAGAGATTCAGATTCCCATGGGCCTGTGAAATGAGGCAACTCTTGTAAAGAATTAGATTCAAAATCTAATCTCTCATCCTCTTGTTGCTCTGTTTGATCTCCATAGATAGACGGAATGTCTTGGGGAAATTGATCATGAAGATCATCAATCTCAGGAATAGGAGGGGAATCACCCTCCTTGGCCCATTTCTCTTCTTGTATTTCCCGCAAGAACTCTTGAGAGTACTGTTGAATTGAAGGAGGTATTCCAGCATCTGTGGAATTAGGAACATAAGCTCCCATTGGTGGTGAGCTTCCTCTTTCAACAACTGGTTGAGCCTGTGGAGGTAAAGAAACTTGTGATTTGTTTACCAACTGCTCTAATCTTTCTAGTAAGCCTTGGAAATGCAAATCCGGCGTGACAGAGTTTGTCTGATTGAACTTTTGACTAGTCTCAAGTATAGCTTGAGCTTGTTCTACCATTTTCATGCACATTTTCATCCGTTCAATCTCTAAATCTGCTCTAGGGTAACTCTTGTCTAGGTTTGCAGTTGTTGGCCCGTTTTGAAGTCGAGCCTGGTAGGCCTTGAACATCATGTCCAAGCCTTCAGGAGTGGGGTCAGCTAATACTGATCCTACTCGGGGTGGTGGGTGGGTTACATGGGGTGTATTAGAGGGTGGAGGAATGGAGGGTGATGGGGATGGTAGCGGTGGGAAGGTGTGAGAGTGCGGTTGAGATGTGATCTCTATGATTTTTGCCTTGGATTCTCTCAAGCTTTCTTCAAGTTCGTTTATCTTTTTTGCCCATTGCCTTTTCATTCTTTCACGACTATCCTTCCAGGCTCTAGTCCTCTTTTTGGTTATGCTCTCTGTTTCACTCACCTCGGGGCTCTTTTCCTGACCAACACCTTGGTTTTGTTGTAGTGCCTGGGCTCTTGTGATCACCTGCACAGGTGCAGTGGAAGTTACACTCCCTGTGGAGTCTACAACTAACCCAACAACATTGATAGGAGTGATTTTAGGCATGTTATTAGGGTTCTTTGGGCAATCTCGTAGGAGATGCTCTTTCCCGCAGTCTTGACAGAAACCCTGAATGGTTACTGGTTGAGGTTGTGTAGGGACAGGCAGTGGACAATCACGTATAAGGTGATCTCCCTGACATCTGAAGCATGGTCCTCTAGGAAATGGGGGTCGTACCTGCCTAGGTTGAGGTCTAGAGTTGGGGTTTGTGTACATGACATTAGCATACTCAGGTTCCCCACTATTTTCACTTGGGTCCTCATAATAGTATGACTCGTTAGGCTCGGGTGACTGCATGTAGTAAGCCTGTGGGCTATCAATATGTGTGGAGTCACAACTATGGTCACTTGGATCACTGTCTGATAGCAATGGGGTGACTGGGACTATGGCTCTATTCGGATTTTCTTCAGCAGATGCTATTTCACTGGGATCGCATTGGTTGGAGCAGGGGGTTGCTGTACTAGGACTGGTTGAGGTCTCTGCTGCCCTTGATATGGTGGCTGATAAGTTTGCTGTGGTCTGTTGTATTGTTGTGGTGGGTACTGATTCTGGTATCTACCCTGTTGTGGATATGTCTGAGGGTAATTTTGCCTAACAGTTTGTTTGTTATATGGGCAGTCTTGTGCAGTGTGGTTGGTGTACCTGCGCTCTATGGTGTAGTACTGGCTATTAGGATTCGCCTGGGGTTGGGCCATAATGGGACATACACTTGCCATATGGTCACCGCCACAATTGTAACACCGCTTAACTGGGGCAAATCTCGGAATTTGTTTGCTAGAGACACCTAGTTTTTGGGCTACCTTCTCTGCAAGTTCCTCGATGGATGTGGATTGACCAGATGTCAGGTTACTAGATCTATCAGAATCCTTATAGATTTTTGATAGTTCTAATTCCTCACTTAGATTGTCCTCAATGTCTATGCACATGCGCACGCACTCTTCTATCGTTCTGGGGTCCTTCAGGTACACATATGACCTGAGCTTAGTGCTCAACAATCCATCTAGGAACAAGGCCACTTGTTTGGCTGGTGTGGGTAACTCCGGCATCGGGCATCTCTCCAGGTACTGCCTAAATCTTCTTCCAGCTAGTCTGACTGTCTCTTGAGGTGTTTGTTTGAAGCTATGAATTAGTGAGGAAGTGTTATGCCTGATTCCACTCTTAGAAAACTCAACGATAAATGCCTCTAAGAGCTGATCTATGTTTCTGAAATGCCTCTCGTTTAGTGGTTGAAACCACGTAAGGGCAGTGTTCCTAAGGGTTAGACCGAAAGCATTATATTGTGTGAATAGGTCCTCTACCTGTTCAGCTTTCAACACTTGCCGAAATTCTGCCACATGGTCATAAGGGTCTCCCGTGCCATCGAAGTAATTCTTCATGGACTTCACCAGTTGAGTTGTTCGCAGGGTCCTAGTGTGTTCTCTCGGCCTTGGCAAAGGAAAATGGTCAGTATTCCTTTGATTCCATGGGGTTCTATGTCTCTCAGGGTCCACTCTATTCCTTTCTGTTCCCGTTCTTTCTCTTCCCAGGGAGTTGGCAAAACTTACTTCAGGTTTGTCTCTACTTCTATCTCTTTGAGCTCCATGAGCTTGGGAGGTCCCAGCTCCTTGGTGACCATAGGACACATTAGACCTTGGTTGGGGAAAAACAAATTCTCCCTTCCATGTGTAGGCATGCCTGCCATGCTCAGTGACCACGAAGATTCTTTCTGATGCATTGTCTAGGTAGGTTAGTTGGCCTGGGCTATTAGGGTCTTTAAACTCATAGATTGTGAGGGCACTCACTTCCTGGGGTTGAGCAGATTTGTATCTCCAAAAAGCCTCATCGGTTTCTCGGTTTAAAAGCAGATCTATGCTTTTATTATCCTGTGGAATCCACTCTGGAGTCATGATTCTGGTCAAGACAGATTTACCATGGGGGGTTCTCGGTTCTTTCTCTAAGTTCCCTTGCTCTATATCACCCATGTCGGTCTCAGCAATCACATTTCCAAACTCATCAGTTCTATCAGGAAGAGTGGTGACTACATATATAGTCCCCTCTTTATCTAGGTATGCTCCATTCTCAAACTTGACTACCGGGTGGTCTAATCCATGGGGTTGATCGGGGTTTTGAATCTGGACCACCGATCTTCTCAGGCCATCTTCATAGATGCGAGCACCTAGACGATTAGTCCTGATGTATTCCAGTTGAGTCTTGTATGGTCCTTCTGGCTTTTCTAGATAAGCCAACCCTGAACTACCTACTGGTCTCTCCATGTGATAGGACATCTCAGAATCACTTGTTTCTGATCTGGGAGTGTATGGGTAATCACTCAACTGCTGGGCCCAAGACCTGGCAGTGTGATTGACACTTGCTTCAGAAGATCTGAGGCTTTGTCTGTCTCGGCCTAAGTGTCTGCCTGATCTAAGGTTCATATGCCTGATTTATCTACCCCCTTGGACCTAAGCACACTCTTGTTGCAGTTTAATTTGCACCAATCACTTTGTTCTTTTGAGTTGAATATTATGTTTATGGTCTTGTCTGAAATCGCGTCGCCAGGAGTACTTAAGTGAATTTCCGCACTTGATAAGTGATCGATTCCAGTTTACCTTTTGTCCCTTAGAGTTTTCGCACTTAAGACCTACTTACTTCTTGTACTTGGTTGATTAATACTCTTGGACTTGATTCGTGCCTAACGTTGCCCTAATTAATTACCACACCTAAGTCGTACTTAGCCTAGGCTAGGAATTGACAAAGGAGGGTTGAGAGATCTTCCAACCTCAATTAGCTGGTTGACCAGACTGCTATACAAGCCCAGGAAGCCTTCTCCCAAGCTTGGTACTCACCCTTGCTAGTTTTCTTTGGATTGCCTTGAGTGCATACGATGTTCCTGCAAAAACTCACCAGTCAATATAGCTCAATTACCACAAGTATTTGAAAGACACACATCAATATTTTCAATCCCCCTGGAGTAACTCACTGTACCCCCTCAATCTTAGGACCCCCTAGTTCCACCTAAAGGTCAACTTTAAAAATACATGTTCTAAAACTCCGCGTATGATTCCAACGAGCTTTCCAACGAGACCAAAATCTCATCAATCGGAGTTCGTATGGTCAAGTTATGACCATTCAGGCACTAAAGGGTCAAAACAGGCTCTCAGGGTTCAGGAGATCCCTCTCTGGTTTCTAGGTCTTTTGCCCACTTCCAAGGTTCTAAAGCTATATCAAGGTGCCTAAAATTAAGCTCAACTACCCTTCCAATCACTCAAAAATAACCCTAAATTTTCATGCGTTAAAGGCCGTGTATCGCGATAGGTCGGGTCGAGGTGTCGCGATAGGTCGAAGTGTCGCGATAGGTGGGAAGTGTCACGATAGCTCGTGAGGTGTCGCGATAGGTCGAAGTGTCGCGATAGCTCGTGAGGTGTCACGATAGGTCGAAGTGTCGCGATAGGTCGTGAGGTGTCGCGATAGGTCGAAGTGTCGCGATAGGTCGAAGTGTCGCGATAGGTCGAAGTGTCGCGATAGGTCGTGAGGTGTCGCGATAGGTCGAAGTGTCACGATAGGTCGAAGTATCGCGATAGGTCGTGAGGTGTCGCGATAGCTCGTGAGGTGTCGCGATAGCTCGTGAGGTGTCGCGATAGCTCGTGAGGTGTCGCGATAGGTCGTGAGGTGTCGCGATAGGTCGTGAGGTGTCGCGATAGGTCGTGAGGTGTCGCGATAGATCGTGAGGTGTCGCGATACCTCTAGGTGTCGCGATAGCTCGGGATATGGTGAATTTTTCTGTTCTGTCTAGTGATCCTGGGAGCTCTAGGCCTGCGCAGTGTCGTGGTGCACTCAGAATCGTGATTGGGTGAAATTTTCGGAGTGTCGCGATAGCTCGAGCTCAATGCCTCGGGGACTGTGCAGACAAATTCCGTACCTGCTGAGCTTGCTGGAGATGATGATGGAGCTGCCACCTGCAAGAAACATGCAAAAAACACTCAAAACAAGAACACACACGCTCGCTCTCTCTCAAACTCGCACACAACAAATGAGGGAATGATAAGGAAGAGGGAATATGTAGTGGAGAAGGAGGTGGAGGTGGAGATGGAGAAGGAGGTGAAGATGGAGATGGAGATGGAGAAAAATCAGAAATTTACCAACTACTTACCATTCCAACGCGTCCTCTCTACGTCTTACCATCACACGCTCGTCCTCAAAGCTCGATCCCCGGCAACGGCGCCAAAATTTGGTGTAGCTCAGTGATGAGTAGCACCTCCTTTAATGTCAATCCGGGAAGACGTGAGGATGGTATGAAGACCACGAGCAAGTGGAAGCACAAGTGCGTGAGTGTGAAGCACACAAGCATGCACACACATACACGCACACGCGCACACACGGCAAGAACAAAGAGAGTAAGACAATGGAATCACTTCTATTGCAACCAAGTTCTCATACAAGCTCAAACTACCAAAAAAAACCCCCCAAAAATGAGCTCTCTAGCTCTATTTATAGTTTTTGACTAGCTTTGGCCCTGTCCAGACTTAGTGTCCGGCCTAGTTAAAAATTAGGTTCCAGGGCTTATTTGAGGGCTCAAACGAGATCTAAAAATTATGAAAATTGGCAGGCAACTACTTCTAAGGCTCCTCAAGCTCGAGGACTCCTCGGCTTGTACAAAATGGAGCTACAAAAAGGTGAAAATGGTATTTACAGGGGTTTTTAGTGATGAGAATCACTTTTAAATGGTGTAATGGTTTTGAAAAAAATAAAGGGTTGCCTTAGTGCTAGATCTGCTTGTATGCTCGTATTTGCTTCTTCTCGTATACGGCCAACAACGATCTACTTATAAATGTATATTCTTGTTTGGCTCATGACCTATCTCTTGGGCAAGTAAGAAGCAACCTATAGTTGCTCTTTCATCCATAGAGGTCAAGTATTGAGCATCCAATTTTGCAGCATGTGAGGCCATATGGCTTCATTGTTTACTATCTCACATTGGTATTTAGCAGGATAATCCTACATGCATCCATATTGATAATCAGTTAACCTTGGCCATCACCATGAATCTAGTCTTCCATGCTCGGACCAAGCACATTGAGATCCAATACCACTTTATCTCGAGAAGAGCTTATCTCAAGAGATTACTCTAGAGCAATGTACCTCTTGGAAGAACTTGGCAAACATGTTCATGTAGGCTCTACCTCTAATTTTGCTCGAGTGCTTGATGAACCTCTACAATATTTAACCTCTCTAAAGTGGAGTTTCAGAGGGTGTCTTGATGACATGATTTCATCTATTCCATTTTCTATTGTATTTGTATAAGTACATCTCCATTTTGTATCTAGCAGACACTCCATTTCATATTTATTTAATTGTATCTGGGTACCTTGCCATTTGCTTCTACTTTGTAATGATTCTCCTTCAAGGTGGACTATCCCACATATGATGTACTCTTGAACGAATTATCCGACATATTATGTACTTTGGATATCCTCTGTAAGGAATTGAACTCACAACCACTTGGTTAGGAATGTGATTGGCTAACCACGCCCCAAAATCCATGGTTGAGGATTACTTCCTAATCCTCTCTCTTAGGGTGTATTTCAACCATCTCCTATCTATCAAGGGTGTGGTCCAAGCATCTCCTACCTATCACTTTATTACATTTCTTCCCCCCTTGGTCAATAATTATCCTCAATTATCTACTCTTGAATTGATGTCCCTTGTGAAGTATTTTGATGGTGATGCACCAGAGTGCGCTCTCCTTCTCGAGAGCTTTACGACGATATGCTTGGAGTAGAAAACCGAGCTCCTAAGGCCGCACGCAGTACTCCGCACAGAGGCTGCAGAATACACAGAAAAACACAGTAGATATGGAGCACAAAGGCAGACTTCTTAGGTCTTACAAATGCGGTTGAACTTTCAATTTGTGACTAACCAGACAATTATATGTTTTATTAAAGAACATATACAAAGAAGTGTCCAGTGGCCATTTGGCCTTTCACATGGACACTAATGGCAATCTCCCACTAAAGGCCAACATGGCCAAAGTAACTATGGGAGAAAAATAAAGAATGATAAAGAATACCTGAGTGTAAGTATACAAACTATACCTCCCGCCTGATGGGCATGTTACACAGTATACAAGTGACTGTGTAAGATCAAGAATCAAGTAACCCCCATCAAATGACAACAGTGTCGAAAGCTATCCTGTGGTAGAGCTTTAGTCAAAGCATCTGCAACGTTATCTTGAGTGTGAACCTTCTCAAGAATAATGTGCTCAGTGGCCAAGCAATCTCTGATGAAGTGATACCTCACCTCAATGTGCTTGGTCTTTGCATGATAGACCAGATTCTTAGCCAAGGCAATGGCACTATGACTATCATTGAGCAAGCGAGGTAATGCTGAGGTAAACCCATATCACAAGCAAGACAAGAAAGCCACAATGCTTCCTTACATGCCTCACTTGCTGCAACATACTCTGCTTTTGTGGTGGAAACAGCTGTACATTCTTGAAGACGAGATCTCCAAGAGATAGAACCTCCATCAAAATGAAAAATGTACCCTGATGTAGACTTATGATTGTCTACACAACTAGCATAGTCAAAATCTGTGTAACCAGTAATGGATGCTTTCCCTCTACCTAAGTATAGACACTTGTCCTTAGTGCCACTTAGATATCTCAAAATCATCTTGACCGCTTCCCAATGTTTCTTGCCAGGATTAGACATATATCTGCTCACAACTCCCACTGCAAATGCAATGTCTGGTCTCGTAGCTACCATAGCATACATGAGACTACCAACAGCATACTGATAGGGAATTTTGGTCATGAATTCCTTTTCCTCATCTGATTTGGGGCAATCATCCTTGCTCAATTTCACATATGTGGGTAAAGGTGTACTTAATGCCTTTCCACCCTGCATATTGAACCTGTGAAGTACTTTGGATATGTACTCACTTTGAGACAAGTATATGCATCTTTTACTCCTATCACGAGTAATGTGCATGCCAAGAATATGTTTGGCATCCCCTAAATCCTTCATATCAAATGTCTTACTCAACTTCTTTTTTAGAATTGACAAGTCATAAGAGGACTTCCCAACAATCAACATATCATCGACATAAAGTATCAAACATATCAAGCTGCCATCTGAGCATCTCTTTGTGTAGAGACAATGATCCTCATTGCTTCGAGAATAGCCTTGAGACTTCATAAAAGCATCAAACTTTTGGTACCATTGTCTAGGGGACTATTTAAGTCCATACAAGCTCTTCTTGAGCTTACAAACTAGACTTTCCTTGCCAGGAACTACATAACCCTCTAGTTGTTCCATATAGATCTCATCTGTAAGATCTTCATGCAAGAAAGTAGTTTTCACATCCATTTGGACTAACTCTAAGTCCTCCATTGCAACGAATCCAAGTAACATGTGCAAGGTAGTCATCTTGACCCTTGGAGAGAAGATTTCCTCAAAATCAACACCATGTTGTTGCTTAAAACCCTTTGCAACAAGTCGTGCTTTATACTTTGGAGAAGCACTATCTGATGTGAATTTCAGCTTATATACCCATTTACATGGTAAAGCTTTCCTCTTGTGAATAGAATCCAACTCACTCTTCATGGCATGCTCCCACTTGACATGATCCTCTGTCTGCATAGCCTCTTTGTAGCAAGAAGGCTCACGGGCATCTGTTAGCATAACAAAATCTAAGCCTGGAGCATATGTATCAGGTGGATGTGAGACACGTGCAGAACGTCTCAATGGTTGCTGAACAGGAACATGTGCAGGCTGATATGAATGGACATTCTCTTGAACATCCCTATGTGCAACATTTTTATGCATGCTAACCGAAGGACTAGTATCCTCAAACACCACTCTTCTCACTTCAACCTCCTTAATGGGGTGTTGATGCATCTTAGACTCATTGAAAATGACATCACTACTTCTCATCATTGTCCGTGTTTCAGGATCCCATAAGCGATATCCAAATTGTCCTTCTCAACCATATCCAAGAAAAAATCCATTTCTTTGACTTATGGTCCAACTTTTGTCTAAGATTATTGGGTATATGAACATATACTTCACACCCAAAAAATTAAAGATGATCATAATATGGTGGCTTCCCTGTCCACAGCTCTTGTGCCACTTTCACACCTTTGGCAGTACTAGGTGAAAGGTTAATCACATGAACTGCAGTCAATACTACTTCTGCCCAAAAGCTTTGTGAGAGTTTTGCATGATGCAACATAGAGACTACTCTATCTTGAATAGTTCTATTCATCCTCTCAGTTACATCATTCTGTACTGGGGTATAAGGAGCTGTAAACTCTCTACGAATCCCTCTATACTAAAATAAAAGGCTGAATTCATGTGAGGTATACTCACCCCCATTATCTGAACGTAAAGCCTTAAGCTTAGTTCCTTTTTCAGTCTCAACTGAAGCAAGCCATTTTCTGAAAGTGGGAAATACCTCATCCTTCAATTTGATAGGATATACCCAAACTTTTCTAGTAGCATCATCTATGAAAGTGACAAAGTAAAGAGAACCACCTAAGGACCTGGTGGGCATAGGACCACACACATCCATATGAACGAGTTCTAAAGGTTGAATTGAAGATTCAATGTGCGTTCTATGCACATTTTTGGTTTGCTTTCCATATTGACAATGCTCACAACATGAAAAATCTAGGAGATAAGACAGGTAAGTAGCCAGAACGAGAAAGATTTTCCATTCCACTACGTGATATATGGCCCAAACGACCATGCCAAATACAAGCCATAGGCTGTTCAGCGACAACTAACAAGTGTTCTTTTTGTGATACAAATAAAGGATAAAGTGAGCCAACTTTGATTCCTTTTGCAATAACCATATTGCCCTTTGATATGCGAAAGGACTGAGCATAGAAGACCAACCTTGTAACCAAGGTCATCAAGTTGACAAGCTGACATCAAACTGCGTGATAACTGAGGTACATGGCGTACATTATGCATAGTAAATTTTGAACTATCAATGAATTGCAGAACCACATCTCCAATCCCCACAACATCACATCGGTAAGAGTCACCAAGTCTCACGATACCAAGAGACTTTGCTGCATAATTAGAGAACCATTCTCTATGTGGTATCACATGGAAAGAAGAACCAGAATCTAGTAGCCAGGTGTGGGAAAGAGACTCCGCCATTAAAGCCTCAGTTGGCACAGTACTATCAAGTGTCAACACATCAGCATCATCAAAAATAGCATTAATTTCTTCAGTCTGCACAATGGAAGTAGATGGTGCAGGTAACTGTTTAACATGCCCATCAACATTCTATCCTTTACCTTTAGCATTCTTTAATGCATAACATTCTTTCTTCATGTGTCCTTTCTTATGACAATAATGGCATTCGATATCCATCTTCCTTGATTTACTTCTACTCTTATTGCGTTGACCATTATTTTCCTTGTTCTTGCTCTTGCCATGTTGTTGATTCTTTCCTTGGTAAGAATCACGAACATTATATGCATCTCCACTCTGAGTGCCAACCATAGATTTTTTGCGAATCTCCTCACTCAAGAGTGCTCCACATATGTCATAGACGAGTTTACCACCAGGTGCACTATTGCTAATAGCTATGCAAAACGTATCCCATGATGATGGCAAGGTGCATAACAACAATACTGCTTTCATTTCATTACCCATATCCATTTTCTGAGCTTGTAACTGAGAGAATATAGCATCAAACTCATTCAGATGAGCAGCAACACTATATGTGTCCTTCATACGAAGGTCATATAATTTTCTCATCAGATAGACTTTATTTGATGCCGTCTCTTTTTCGTATGTATTGCATAACTTCTTCCAAAGCTCATCTGCACTTTCACAATCTAATATTGTAAAGTAAACATTATATGACAGGTGCAAGTGAATGGTAGACCTGGCCATTTCATCTAACTCATCCCAATCGTCTTCATCCATGTCAGCAGGCTTCTTTGAAATTCCATTTACTGGCTTCCATTGCCTCCTTTGAATCAGCACATCTTTAATCTGATTCTTCCATAGAGCAAAGTTTGTGCCATCAAATTTTCGGATCTCAAAATGGTCTTTGCCCTGCAAGTTATAGCTCCTCCTCGAAACACTAGCACTAGACCCTGATCCATCGGATGTGCCTGAGACCTCTGATGCCATGATGATAGAGAACTGAATAGAATGATAATGGAGCTAGAAGAGTCCGAACACCAACGAATAAGTGTATCAAGGACTAAATCGACCACTGTATAGGTCACAAAACCAGAAATCTGGAAAAATTTTGGCAGAGTATCCTCTGCAAAATGAGCGTATGACCAGTGTCAAAATATCATAAAACTGCGAGTACTAACATGTTTTCTTGCATAGTGAATCACTGACTCCACTGCATATAATCACTTACCCAATAGAATCCAACTAGGCTTATCGAGCACCTATGAACAACTATCATACATCTCCTGTAGCGAGGCTGGGTAAGTCTTCCACCTGCATCACCAAAGAGACCCCGACATCTGGGTGTCTCCTAGTTAAGAAAACCTCACCACGACCCTCTTTATCAAACGTAAAAGGCTTTATGCAAACAACATAACCACTATATCAATGACCATATGGACGTACATAAGCGATATCCACAGAAGCGTACATAGTGTGTATGTGCTCAACATATGCAGTAAAATGACACTAAAGGCTGAATACACAACCCAAAAACTAGCCAATAACACTTGCAAGTGTCTATCAGCTCTGATATTTTAGGCTCAAAAAACCTGCATAAATTTGCAGCAACTGCTCCCACCAAAACTGAAACCTTTCAAGAAACCTGTAGTTTTATGAGTGTGGCTGAAAACACAACCCCAAAGGTTGATATTTATTGTCGGAGAAGTACAAAGAACACTCTTCTTGATGTTCTTGGACCTGTGTGAAGAGAACTATGTGCGGAACTACTCCAAAATGGCTCCAAAAGACACCCAAAAATGCTTCAAAAATAGGCCTTGAAAGCAAAAAATGAAGCTTTGAGGGACCAAAACATATTCAAGGTAATGTCAACCTTAGTCTTTCCCCTTCTTCAGACACCAAAAGAGTGTAGCTTAGTGGCAAGAGATTGCCACGGTTAAGTGAGCTCCAAGGTGAACAGTACTGGGATGGGTGACATCCCGGGAAGTATCAAAAACCTCTATATTCCTTGATCGTTGAGGTCCTCCCTTGCGCGTAGCCAACTGTGACTTCGGTGACTCGGATGACAAGGTATGCCAAGGTCTATGCCTTGGTTGCCGCCTTAGTCGTAAGCCCTTGGAGAAAGCCTTGGGGGGGTCGCTTCGATTGCACAAAAGGAACAAAACTTTTGCCTCGAACTGCTCTGATATCAGTGAAGTATTTCGATGGCGATGCACCACAGTGCGCTCTCCTTCTCAAGAGTTTCACGGCAATATGCTCGAAGTAGAAAACTGAGCTCCTAAGGCCGCACGCATTACTCTACACAGAGACTGCAGAATACACAGAAAAACACAGTACACAGGGAGCACGAAGACAGACTTCTTAGGTCTTAGAAATGCGGTCAAACTTTCAATCTGTGACGGACCAGGCCACTATATGTTTTATTAAAGAACATATACAAAGAAGTGTCCAATGGCCATTTGGCCTTTCACATGGGCACTAATAGTAACACCTTGGTCTCTTGAACCCTTGCTCTCAACCTTGGTCTCTAGAACCTTGCCTTTCTGCTTCTTGGCCACTTGCCTACGGACTTGCCTTGTTCGCAACCTCGGTCTCTTGAGTCCCTTGTTCTCAACCTCAGTATCTTGAACCTAGTTCTCACCCATGCTAAGTGTCTTGGATCCTAGTTCTCACCCATGCTAGGTGTCTTGGATCCTGAGTCTACTACTTCCACTGGAACGCTCATTCCGAGAGCTTTCCAACGGTATATTACATGTCTAAATCCGACCTACAGATTGGGAGATACACTCAAATCTTTGTTAAACTCACCTTTGAAATCAATGTGTGCGCCTTCCATCCGCCTTGCCCAAGTCTACTTCTTTAGCTCTGATAGCAATGCAAGAAACTAAGGATTATGACCACCACATGCTAATTCAGTGAATCACATGATTTTCCTAATATATAACATTTCTCCTTTTGTATTGACAGTGGATGATGGAAGGGAATTATGGCACCATGAATTTCATCCTTTTATATAAACATAAAAGGTGGAAATCGACACTTGCTATACTATGAGAACTGTCTTCATGTAGGTTCATGTAACCTCTTCACAATGAATCCGGCCTTATTTTCCACACATGTAGATTACAAATTGCATTTGATTTAGATATGGGGAATTAAGTGAGAAATATTGAAAACATTTGTTGATATTTGAGCATCTATCCCTCCTACCTTGATGGTTACTACAACCTATCCATTTGTCAATGCATGGACATGTAGATCTCATGTATTAATGCTTAGACATGTATCTCACTTGTCTTGGTGGTTACCACTACCTATAAATTGGGCATAACATTCATACAAGGTGTACAATTGGGTGGATATCCATTTTGGTTTTTCATTAGACCATTAAATCAATTATATACACCATTGACGCTCACGTGATTAGGATGGCTTGATTTTCTTTAATAAACTTTACATTTCATGTTTCTACTAAGGGAGTGAGTGGTCACCCTACATTTTCACTATCACATTTTTCATGATACATAGTGCCTTGCATGCTTTGCACCCCCTTTGATTTGATACAATGATGGGGAAGGCGACTGTACTACTTATTATCGTGGATGGCAAGTATATAGCAAAGTCAAAAGCTATACTTTTTGGGAGGAATGTGAGCTTCACATTTGAGGGGTGGGAGAAAGATAGAGAGAGTGCATACTATACATACACATATCATATGAATCATGCCTTTGATTCATAAAGAAAACTCTTATGTAGTTAAAAGTGTACCTTCCAAAACTCCTAAGATTTTAAGGGAGGGAGACCCTTACTCCATTATCCATACCTTACTATTCCTTTGGCAAACTCTCTCGGCTCAAAGGGGACTTAACTTGTCTTTCCAGCTTACTGTGGATCAATGTTTTACTCATAATTTGAACTAGGAATATTAGATTAATTCGATTCAACTTGAGTTGCATATTATATCAAAAGATCTACAATTGTAAAGGCTGGTTTGAACCAGAAATTAGTAAAAGAAGGCACTCTACTGCTTATCAAGAAAAAGCATCACCTAACATGTTCTACCCCTGAGTAGTCTTTTGCTCATAACTTGAGTTCCAAATATCGGATCTTGGTTTTCATAACTTGCTAGAAGAAGCACAATTTTCCAGAATATTGTGAAAGCTTTTTCAAATCAAAAGTAAGTCAAAATGCATTTTATCACTATTGTTTAGCTCGAGTTTTCGAACCTTTGGGATTTGATTCATTAAGAACTTTGAACAAGCAATAGGGGGCTGTCAATTAGCAAACAAATGAATAGCTTAGTGTCAAGAACGATGGATTCCATACCCATACTAAGAAATATCAAATGTAATTCGAATATATATATATAAATATAACTCCAAGACTTTGAAAGGAGATTATGTCAATGTGACCGAATTTGCATCAGACTTCAGAAATTTGTCTCAAAAATCCACATATCAAGAAGACTATCTAGTTAATCAATTTCAAATTGGCTTGCGAGATGAAATAAAGGATCATTTACTCTCTATGTATTAGGTAAATACTTTAGATGAGGCTATCAAACAAGCATCTCAATCTGAGAATCAAGTATTCAAGGACAACCAAGTTCAAGGTGAAGATGTGTTGAAGAATGAAGATGACCTTGCCCAAGTTTCTCAGCCATCCATCTTTGAGGTCCCACACAGTGAAACCACTAATATGAAGAATATACATGAGGATAAAGAGCATCAGGAGGATACTCAATGAATCATGGAGTGATGCTTTCCCTAGTTTGCCACTTAGAAATAATCAAAGAACCAGCAACAAATGAAGATTCGAAGGAGATATTTACTGGGAATAAACAACCAAGTAAGGTTGAAATGGTAAATTAATCCCTTTCAAATTAGATAAGCAATCTCTCGACGAGGTTACATCATGGATTTTCCACTCATGAGCCATGTATATTGTTATTGATGGAGACCAAAATCATGCTCTATCTAGAAACCATATATTATGCTAACATGGGGAGAAACTTTTGTCAATTTACTTGACACCCATGCATCACATATGCTTATGCAATCGATTACAACTAGGTTGAAGTCTACTCTTTCGCAGATTGAGAAATTAACAAATGTGCGAGCATACCTTACCTTATGCTAAGACTCGACGATGAACAAGTACACAAATATTACTTGAGTTGAGTGTGAGATGATTAACAATGTCCTCCTCATAGTTGCACATAATTTAATGTTGCACGACAAAATCCAATGCTACTTGAATAGAATATGTGAGGAGGGGAGGGGAAGGTGGAGTTAGGGGGAAGGGTGGGGAGAGGGGGAAAGGGGAGGGGGGAAGAGGGGGAAGGGGAGGGGTAGCACTTAGGTAAACTAAAAGATTTTTACACTTGGAGAAGAGAGCTTACTACTAGCTGCAACGAAAGTAGAAAAGGAGGAAATTCTGGAGTATTGAAGAATAAAATGGAAAGAAAAACCACCATCAATACCTTGAGGAATACAAGAAGAGTGAGCATCTATCATCATTTTTAATTCTCTTTCTGTTGTCTCTCTTTTTCTCTCTTTCTTTTGTTGGTCTTTATCTCTTTCCTCTTTGACCTTAATTCGAATTCCATTGATATAAAGAAACAATAAAATCATTGATACCAAAGAAGCACGACAAGAGATATGGGGGAGAGATACGAAGGATGTTGATACAAAATTAGATGGGGGGCTTTATTTTCTACCTCTTATCTCTCTTATATAGTACTGAGAGGGAACTTCTTAAGAAGGGGTACATAGGATTGTTTCCAAACAATACCACGTTTTCATTTACACAACATCATTAATGTGTCTTATGCAAATCAACTCATATGCTTGCTTGAAATTGCTTTTTACTAAGGGATCTCTTTATTTATATGGGATGGGGCAACCTTCCAAATGCCTCCCTCGACTTCAACCTCTTTTGTCTCTCTTTTTCATTACCTTCATCACATCATGTATGTGTGTTTTGACATAACAACTATAGTCTCTTGCTTTTTATTTAGGGGAGTGAGATATCTTATTTCCCTACTCCATCTCTTTAAATTCATATGTTTTATGCCATCCATTATCATAGAACGTGTCATATGACATTCATTGGGGTATGATACTCATCACGGTGGTTCATGCCACATAGCATATTGTGGGTATCACTACTTAAGTTGGTAGAAGATAAAGTAAGAATGCTCTCACAAGAGAGATTTTAGAGAAAAGAGCTCAGTGGCAGGGCGGAGAAACTTCATTGTCTTTATTTGTGTTTTGGTCGAAGATCGATGTTCGTTTTTACAATAGCAAAAAGATAATTTAACAGTGGTGTCAGAGCAAAGTTCTAGCCGCTTTTGCGTGTGTAGCAGACGGGGATTGAACCCAGGTGCCAAGGATGGGAGGCGCTCCCTTAAACCAAGGATGTAAGGAATAAGCTAAAAGGCAATGGAAGTGTTGCATTGCTGCCGTCGACAAGATTCAAACTTCCAACCTCTTACTTATGAAGCGGGGGTTCTTGAAAATTCATATCTTCAACCTTTCACATATGTTCACAAGCAAGATTTTGAATTGCATACGTACAAGTGGATGCCCGACAAGCATGCTTTCTTGGACAATCATTAAGGCAATGAGTGAAGCTAGCAAATGATGCTCTCTTCTATGGAAGATAAGGACCTTTATGACATCCTACATGAGTCTAGCAAGGAGGAGTTATGGCCTCATTTCTAGGTTTGAGTGTTTTTGAATTTCTGTAAAATCTTTATTTTCGAGAAGGACAAAGAAGGGTTATGAAGGCCAAGCTCTTGGAGGAAAATCTTAAATATGGAGAGTGTGGCGTATATACTCTCACCTTTAGTTAAGAATCTCATCAAAATACAAGAAGCAGAGGCTTTTAGGTATCTAGAAAGTAGCGCTGTTCATGATTTTCATATAAATTTCAGGAGCTATTTTTGCTAGTAGCCATTTTCGGAAAGGGTATGAAGCAGGATTTTTCTTAGTTTGGTCGGAAAAATCATGCATATATATAGTCTAGTGTATGGAATTTCATATAAGATTAAGAAATCCAAATTATACCTCAGTATGATCGGAGTTTGAAGCTCCACAAAACCCCCTTCCATCACAGTTTGAGAAAATTTTCTGCGCATAAATCTAATAAAGTCCCATTTTGGAAGAGGGAAAAAGTATATATACGGAGAGTATGGTATATGGACTTCACAATGGAATCATAGGATTCACTAAAAGAATAAGTTAAGGAGGAATTTTGTATCCTCAAAGACCCCCTTTCCACACGTTTTGGAAAAAAAATTTAGATGTTAAATTTTACCAAACTCCACTTTTGGGAGTAAGAATAAAGATCATTTAAATGGCTTACCATGGATTATTGAATACATACATGAAGTATGGTGTATATATTACCATGGAGAACTAGAAAATCCAAAAGAAATCGACATTGAGAGTGGTTTAGAAGCTTGCTATGAACTCCCATTTAAGTTTTTACATGAAAGTAAAAATCTTGATTTGGGCCTCTTTTGGGGAGCAAATTTAGCATGCACGAAGGGAGGATTTGGAAAGTTGGAAATAGGGCCAAGCATCTTCATATATAGCTCTTTGAGATTATGGAGAGAATTTTAGGATTTGCTTGATGGAAGAATGCTTTTGGGCACCCCAAAAATCACATTTTCACACTTTTTTCAGCCCCTCCAACAGTCCATTAGTTTGGCATGTCCCGCTTGGAAAGGCCATATGTTGGGCTAGAAAACTCCAAATTGGACATGCTATGGGTCTTTTCAAAGAGCACAAGTTCTTCTTTCAGTTAATGAAAAGAAATTTTGGAAAATAAGTATTTTTGCAGGTCTGAACAGGTATGAAAAGTTTGAATAATTTTGGCGACTACCTTCCGGGAGCCATATTTTACAAACTAGGAAGGCGATTGAAGTAATTTCACTTCGACCCAATTGCCATGACATGTATTTCAGTTTATGATTATTTGTAGGTCCTAAAATAGTTTTTTTAGGTGTAAAGAAGGATTACAAATGCATTTTTTGGGTAAATTTACATTATTTTGGTAATCATCTGACCATGCATTATGTTTTGGGAAGTGATCCGATGTTTTTGGACACTTCAAAGCTTATAATAGGATCTGAGGAGGAAGGTGCAGAGGTCTCGAAGCTGGTCAAGAAGGATTGGATGCATGCAATTCCAAAACCAAACCATTCAGGGAAGTATGGCTTATATTTTCAGGCATTTTACTTTATGATGACATGTTTTGTATGTAAATGCATAGATTGGTTTGCATACATCAAACATTGATCATTGTTTAAAGTCTAAAAGTATGGATCAATAGGCGATAAGTACACTTTTTGATTGTTTGGAGGAAAGAGGATTGCAGAAACTACATGGCTATGCAACAAAGGGAATTGTTGCTAGCATTTTCTTTTATGTTTTTGCAGGTTATGGAGTCCATATATGAGTTTATGGCGTGCATGCCATGGGCCTGTCAATCCCTATGTTGTTGGGTGGCCTGTGTGCCACTGAGTTATTGGTCAAAATGTTTTGGGATTCCATTTCCTAGGGAAATGCTGTAAAAAATTTTCCCCCCTCATGGCATTATATACGCAGTTGCCTTTAGGTAAGAATGTTATGGCATGGAGACATGCCCTTTCTGCAACTTCAATAAGGTTTAGGCGTATTATAGATAAGGCAACTTCATTAGTAAATAAGATCCCTACTTGCAATCCTTATGGATTTAGAACATAGGATTGCTAAGGGAAGGAGCTACACCTTCACCATTAGTAATGTGCACAAGCAATCCTATAGGTTTTAGGAAGTTGCATATAGGCACGGGAGATACATATAGGATACTCTCCAAAGAAGTAAAGATTTATTTATCTTCACAATAGTCTCACAATATGATTAGGAGACTATGGGGTATTATCAGGAATACCCAAAGAGTGACTACTTTCACTCATGCACATCACTTGACCAAGTAGTGAAGCATTTCTGCTACACTACTAAGGAAACCAAATAGATGGGATCACAGAGATGGGTTTCATGAGAGAACATCGACGGGTGTTTATGTGATTCGAGTGATGGTTAGGAAGGCCACAACCATGGCACTAGCTCTATGACTTAAGAGCATAAATCCCTTAGTCAGGAATAGTTGGGGTACCCAATACATATATGTATATCGGGATCTACAGAGAGGTACTTAGACCTAGTCCTGGTACCTAGGAATAAGTTGGTTTGGAACAGAAAGGGATATCCATTGTCACACATTGACTAGAACCAAACTAACTAGTTCGAGGACATGGGACTCATTTCAGTCCATAGATATGAGTTGAGGATATGGGATTCATTAGAGTCCACCTACATATTCCATTACATGGAGTATATATTCGGTTTAGTGTAGGTATGAAACCGTGAATTGGAAGAAGTTTTCACTGGTATGGGACGGTGGAAATGACTTCCCTATGAGCACTCTTCTTCTATGGCCAAGAAGAAAAGGACTCATCATTCATGGCATCATGTCTCACTAGATTAGAGGAGAGCTCTTAGTAGACATCTCCTTAGGATTGGGATTTATCCTTCATAGTTTAGGGAAGATTTATTCTTTCAATAGAGAATGTGATAGGTGATTTTATCACCATGGGTATCACATACTCATGTTATGGTTTTCAGAAAGGATAATTCCATTAGTTTGAGTGGATCGAATAGATCCATGTACAGAAGATGGTTGGCAGAGTTAGTTCTTTGGTATGGATACACATGTGTTTATGATATCATGTCATATCCTTGCTGACCATTTTAGTAGAGGGCTTTGACCATTTTAGTAAAGAGATCTCATTTTAGCTTAGTGGTCTCACTTTAGCTCCTACTCTTTGAGAGAGAAAGAAGGAAAGGAAAAGATTATATCTTCATAGGAGAAGAATAGAGTATATTTTCCTTTAGACAAAAGAGGTGTTTAGAAAACATCTTTTAGTTTATATTTCAGAAGGAATTCGTTTAGTCTACTTGTGAGTATAATTTTCCTTCATATGGGAGTATGATTCTCCACTATTTCGGAAGGAAAAGTATGGAGAACTTATGTGCATGTTCTCAGCTATGGATGAGTAGAGAAAATGCATTCAATAGAATCTCTTTCAAAGGGAAAGGGAAAGTGGAATAGATTCCACTACCATAGCTCTTTTCCTTAGATGAGATTAGAGAGAGAGTTTCACTTTCTTTGGATTAGGTTTTCTAGATAGAAGTGGCACTTTTCTATCAAAGACGAGAGGGAGATAAGTTAGTCATGATGGTTAGATTGAGTCTCACATGGAGACTCTAGAGAGAAGTAGTTATGATGTTCCAGTGATGGTCCTTGACTAGATGAGATGATCTAGTTACTGACAGTAGTGAGACTGGGAGTTGAGTATGACTCTTCTCTTTTAGGGTTTCTAGGAGGTAGGGATGTATCTAACCAATTGGGGTACCAAACTCTTAGTTGATGCTTCATCATGAGGATGATGTGTGAGCATCAGTTAGGAGAATGGGTACTTAGGGATTATGTGAATCTCAAAGGGAATGCTTTTACATTCATATGGAAAACTATGGGGAAGAGACTATTTTAGAGTTTGCACAAGTGCCAATAGATGCTCTTCCAATAGAACTTAGTCCAAAGGTAATGGATGAAAAACCACAGACTTCTTGGTTGGTGAAATGTAAAGATTGCATTTTACTACCAAGAAATTTTTATATATGAGCTAAGTGATGGATTTGCATAGTTCACAAGGCACTTTAGATTAAACTATTACTTGTGATTACACTCAAGGTTAGCAAGACCTAGAGTGGTATGAGGGCAATCTATCATTTACTCCTAGATGGGTTTGAAGTCACCTTGTATGGGACTTTGTTCTATATTTCAGAGGATTCTATGGTTTACTATCTCCATTATGGTATGGTCAAGCTTATAAGTTCGGCACTTTACACTTGCTTTTCATATTATTGCTCCATAGAGATACATCATATGGACTTAGGTCATTTGGATGATGTTGTATGTCATGGGAGTGATAATTTGGAAGTTGAGTGTACATGGGAGATAGTAGACACCACTCAGACGGTTTCCCACCTTTGAGATGATCTCATATGAGACTTCTTATGGGGAAGGATACACAGAAACAACACACAGACATGACCATGTACATAGAGTACATGGGGTTCAGGGGAGTCCGAGCACTTTCTCCTACCATTATAGATATTTCATTTGTATTTTCGAGGATGAAAATGTTTTCAAGGGGAAGGAAATGTCATATGATATTCATTGGGGTATGATACTCATCACGGTGGTTCATGCCACATAGCATATTATGGGTATCACTACTTAAGTTGGTAGAAGATAGAGTAAGAACACTCTCACAAGAGAGATTTTAGAGAAAAGAGCTCGGCGGCAGGGCGGAGAAACTTCATCGTCTTTGTATGTGTTTTGGTCAAAGATTGATGTTCGTTTTCGCGATAGCAAAAGGATAATTTAACAGAACGAACTTGAGAAAAAAAAATCATCGTACAAAGTGAAAAAAAAAAGTGTATAAGTTCACAAATGTTGCGCTTATGAAAGCTATGCTAAATAAACTCCCATTTTTCATTTTCAAGTGTGCTACAGGTATCTTAAGATATTTCGAAGGACCAAAATAACAAAGAATGAGCACCTCTCTCTGTGTCTCTCTGTGACGCACACACCAATATTACCAAGCTCATTCTCGTGCTTGGAGACTCTGTTTCAGATTAATCGGAAGAGGGTTTTGGGTAGTAGCCAAGTCTCGCCTTCCGCAACCATGGCAGCTCGAGGCGTCCTCAACAACGGTCTCCTTGGTTGCGTATCCTCTCCGAATTCTGCCTCTTCTTCGGTGAGTGTCTGAGCCCGCGCTTGTGTGTTATTTTGTCGATGGAGTTGCAAACCATGCAGCAATCGCTTGGCCTTCATTCTAGCTGGATCCTCGGTTATTTATGCACCTTTGAACGTCCATGTCTAGCTTATGCGCACGTACGCTTGAGCGCCAATTCAACATGCATAGGAGAAGATCGTACATTGCTTTCGAGGATAGAGTTTTTCAATTCACGAAGGCACAGTGGATGCCTGTTATACCTAGAAGGTCCATTTGTGTGTGTGTGTGTGTCTCTCTGTGTGTGTGTGTGAGAGAGAGAGAGAGAGAGAGAGAGAGAGAGAGAGAGAGAGAGAGAGAGAGAGAGAGAGAGAGAGAGAGAGAGAGAGAGAGAGAGAGAGAGAGAGAGAGAGAGAGAGAGAGAGAGAGAGAGAGAGAGAGAGAGAGAGAGAGAGAGAGAGAGAGAGAGAGAGAGCGAGAGAGAGAGAGAGAGAGAGAGAGCGAGAGAGAGAGAGAGAGAGAGAGAGAGAGAGAGAGAGAGAGAGAGAGAGAGAGAGAGAGAGAGAGAGAGAGAGAGAGAGAGAGAGAGAGAGAGAGAGAGAGAGAGAGAGAGGGAGGGAGGGAGGGGGAGGGGGAGAGAGAGAGAGAGAGGTGTACTTTCTGTCTGGGGGAGATGCACGTCCGTTCTACAGCTCCTCTGCATTTTCACGCCCATTTCACTCCTTAAGAATTGAAAGTTTGCGTTTTTGCAGACATATCAGCACAGAAACACACCTGGATGCTGGCAGGGAAGGAATCAGTTGTGTGGAGGATCAAAAAGATGCACAAGTTTCAGAAAGTTCTCTCGCCTCATTGTGAAAGCTGAGGCGAAAGAGATAGCGTTTGATCAGAGCTCCAGAGCTGCCTTACAGGCTGGAATTGATAAACTTGCTGATGCTGTCGGTGTCACTTTAGGTCCTAGAGGTTAGCATTTTTTGTTCTTGAACTTCAGAATTTGTGAAGAGTGAGTTGTGTTGCCATCGCCGCATGATTTTGCCATTACTTATGAAAAGGTGAAGTTGATGTTGTGCTGTTTATACATTTCTCAATCGACAAGAAAAGACAGCCATCTTTTTATCTTGTAAATGTGTGACATAGCTCCTCTGGCTTTCATAGGGTGATCTAGATTTATTATCAGCTCAGATAATTTAGCATGGCCCCTTTAAGGTTGCATGGAAAGGAGTTCTTGAAGATCACTTAGCGGTCTTTGATTCGATGATTGTTTCAGTAGTAAATCTATGATTCTTTATTTGGTGTATTTGATGTAGTCTCGTTTCTACTTTTCTTGCCAGGTGAAGTGGACTCGTGTCTTTCATTATCTCACAAATTCTGTGTCATAGTATTTATGGCTTTTTGAGAGGCGGCGCATCCATTACTTCCTCAGAAAACTTATGACATAGTCGCTTTAACATTGCACAGGAAAAAAATCATTGAATATTGCATAACACTAATGAGCTCAATAATCATGTCAGAAGTAGGTGTATGGTTCTTGTTTTGGCAACATTCCTGAAATTTCTTGAAGATTGTGGTATTTCATTTAGCCCCTGTGCTCTTTGAGACAGCTCATGTTTTGGAACAGGGAGAAATGTGGTCCTGGATGAGTTTGGACCACCAAAAGTTGTTAATGATGGGGTAACTATTGCTCGAGCCATTGAACTTCCAGATCCTATGGAGAACGCAGGAGCTGCCCTAATTAGGGAGGTAGGTATCAAATGTTTTGCTTGTATAATATCTCAAAGAAGCAGTTGCAGCCCATTGAAAGGCTTATCATGTACTTATTGTCCTGTAGTGAATTTCAGGTGGCTAGCAAAACAAATGA